>CM055279.1:65813094-66131512 GCA_029237695.1 Conchocele bisecta | reverse complement strand
GGTCTGTAACCATTTTAACTATGCTGGATAGCAACGCAATAGCGTTAGCATGTAGCATGCTGAATTAAATTAAATTGTGTCATCTTGTGTTGATTTTTCTCATTAAGAACATAGTTTTTCCAATGGAACTAATTCTGAAGTGCTGTAACCCATGTTTGTATTGCTCAGAAAGAATACAGAATATATAACAACATCAGTCAACAATTTACGGGTTCAACTTTCTACATGTTCTAAGGGTTATGATGTATTTTTCAGCTCAGTGTTCCGTTTTATTATGCGCCTGTAACCGAATGGTGAGGGGGCATATTGTGTTACCGGAGTCCATACATCCCGTCCATCCGTTCATCCGTACGTACCGAAATCTTAAAACTCGTATACATGTCTTATAATTTCTGTTTCCTAATGATCCTATACCGCCCTGCGAAAAATGCCCCTGTAAAAATGCCCCTGCTAATCCCAGGGTTAATGTCACATACTTGGTGCATTTGAAACCGTATCGCTCGGATAAATGTCATTTCCTTGCACAGATCTGCTTGATATTTCACACATGCATTGTTCTAATGGTCCTCTACTACCCTGCGACAAATCAACAATCGTCCCGCCTCTGCTAGGCACAGGGTCAAGGTCACATACTCGTTGCATTTGAAATCTCAATGCTCGGGTAAATGCCTTATATTGTCTGTTTCCTTGCTTGGATCTGCTTGATATTTCACACACGGATTGCTGTAAAGGTCCTCTACAACCCTGTATAAAATCCACGATCGTAACGCCCCCGTCACATGCTTGATGCATTCGAAACCTTAAAGGTACATGCCCACGCAATAGGCACAACATGTTATTTTTATAAGAGAAATTATCTGAGACATTGTCTGGCAAAATAAACATTCATTCACCATTATCCCACGTATTGATTGACATTATTATACATTTCATATCAGACGTAACTTTCCACACTGATATCAGGGGCGATAACAGTGTTTCCTTAAAATGTTAACGGACACTACTATGTATACTCTGTATTTAATGTTTAATGTTTAACGTGCAATTATCACATTTTATAATATGTCGAAAATATTATTTTTTCAGGTGGCGCATTTAATTAGTATAAATAATTAAAAAAAAATACCATGCCTCATTTGCATATGAAAGTAGCCTGATACCAACGCGCGTCAGTAAAATAAATATTACTAAATGATTACACCTGTATAACGACGACTCGTAATCGTTAGAACTGGTGGAATAGTGACACAATTATACACTTATTTAATTCCTATGAAGAATAGTTTGAGCCTACTGAGTAAGCATGTAACTTTAACAATCGGCTAAATTTCTTATAATTGCTGTTTCCTTGCACGGATCTGCTTAATATTTCACACACGCATTACTCTAATGGTTCTAATTGCTCTAATGCCCTGTGAAAAATCCACAATCGTCCTTCCCCCACTAAGCTCAGGGTCAAGGTCAAGGTGCATTCCAAACTCGGATCAATGTCTTATAATGTCTGTTTTCTTGCATGGATTTGCTTGATATTTCACAAACCCATTGCTCTGATGGTCTGCTTTCATGATGCGACAAATCAATGCTTCTCCGGCCCACAAATGTTTTTAAATGTACCTCGTTTTCGTTGGCTGCCTGCAGGGGCATTCGTGTGCCCACAGGCCACATTTCTAGTTGGGAATAGAGTAATTTGTAATTGTATTTTATATGAAATTTTTTGAAAAATACTTTTTGGGGATTAGGAATGGGTCCAACTCATGGCCCCAATCCTGAAAAATAAAGCAATCAACAAGGAACACTTCAGCTGGAGGTAACACTTCTATTGTTTTCTTAGGGAGGAAGCCAAAGAGAAAAGCAATACATCCAGAAACAGAAAGGTTAAACGCTGTGTCCTGATTGGTGTAGCCACAGTTGGGGGTGCAGCCTTGATTGGATTGACAGGTGGACTATCCGTCCCATTGGTCGTTGCCGAAGCTGGGGTAATCATTAGTGAATGTGCGGCTGGAATTCTGGCGTCCAAGGCAGGGGTTTTCATTGGAGGAGCTGCGACTACAATTATGGCGTCCAATGCAGGGGCTACCATTGGTGGAGGTGCGGCTGGAGAACTGATGTCCAAGGCAGGGGTTATCATTGGAGGAGATGCGGCTAGAATGCTAGCGTCCAAGGCAGGGTCTGTCATTTGCATAGGTGCGGCTAGAATTCTGACGGCCAAGGCAGGGGTTATCATTGGTGCAGGTCCGGCTGCAACTCTGACGTCCAAGGCAGGGGTTTTCGTGATTGGTCCCTGCTTGGGGTTGCTGGAGGAGGACTCACAGGTTGGTCCATAATTGGTTGAGACTCATATGTGACTGTGATTTGAGAAATAGGGCTTATGGGTTTTGTGACCAGTGTAGCTCATGATTGAATTGCATGCTCATGTAGCCCGATAACAATCTATATTGTTTGTTAATTTTATAGTTTCATTTATAGAATGGTGAACAGTGCATATCCTGATCAGACTGTACTCTACACTGGTTGCAAAACCCATAAGCTCCATTTATGCAGTCATAGTGTAGTGTATGTGACTTGGCTTATGTTATTTTTGCGGCTATAAACAAAATTGCTATCCAGCTACATACCTCTTGCGAGGGAATTTAACCCCATCTCTTTAATGTAGCGCATGGAAGAGTGATGTTTGAAATCGGTTATCCGGCTTGTTTGATATGTTAGCGATATGAAACTGTCAAAGCTGTATCAATAACTTATTAATAAAGAAAATTGAAAATGTAGAAATTGGTTATTTTACAGTTTCAATGTGTTTATCTGACATTTACATGTATATCTTGTACATTTGAAAGCTTCATTTCATTATGTTGAATGTTGAACAACAACTACAGAAAAGATGGCTTCCATGGGAAAATGATTTCCCTGTTCTATTATTTGTTGGCAATTTACTAGTTATTTACAAGATTATTTGCTTAATGGTATAAAATATACAGTTTACAACAATTTGACCTACATGCAACAGGTTTGGGTATGCACTTCGGTTACTCACATTTTTTAAATGGGTCCAATTGTAGCCGTAGATAACAATCGAAGGCGAATTATTGTAGCTATTTTGCAGCCAGTGTTGATCAGGATCTGTAATGTTGGCCATTCCATCATTGAAGCGGCCAACATGCTTTTTATAAGCAGTAGAGATCGTTATCCGGCTACATGAGTGTACTTTTTAATCAAGAGCTGCACTGGTCACAAATTCCATAAGCCCTATTTCGCCAGTCACAACCATGGTGGGCTTATGACTTCCCAGGCCAGTGTAGCTTCTGATCTTCTTGCGCGGGTAGCAGGTGGGAGCATCAATGGGTAATTTATCGGGATTCATTCTTACACCGGACGTAGACCTGGTTTGGCCCTCAGGTACGTCTTTGGCATTCTTGTCTGTTCTTCTTAAGATTATTCCTAATCCTATTACTTTTTGGGGAAGGGGCCAAGTGACTTTGGTGTGGTATGGACCTGAATATATATATATATATTTATGTTAAATATGGGATCAAACCCATTGGCCCAGCCTTAAATGACCTTAGCTGTTGATAGGCCTTTAAACACCAATCAATCTATCAAATCAATCTATCACTAGAAACATGATCAGTATTTCACTGAATTGTGAATTATCATTCAGTAACTTGTAGTGATGCTGTACGACCAATGAAACATCACGGAAAATATTGAATTTGGATTAATCAGATTACATGTATCCTTGTCATGATATGTAGCCATGAATGGAGAAATGCATCCGCACAGTCTGATCATGATCTACACTGTTTGATATTCCATCAATGAAATGGCCGTCATGCTTCTAACGAGCAGTATAGATCGTTTTTTTTTCTTGCCCAATTACGCAATTACGATATAGCAGTCAATTTTGGGCTTCCATCCAAATTTTACATATCTACTCAGAGCTCCATATAAGCTGTGTATTTGCTTAAATACCCAATTAAAATTGCCAAAAACCCAATTGAAATCAGAAGTGGCGAGTATCTAAAAGCAAATAAAAAGCGTGGTACCTTTATCATTCTACAGAAAACTTTAAACAGACCATAAATATAGTATTTTTTTTATTATTTTCCATGAAAACACATCTTGCCAATACATGTTTTCTCGTGATATCTTCTTGAATCTTTACCAAATTTGATGGGTAGCTTCCTCATATGGCTAATCCAGGTAGTGTTGTGCCTAGATCTCGGAGTGTGGGCTACAGTCCTACTATACGTGAATGTGAGATTCTTACATTTTAACCCTTTCACCCTTAAAGGTACATGCCCACTCGGTAGATTACAATATAGGGAGACATATAGTTTTGTATATTCTGTAGATATGACATGTTCTGGCAAAAAAAACATTCATTCACCATTACCCCACGTATTGGTTGGCATTATTATACATGTACATTTTATATCAGACATAAATTTCCACACTGATATCGGGGGCGATCGCCGTGTTTCATTAAAATATTAACGGACATTACTATGTATTCTCTGTATTTATTTTTTGGTGTGCAATGATCATACTTTATAATCTGTCAAAAATATTATCTTTCCAGGTGATTTATTTTTTTAGTATAAATAATTATGAAATTGCATGCCTCAAATGCATATGACAATAGATTGATACCACCGCGCGTCACTATCAGTGAAATAAATATTACTAAATGATTATATATGTATAGCGGGCATTCATAATTTTTAAAACTGGTGGAATAGCGACACAATTATACACTTATTTAATTCATATAAAGAACATGTTGTGCCGACTGAGTGGGCATGTACCTTTAAGTAACTGGAATGGATTTTTAGCCGTTTTCTTTTTTTTTAAATCCCGGCTGTTGGATTTTCGGGCGGGCAGCGTCCAATTCCAATATAAGTGCTTGTGTTTTGTCCATTTCTCTGTTACTGTACCACCTAGGATCACCATACTTGCACAACTTCAAAACCAAACGGGTGCCCACCACATACCACTATCCAACATGTGATATTTTACTTTTTTTCTGTGTAATCGACTTTTTCAATGTTAAGTTTTTGTGTTTAGGTTCATTAATCAGTTACTGTACCACTTAGGACCGACCATCATACCTGCATAACTTCATAACCATGTGCCTTATTTTGTTACCTTTACTTATTTTTTCCGCGTATTTCGACTCAACCATTGTTAACGTTAGTGTTCGCGTTTTGATCTGTTTCTCACTTTCTATAACATCTAGAACCACCATACTTGCGTAATTATATGTTATCCAATTGTCTATGCCTTAAAGAAAACCTTCGTGGCTTTGCCTCGTCTCTTGTCAATGTTAAATTGGACAACACATACAGCACAGATGTGCACTCGTATTTTGTACTAATACGTGTCCATTTAAGAAAATGGTGTGTTTTTGTTCTAAAAAATATTAAATTACTTGCAAAAAGTGTAGATCCTGCTCATCATGAGCCGGCTCATCTGGATCTACACTTTTTGCCAATGCAAATATACAGGTATGTAATGTTGAAAGGGTTAAAGGTACATGCCCACTCAGTAGGCACAGACTGTTCTTTATATCAGAGACATCATCTGAGACATTTTCTGGCAAAATATACATTCATTCACCATTACCCTACGTATTGATTGGCATTATTATACATTTTATATCAGACGTAAGTTTCCACACTGATATCAGGGGCGATAATCGTGTTTAAAATGTTAACGGACATTACTAGTTAGTATTTATTTTTTGATGTCCAATGATCATTCTTTATAATCTGTCGAAAATAAAACAATTTTTCAGGTGACGTATTTAATTAGTATAAATAATTAAAAAATATCATGCCTCATTTGCATATGAAAATAGCCTGATACCACCGCGAGTTACTACCGCGAGGCTATATGTACTTATTATATGGTCAACAAAGGCTGACTGGAGGGATCACAAAGGATATATGTACTTATTATTTAGGCGAAAAGGCTGACTGGAGGGATCACAAAGGCTATATGTCTTTATTATATAGGCGACACATGCCTACTGGAGGAATCACAAAGGCTATATGTACTTATTATATAGGCGACAAAGGCTGACTGGAGGAATCACAAAAGCTATATGTACTTACTATATAGTCGACAAAGGCTAACTGATGAATCACAAACGCTGTATGTACTTATTATATACACGGCCAGGGTTGACTAGAGTAACCACAAAGGCTATATGCACTTAGTATATAGACGTAGGATCTCGTTCCCACGAGATAGCATCTCGGCCCCACGAGATAGCATCTGGTTCGCATCTCGTTCGAACTACATAATCAGCCAATAGAATAGCACATATTACTCCATAATAATGCATGACAATGGTGCTACCTTTTTATTGGCTGACTATGTCATGGGGACGAGATAGCTAACTCGTGAGAACGAAATTCTATCTCATGTGAGCGAGATCGTATCTCGTGGGAATGGAAGCTTGTACTGTTTCTTGATATAAACTTGGCACGAACAAAAATTATGTACAAAATTACATGACATTGTCCAGAAATTAATGTTGCATCAATAAAACTAAATCAAGTTAGCAGATGATCAGATATCCCTAACCACTGACTGGACCGTCAAACAACACGTTTAGCGCAAATCCAATATGGTAAATTATTCGAGCAATCATTATAAGTTGCTAAGCTCTCTACGGTGATTCCTACATCTCAATACTGCGGAACTTCAAGGACTTCGAAATTCTGGTTCCCGGCGAGCAAAAGAACTTCGGGCTTAGCCGGATTAAGACCGCTGACTACCCAAAATGGATGATGAGAGAATTTAGTCGGTGTCAACATGTGAATCTGCTGAAATGTTTGCTATATTCTTTGGAAATGTCTTGTTATGACAGAGTATGTGACATGGTACACACAACACATTGGTACTATTTCTTTAATCAAACAGTTTTATCAGCAAGATAATAACAATCGTTTTGACTACAAATGTTGTTGGTTATATATGGTATTGATTGAACAAATATAGTATCCACATTTTTATGCAATAACATTTATGTCTGACATTTTAAAATTCAAATACTTTGACGTGTTCCAACTGGGTACCGGCACTCTATTTAAGAAATATCAATATTTATGAGCGCAGGCAGATAATGATGGAATATATGTGTTTGGCTATGCAATATTGACATTGATATGATGTTTACCCATGACAGCCAGGACTCTCCACATAACACATCATATGACAAATTCATATAGCCTACACACCTTGTACACGGACATGTATGGTCTTGTGACGACCACCCTGTTGGTCAATACTAATGAACATGTATGACCTCTAAATGTATTGCGTTTCATTGTAAATGACAGTCTTATAGTCTTATAACATGCGATATCTGATTGCTGGCCTATATTGTTAATACCATACGTCTGCTTTGCTGTCGTTTGCACATGTATAGTTTACATCCATGTAAAGAACTGGCGTGCGTCCCCCGCAAACTCATATTTGATGAAATATCAAATGCATAGGCCATTGTATGCAAAAATATAACCTATTTCTTGATATTCAGATTTAATGTCAGGCTGGTATACCTTTTCACATCAAATCAGTTTTTCCAAATCCAGAATAATGATTGTCACAAGTCTTCGTTACTTTTATTCTGTATAATTCCTTTTAGTAGTGTTAAACGGCCTGCTAACAGCTATGGTCATTTCAAGCCGGTTTAGCGGGATTGAATCCCATATTTCACACGTACGTCTTGGGTGTGGGTATTTATGTATGTATGTATGCGGGTTATTGATTGGGAGCATGCAAAGGGTAATTTAACGATGGGGCTCATCTTTACCGGAATCCCAAAATCCCTGATATGTTTTGGCTTTCTGATATCTGAGAGTTAAACTTGCTTATACCCATCATAAGAGTAATACAAATAGTTATTATCATATTACTTGTATGGGAAGGTGATAACTAAGTGACTGGGTTGTGGTGATGCCCAGGCACAGGATCAGGTTATTCTAATGTCAAGGCTGAATATTTATTTTTATGTAATGTATTTCGCCCATCACACACCCCAACACCACATCCGTAAAGAATCATAAGTACATGTACACGTACTACGTACTGTATATCCAGAATATTACATACATATGTAATCATGTGGCGTATGTACGCGATGGTATGACCCACTTTAGTCGATTGTTAGACAGAGCTGTCACAATTTTGGCGCGTGCTCTGTCGATGACATCAACAGTTTTGGACGTACATTGGGATATTGCATTCGTGTAACTTCTGATATGTTAACTATGGATATGGCTAAGCACCCCGTGTCGTCAACCTACTGTGTTATAGAAGAGACACTACTCTTCTCGATGACAACCTATTTCACAGCGGTTGCTCATTCGTTTTCTTATTCAAGCTAGTCATGTGTTCCAGTGTCCCAGTGGTAATGATAACCCTGTTTTCATGGGTCTGGCTCACTCACTATATGGTGTAAATATGCTTGAATAAAGTCCAGACATGCAGTTGAATTTATAATATGGTCATAATATATATCCAATCTAGATCATAGTAACAGCTGTGGTCAATGGATTTCAAAAGTATTATAATATATGACGTCAATTTGGACATCACACAATCTGACGTCATATGTTGGAAACACATAGTTAGGTAACTGTAATATGCACAATACAATCCAGATAACATAATAAATATATTGAATATAACGCTTTCCCAAACAAAAGGGATTTTTCCAAAAATTCCCTTTATACAGCATAAATCAGCGTTTTGGATACAACCAAATTCCATTGTTGGTACATTTTTTTTACGATTGTATGAAATATCACACATTCGTAAAGATCATATTTTCAAAAATTACCTTCTATACAGCATAAATCAGTGTTTTGGATACAACCAAATTCCATTATTGGTACATTCTTTTTACGATTGTATGAAACATCATACATTCGGAAAAAAACATATTTTCGAATCGGACCCAACCATGTACATAGTTTTGGTTTGAATGAGTACTATTATCTGAATATATACACAAGTCATGCCAATTTTGTATTATTTTAATAAACAATACAGTTTCAATACAATGAACACAAAACATTTGCGAACGTATGCAATTTCATTCAATCAAACTCATTGATCGCTTTTCCATCATTGGTGATTGTTTGAAATTACGATCGAAATAAATAATACCTTGACTATATACAGCTTTAACTAAGTCTCAGAAAACAAATATTTGCGAACGTATGAAATTTCACACAATCAAAAACAGTCGATGAGACAGTTTTTTCATTATTGGTGATTGTATGAAATTACATACGATCGAAATAAATAATACTGGACAATATACAGCTTTAACTAAGTCTCAGTAAACAAACATTTGCGAACGTATGCAATTTCATACAATGAAAAACAGTCAATGAGACAGTTTTTCCATTATTGGCGATTGTATGAAATTACATACGATCGCAATAAATAATACTGGAATACATACAGCTTTAACTACGTCTCAGGAAACAAACATTTGCAAACGTATGAAATTTCATACAATGAACAACAGTCAATGAGACAGTGTTTCCATCATTGGCGATTGTATGAAATTACATACGATCGAAATAAATAATACTGGACTATATACAGTTTTAACTAAGTCTCAGAACACAAATATTTGCGAACGTATGAAATTTCATGCAATCAAAAACAGTCAATGAGACAGTTTTTTCCATTATTGGTGATTGTATGAAATTACATACGATCGAAAAAAATAATTGTTTTTCTATTGATGATTGTAGGAAATTATATACGATCGAAAAAATCATTACGGATTCCAAACTTTAAGTCTCAAATAAAAGTATTTGCGAACTTATGCAATTTCATACAATCAAATTCAGTCAAAGTGACAATTGTATGAAATGTCATACAATCAAACAATAAAAGTCACAGTTTTTCTATTTGTGATCGTCTGAAATTACATACGAACGAAATAAATAATACTGGATTCTAACACTTTGAGTTTCAGTTAACATGCATTTGCAAAGGTATGAAATTTCCTACAATCAAACACAGTCAATGTGACAATTTTTCCATTGATGATTGTATGAAATTAAATATAATCGAAAAATTCATAACGGATTCCAAACTTTGAATCTCAAATAACAAGTATTTGCGAGTGTATGAAAGTTCATACAATCAAATTCAGTCAAAGTGACAATTGTATACGATCGAAAAAATCATAATAGATTCCAAACTTTAAGTCTCAAATAACAAGTATTTGTGAACTTATGAAATTTCATACAATCAAATTCAGTCAAAGTTACAATTGTCTGAAATTACATACGACCGAAAAAATCATAATAGATTCCCAACTTTAAGTTTCAAATAACAAGTATTTGTGAACGTATGAAATTTCATACAATCAAACACAGTCAAAGTGACAGTTTTTCCATTGGTGATTGTATTAAAATTACATACAAACAAAATAAATAGTACTGAATTCTAAAACTTTGAGTTTCAGTTAACAATCATTTGCGAACGTATGGAATTTCATACAATCAAACACAGTCAAAGTGACAGTTTTTCCATTCGTCATTGTATGAAATTACATACGATCGAAAACATCATAACGGATTCCAAACTTGAAGTCTCAAATAACAAGTATTTGCGAACGTATGAAATTTCATACTATCAAATGTAATAGTTGTTCCATTGATGATTGTATCAAATTAAATACGATCAAAATAAATAATATTGCACTCTCTGACTTCAGGTAAGTGTTAATAAACTAATTGCAAATGCACGTATTGCTGAACATATGAAATTAACAAATATTACTGCAAACAGCAGTGTTCCAGTTGTTTATATAAACTTGGCGCATTGTCGGAATACGAAGTACATGTAAATCTAATGGATCAACACATATCTCGATTTGTTAAACTAAAAATGTGATATTTCATAAAATCAACTAACACAATGAACACATTTACATACAACAGGTAACTATTGATAACTATCAATCGTATGGAATGTCATACAAACAAACATAACACCGAAGTTTTTCCAAGGATGAACAGATGAAGTAGATATTATATACGAGTTAATACAACCAGTACATTGAGCAAACAAAGTAACTTTTCAAACATAAGAAATTATGTACAATCAACCAATAAAATGAACCGAAGTACATACATATATGAACAGTTAATGAAATGTTGACATTCTTATTTCCGATAATGTTTACCCGATTGCACATTTGAAAAGAAACACAGCAGACAATATTAGTTTATGTTAAGTGCATACACGTATACACATATACGTGTATACACATTATGTTTCTAAACACATTTGTACTTGAATACAACAAGTGTATCAGTATATCGGCAGTCTCCGCGAAAGATCGTCGGACCTCGGACCTGGCCGACAAAAATTGACCAGGACCGGTAAATATTCTCGAAACTTCGGTCCTCGTGTCCGATGAAATTTTCAAGTTGGTGGCGAACTCAGCCTGTGACGAAGTGACAAATTCTCTTCGTCCTTTACTAGTTTAGAACATGAAGTGAAAGTCATCTAGCTGTGTTTGTTTACAAAAATGTGTCTGTGAAAATGTTTGTAAGCTGCTTCGCTATTGGTGAATAGCAATCATAAAGTCAAATATCATTGGTCTGCATGCCAATAGCCAATCAAATATCGCGTTTTTAAACTACACGCGTCAGAATAGTGAATAATAATTTACGTTTGTTTCCGTAATGATCGTCCCTCAATATAATGTGTGGCAGTTTTCCCACGCTAGCGACACCTGTCGGGACATTCATTGGACACTTCAGACATTTATAATTAATTTATTCGCAAAGGTTTCTACACTTTCCTAATAAGGAAATCGAGTAAGTTTATTTCTAATAATAGAGCC
The DNA here is from genome assembly GCA_029237695.1 of Conchocele bisecta. Classification (NCBI taxonomy): domain Eukaryota; kingdom Metazoa; phylum Mollusca; class Bivalvia; order Lucinida; family Thyasiridae; genus Conchocele; species Conchocele bisecta. The sequence goes on along the minus strand of CM055279.1, from coordinate 66,119,625 downwards.
ACACGCGATTTCGCGGAAACGAATATGCGTACGTTTTTTAAATTAACTTCCAAGTTATAGTTTTGCATATTTAGCGTCAAAACCGCTCCAAACTGGCAAGACACACTGATTATATTCAATTGAGAATGTGTTTCAACAATTAAATACATTTATTTAAGATCGAAAGTGAGTTTTAAGCTGAAAGAATAATGGTCTTATCGATTGACACCCGAGCAAGTCGACCCCCACACAGATTCGGACCTAAAAATGAATTTGTGAGAAATGATAATTTCACTGTTTTATATCATTTTAAATATATTAATTGGTTAATATAAATTAATTATAATAGGGGATAGAGTCTGTTGACGGCCCTGAGCAATAAAATATACTGTTTTCAACAGTTTCATGAATTTATATAGTGTATATTAATTCCAACTCGTATAGTGTTTGGACCGTCTGTCCGTGCGTCCATCCGTAGTACGTTTGTAACAGTTACTCAAATCAGCGGCAGGGGCCATCTGTGGCCCGCTAGGCCACATTACTTGTTTAATGTTTGAACGTAGCCGTCCATCTTTAGTCCGTAGTACGTCCATCACCCTACTGTCACCACTAATCGTCTTAAACCAGTTGATGTAGAAAGTTGAAACTCTGCAATAAGCTTGCTTTAATATGATTGTCTGCTGTCATAGTATTTATTTTGTCGTATTATAAATTCAGTGTTGATTTTGATTTTAAATTTCCTCACATCCATGTACATGTCACGTGATGTGACGAGTCACGGCGTGGGATTCGAGCCTACCGAACCAACATTATATGACTGCAATTGTTGAAAGATTCTTAAACCCATTTCACTAACTCACTAATGAAATGGAAACTTGTTTCATATCCTCTTGATATACTATGTTTAATGTGTACGCTTGTTATGCTTAAAATTCAGATTAAATCAACCAGAAACTATATGTTATTCCTATATATTTAATATTTTTGGGTAAAAAATGTCCGGGCCAGTTATATTGCTGGGTTGTCAGTCCTCGTGGCCAGTAATATTTTGGCAACTTTCGCGCAGACTGTAACGGTATCACTAGGTTAATCCCCTTGCTGGTAGCCTTGATAATACCAGATGGCCACGGCCGGCATGTCAACCCCACAAAGGAATTTGGTCAATGGTGGTGTCAATGTATTTATGAGTTTGAAGTAAATCTGAGTAAGGGATGTGGAGATATAAAGTACAGAATTATCCTTATTTGTTTAATACTAGATGACTGCGGTCTGCATGGGCGAGGCATGGACACTAAAAAAAGAGATATAGTAGACGGAGACAGTTTAACCAAAAAACTTTAACCGGACACACGTACGTACGTACGGACGGACGTACGCCAAAGTGCCGACTATATCGCGCTTCCCGCAAACGGGCGCGACAAAAAACTTTAACCAAAAATTTCAAAGTTATTACACCTTGACATTGGACACAGGGGCAGCACGGGAGGGGGAGAGAATGAAAATATAGATGATGATAAACACCCATCATGCTACTTTTACGGAGTCTGGCTAAGTGAATCTAGTGTTGCGGGGTCCTGGTAGCAGGTCAGGTTATGCTACGGTCTGGCCTGAATATATATTTTTAGGATATGTCTGTCCGTTCGTATGTGTTTTTTTTTAAAGTTTTTGTAAGAGTTTCTTAAGTCACCTAGGGGCCCTAAGTGCGTTGACAGAACCACATTTTCTAGTTTTCTGTAAGTATTCAGTTCTCAGTTTGTGTTTCGATCCTGTTAACCCGGCCTAAAATGACCTAGCTCAATACCATTAAATAAATAATTAATTGATTGTATGTAATTTCACTATGTAATTTCATACAATCGACAAGGAAAACAGTAAAAAACAACTGTGTTTGATTGTATGCCATTTCATACGTTCACAAATATTTGTTTTTCCGAGACTTAATCATGTTAATTAAAGCTGTAAAGTCAAGTATTATTTACTTGTATTTGGATAATAATTGCATACAGCCATTAATAGACAAACAGTCGCTGAATTTGATTCTATTAATTTCCATTCGTTCAGCAAAATGTGTGTGCAATGAGTTATTGAGCCTTAATTGAAGTCTCAGAGTGCAGTATTATCTATTTTGATTGTATCATATAATTTCATGCAATCACCAGTGGAAAAAACATTTGTTAACTGAGGTTTACGGTTGTAGAATCCGGAATTTATTTTGGATTGTATGTAATTCATTTCGAACGAATATGTAATTTCATACAATCACCAATGGAAAAACTATAACGTTGACTGTTTGATTTTATGAAATTTCATATACTCCTAAATACTTGTTAACTTTGACTCAAAGTTTTAGATCCAGTATTATTTATTTCGAACGTATGTAATTTCATGCAATCACTTTGACTGTGTTTGATTGTATGAAATTTCATACGTTCGCAAATACTTGTTATTTCAGATTTTAAGTTTCGAATCAATTGTGATATTTTCGATCGTATGTAGTTTCATACAATTGTCACTGACTGAATTTAACTTTATGAATTTTCATACTTTAGCAAATACTTGTTATTTGAGATTTAAGTTTTGGAATCTATTATGATTTTTTCGATCGTATGTAATTTCATACAATTGTCACTTTGACTGAATTTGATTGTAAGAAATTTCATATGTTCGCAAGTACTTGTTATTTCAGACTTAATGTTCGGAATCCATTTTGATTCGATCGTATGTAATTTTATACAATTGTCACTTTGACTGTGTTTGATTGTATGAAATTTCATACGTTCGAAAATACTTATTATTTTGGACTTAAAGTTTGGAATCCGTAATTATTTTTTTCGATCGTATGTAATTTCATACAATCATCAATGGAAAAACTATTATTTATTTCGATCACATGCAATTTCATACAATCACCAATAATGGAAAAACTGTCTCATTGACTGTTTTTGATTGTATGAAATTTCATACATTCGCAAATATTTGTTTCTGAGACTTAGTTAGAGCTGTATATAGTCCAGTATTATTTATTTCGATCGTATTTAATTCCTACAATCACCAATATTGGAAAAACTGTCACATTGACTGTTTTTGATTGTATGAAATTGCATACGTTCGCAAATATTTGTTTCCTGAGACTTAGTTAGAGCTGTATATAGTCCAGTATTATTTATTTCGATCGTATTTAATTTCAAACAATCACCAATATTGGAAAAACTGTCTCATTGACTGTTTTTGATTGTATGAAATTGCATACGTTCGCAAATATGTGTTTCCTGAGACTTAGTTAGAGCTGTATATAGTACTGTATTATTTATTTCGATCGTATTGAATTTCATACGATCACCAATATTAGAAAAACTGTCTCATTGACTGTTTTTTGATTGCATGGAATTGCATACGTTCGAAAATATTTGTTTCCTGAGACTTAGTAAAAGTTGCATAGTCCAGTATTATTTATTTTGGTTGTATGTAATCTCCAACAGTCACCAATGATGGAAAAGCGATCAATGAGTTTGATTGTATGAAATTGCATACGTTCGCAAATGTTTGTTTTCTGTGACTTAGTTAAAGCTATATATAGTCCAATGTTATTTATTTCGATCATATGTAATTTCATACTATCACCAATAATGGAAAAACTGTCTCATTGACTGTTTTTGATTGCATGAAATTTCATACGTTCGCAAATATTTGCTTCCTGAGACTTAGTTAGAGCTGTATATAGTCCATTATTATTTATTTCGATCGTATTTAATTTCATACAGTCACCAATATTCATTGACTGTTTTTGATTGTATGAATTTCATACGTTCGCAAATATGTGTTTCCTGAGACTTAGTTAGAGCTGTATATAGTACAGTATTATTTATTTCGATCGTATTTAATTTCATACGATCACCAATATTAGAAAAACTGTCTCATTGACTGTTTTTTGATTGCATGAAATTGCATACGTTCGAAAATATTTGTTTCCTGAGACTTAGTAAAAGTTGCATAGTCCAGTATTATTTATTTCGGTTGTATGTTATTTCAAATAATCACCAATGATGGAAAAGCGATCAATGAGTTTGATTGTATGAAATTGCATACGTTCGCAAATGTTTGTTTTCTGTGACTTAGTTAAAGCTGTATATAGTCCAGTATTATTTATTTCGATCGTATGTAATTTCATACAATCGCCAATGATGGAAACAGTGTCTCATTGACTGTTTTTGATTGTATCGCAAATATTTATTTCTTGAGTCTTAATAAAAGCTGCTTAGTCCAGTATTATTTACTTCGGTCGTACAGTTGTTTCTGTCAAAATGTTCCGGGTTTATACGTGTACAAAGTGTTGTGCGTTGCGTATCCGTGGAGTTTCCGTTAGTTGCGTTTCAAACCGTGTGTCGTCTACGTGTAATACGTTTTCGGCCATGCGTTGCGTTTCCCCACTCTTGCGCATGCGCGAAAGTCGAGCAAACCGTGTTCAACGCATTGAGTTTCAAAAGTGTGTAATCCGTGTACAACGGTTGTAAACGTATACAACGGTTGTAAACAACGCATTGAGTTTCAAAAGCGTGTAATCCGTGTACAACGGTTGTAAACGTATACAACGGTGTAAACGTATACAACGCTAAGGTAAACCGTTTAAACGATTTAACGCTTTCTTTGACGAACGGTTACACGCTTCTACATGTACACAGCACCGTACAGATGAAACCGTGTTATACGTATAACACGTTTCCACGGGTTTTAACGCATTACACGTTTTGGTATGCCAACCGTGTATTGCGTAGAATGCCGCAGCATGCTCAGATCGTTGTTCGTGTGTGTACATGTATATATACTTCTAGACTGCAGGGCTTCTAAAATTTTCAGTTTTCCGGTTCTGGACCGATTTTTGAACTCTCAGACCGATTGAGATTTGAAAACTAGTCTTAAAAATCGGTCCGAGAAAAATTGCCAGTCGGCTGCTATTTCGCTATAAACCTTGTAAATTTACCGGTTTTGACCAAGTAATTTATGACACATATCCGCGGGCCATATCCCTGTTAAACCAGTGTGCAGCTCGCTGTGTATTCAGTTTCTCCATATATCGATTTTTCTTAACACACGCGTGGGAGAGGTGTATAGCGGATTAGTGACTGAAATAGACTGGCTTCAGCGTAAAGATACGAGAGTTCCTAGATTCGCCATTTCTGAGGTCTACAAATACATTAAATATGCCTAAAAGCATCAATGAATGAAGAAACAAAATTAATTTTTATATGGAGGGTGTAAAATAATTTTTATTTTATTTTTTTCTTCATTAATTGAAGATTTTAGGCATATTTAATGTATTTATAGACCTCGGTCCGTTACTTCAACCTGTGACGAGATTTGTGTGTCGCTTTGTGCAAAAAAATCGATAACACTAAGCCCTGGCAACTAACAGGTGCTTATTGTATGACATCATTCAGCACGAGAAATGCGTCGTGACCACTCCTTTAGGCTATGTTTTGAAATGTTACTGATTGGTCAACACGCCCTTTGATGTTCCGCAGACGTCGCGAACGTGTGACTCATGGGGCAATCATGCAGTAACCCATTTCATGCTGAGGATACGATTATGTTTGCGGGAAAATATTTTCCTTCTATGCACTCAGAAGTATATGCCGCGAGCACCATTTAAACCGTCTCGTCGTCGAGACGGTTTAAATGAGTGGTCACAACGTATACTTTCATTGAGAAATAACAAAAATAAAAATAAATTATTTAATAATTTCATACCCGTAAATGTGTATTCCGAAAGGAATGGATTACAAAAAAAACACTGGATTATACGCAGATCTGTCGCCATGTTTCGCCGATATTGATTTCGAAAATGTTTTCCGTAAATGGTGTTGAAAAGTTGACACAAAATTCAGAGTTCATGCGGAATTTCGGTGGGATTATGCACGTATCAACAGCTAATCGTCCGCATGAATAGGCAGGACACGTGACCATTATTTATTAACAATTATTCCTTTTAAGCGCCTGTTGATCGCGAGCATTATACATTGTAATAAGCGTCTGTCTATCGCGAGCACTATACAACGTACCCCGACCATCGCGTTATAATGGAGCTGCAATGTATTGTTGTTTACACCCGTATAATTCATTTTCCATATCAGGGGCGAAATGAGTCTGCCTTACAATAATTCGCATGTGCGGAATGGTGGTACATGTAGGTGCGAAACGATCCGCCTGTAAACGATCCAGGCCGAACAGGTACATGTATTCGCGATATTTTAAAAGGGACGAAACAAGGCCGCCTCGAAGCGATCGGGGCCGAACAGGTATTCGCGTTAAAACGTGTAACCGTTGTACACGTTTCGACGCTTTCACCTCGCTACATATGTATACGCCAAAGCGTGTTTTACGCCTTGAAGCTAAACGTATTACACGCTTTAAAACGGTTTGACAATGTGTATTACACGTGTACGAACCGTATTATACGTTTAAACAACGTATACAACGCTTTTAAACTAAACGGTTTGACAATGTGTATTACACGTGTACGAAACATATTATACGTTTAAACAACGTATACAACGCTACAGCAAACCGTTGCGTTCGCGTTGCGTTCGCGTTGAGTTTGCAAGTGTTGTCTACGGTGGAACAAAAACGCAGACTGCACTGTATGTAATTTCAAACAATCACCAATGATGGAAAAGCGATCACTGAGTTTGATTGTATGAAACTTCATACGTTCGAAAATGTTTGTTTTCTGTGACTTAGTTAAAGCTGTATATAGTCCAGTAATATTTATTTCGATCGTATGTAATTTCATGCAATCGCCAATAATGAAAAAACTGTCTCATTGACTGTTTTTGATTGTATGAAATTTCATACGTTCGCAAAGATTTGTTTCCTGAGACTCAGTAAAAGCTGCATAGTCCAGTATTATTTACTTCGGTCGTATGTAATTTCAAGCAATCACCAATGATGGAAAAGCGATCAATGAGTTTGATTGTATGAAATTGCATACGTTCGCAAATGTTTGTTTTCTGAGACTTAGTTAAAGCTGTATATAGTCGATTATTATTTAATTTGATCGTATGTAATTTCATACAATCACCACTAATGGAAAAACTGTCTCATTGACTGTTTTAGATTGTATGAAATTCCATACGTGCGCAAATGTTTGTTTTCTGAGACTTAGTTAAAGCTGTATATAGTCCAGTATTATTTATTTCGATCGTATGTAGCTTCATTCAATCGCCAATAATGGAAAAACTGTCTCATTAACTGTTTTTGATTGTATGAAATTTCATACGTTCGCAAATGTTTGTTTTCTGAGACTTAGTTAAAGCTCTATATAGTCCAGTATTATTTATTTCTATCGTATGTAATTTCATACAATCGCCAATAATGGAAAAACTGTCTTTGATTGTATGAAATTTCATACGTTTGCAAATGTTTGTTTTCGGTGACTTAGTAAAAGCTGCATAGTCCAGTATTATTTATTTCGGTCGGTTTTAATTTCAAACAATCATCAATGATGGAAAAGCGGTCATAGTTTGAAGTTTGACTGTATGAAATTTCATACGTTCGCAAATGTTTGTTTTCTGAGACTTAGTTAAAGCTGTATATAGTCCAGTATTATTTATTTCGATCGTATGTAATTTCATACAATCGCCAATGATGGAAACAGTGTCTCATTGACTGTTTTTGATTGTATTGCAAATATTTGTTTCTTGAGTCTTAATAAAAGCTGCTTAGTCCAGTATTATTTACTTCGGTCGTATGTAATTTCAAACAATCACCAATGATGGAAAAGCGATCACTGAGTTTGATTGTATGAAACTTCATACGTTCGAAAATGTTTGTTTTCTGTGACTTAGTTAAAGCTGTATATAGTCCAGTAATATTTATTTCGATCGTATGTAATTTCATGCAATCGCCAATAATGAAAAAACTGTCTCATTGACTGTTTTTGATTGTATGAAATTTCATACGTTCGCAAAGATTTGTTTCCTGAGACTCAGTAAAAGCTGCATAGTCCAGTATTATTTACTTCGGTCGTATGTAATTTCAAACAATCACCAATGATGGAAAAGCGATCAATGAGTTTGATTGTATGAAATTGCATACATTCGCAAATGTTTGTTTTCTGAGACTTAGTTAAAGCTGTATATAGTCGATTATTATTTAATTTGATCGTAACTATGTAATTTCATACAATCACCACTAATGGAAAAACTGTCTCATTGACTGTTTTAGATTGTATGAAATTCCATACGTGCGCAAATGTTTGTTTTCTGAGACTTAGTTAAAGCTGTATATAGTCCAGTATTATTTATTTCGATCGTATGTAGCTTCATTCAATCGCCAATAATGGAAAAACTGTCTCATTAACTGTTTTTGATTGTATGAAATTTAATACGTTCGCAAATGTTTGTTTTCTGAGACTTAGTTAAAGCTCTATATAGTCCAGTATTATTTATTTCTATCGTATGTAATTTCATACAATCGCCAATAATGGAAAAACTTTCTTTGATTGTATGAAATTTCATACGTTTGCAAATGTTTGTTTTCGGTGACTTAGTAAAAGCTGCATAGTCCAGTATTATTTATTTCGGTCGGTTTTAATTTCAAACAATCATCAATGATGGAAAAGCGGTCATAGTTTGAAGTTTGATTGTATGAAATTTCATACGTTCGCAAATGTTTGTTTTCTGAGACTTAGTTAAAGCTGTATATAGTCCAGTATTATTTATTTTGATCGTATGTAATTTCATACGATCACCAATAATGGAAAAACTGTCTCATTGACTGTTTTAGATTGTATGAAATTTCATGCGTTCGCAAATGTTTGTTTTCTAAGACTTAGTAAAAGCTACATAGTCCAGTATGATTTATTTCGATCGTATTTAATTTCATACAATCGCAAATGATGGAAAAACTGTCTCATTGACTGTTTTTGATTGTATGAAATGTCATGCGTTCGCCAATATTTGTTTCCTGAGACTTAGTAAGAGCTGCATAGTCCAGTATTATTTACTTAGGTCGTATGTAATTTCAAACAATCATCAATGATGGAAAAGCGATCAATGAGTTTGATGGTATCATATTTCATATGTTCGCAAATGTTTTGTGTTCATTGTATGAAACTGTATTATTTTTTAAAAGAATACAAAATTGGCATGACTTGTTGTGTATATATTCAGATAATGGTACTCATTCAAACCAAAACTATGTACATTGTTGGGTCTGATTTTAAAATATGATCTTTCCGAATGTATGATATTTCATACAATCGTAAAAAGAATGTACCAATAATGGAATTTGGTTGTATCCTAAACATTGATTTATGCTGTATAAAAGGGAATTTTTGAAAATATGATTTTTACGAATGTATGATATTTCATAAAATCTTAAAAAAAAATGTACCAATAATGGAATTTGATTGTATCCAAAACAATGATTTATGCTGTATAAAACGGAATTTTCGGGAAAATCCCTTTTTATTTGGAAAGTTATATTCATATACCGGTAATATAACGTTGAAGTGTAATAAATAGAATATCCCACTGTACATAGATCTACTTGTTTGAATAGCTGAAAATAATGTACGTATCCGTTGGCGTGCTCCTTGTACGCTGAAGCCAACGCACCCTAGCGTATTATCTACAAATATGCTATATCGTTTAGCCAAGATAATTGTAGTCCCATTCCAACAGCACATATTCATACCCCCGGCATACGAAGTATGTCGAGTGGTATATAGTTTTCGTCATACCGTCCTTCCGTCTGTTCACTTGCTCTCGTTTTGTTTAATCAACTAAAGATCACACACATGTATAAGTGATATGCGAAATTAGGAGAGCACAACTAGTACTGGTATACGTTGTTTTCTCACTAAATCACAACATTCTAAAAACAGTACATTATTACGCATGATATTACGCCTGCTCGAAAATTGAGACAAAGTTGTTATCCTTAACAAAAATGAAAAAATAAAAAGAAGAAATTTTACTGGGAGTATAAAGCACGCACATTATTGTATTGGATGCGCTGCATATTATCAAAATACTCCCATTGCTTCGAATGGTATATGAAGAATATCTACAACTGTAAAACTAACATCAAACATTATATCACGTCGGACACTATGAATATTATGTTCATTTTAAAGATACAAAGTGAAATATTTTCACATAATTGCCGGCTTGTCATTTGACAGGCATATTGTGGGAGATTGCCAACATTAACAGATTCCAAACTTTGCGGAAATTTGTTAAAAATGCACTATTTTTCAATGAAATGAACAGGAATGTCTAATGGTACACTATTCGCACATTTTCATTAATAGTTCAATATAATTGTACTATGAATAATAAAAATATAAAATTATTATTATATACACATAATTATTATATACAACAAGAATTCCGTGGAATGAAATGTTTCGCCTTGTTCCGCCTTGACCGTAACACGAAAACTTAACATGATGACGCCGCCGACGACGCCAACTCCGGTAAAGCAAAACCTATGCCTAGCTTTCCGCTTTCGCGGGCTAGACAAAAATGAAATAAGAATATAGTACGCGTATGATGTCACGTTAAATTTCTTTAAATGTCACTGTTGCAAAATCCTGATTTACACATTTTTTTCTTCGCAGATTTTTTATAATATTTTTTTGCTAAAAGTACGCCTCGGTTACGGCTGGGTTGTGAACTCGTCAGTATTCGACTTGAACTACACCTGTATGAGGGGTTGGATTAAATTATCAATACATTAAAAATTGAGTGATGCACCACAAATGTCTGACGGTTGACAAATTCCCCGCCCACTTGAAACATAATCTGTAGTTCAATTTGTCAATCAAGCAGACACTCCATGGTCGATAATCACCAATTAACAAATATCCATGAGAAAACCAAGCTAGTGCTATTCGTAGCTTTTATCTCTCATCATGCGGAGTTTAAAAATAAAATCCTATGTTCATAAAAAATCAGCTTATTATATAAACTTTCTTTCAACTAATACTGTTATGCCATGAAATTTGTGCGGTGTGTTTGTGGGGTGGGTGATCTGCATAACAATAGCTACGCTGGTTGCAACTCCCAAGTAGTGCGCATTCTATAGTCGGTACATGTACCCGTTTTGTCATGATAATGACCAGGCTTGACCCCCGTGAGGGTCACGTGAACAAATAATATTTTCCACCGATTATGAAGTATGATCATAGCACATCAAAAAATAAATACAGAGAGTAAATAGTAGTGTCCGTTAACATTTTAAGGAAACACGGTTATCGCCCCTGATATCAATGTGGAAATTTACGTCTGATACAAAATTTATAATACTGCCAATCAAGGCGTGGGGTAATCGTGAATGAATGTTTGTTTTGCCAGAAAATGTCATATCTACAGATAATACAAAATTATTTATTATTGTATTTAATTCCTATAAAGAACAGTTTGTGCCTACTGAGTGGGAATTTACATTTAACAGCAATGTGTTGATACATAAAGCCTGTTTAAATGAATGTCGTTGATTGATCATTGACTTATATTAATACTAATGCAATAAGTATAATAGGCGTTTAGCTGCACCTGTTAAACGATATGTTAATAGGTGTTAATCACCGTTTGTCCAATTCCGCGCTGCCCGATCGGCGTATGTGTGCGTTTAGATAATTTACCAAAACAAGTATATTCGTGGTGGATTATTGTATTAAAATGATTAAAATTCATAAAATGATCATAAGATATAATAATTCAGTCAATTCAATGACAATGAATGGTATAAATATCCGCTAACGGATGTACAAGCAGCTTCGAACAGCCTTTGTGGCCTTTGTGAGCCTTTGGGGTGTTTAGGGTGACCGCTAGCCAGTAGACTATTTCACCAAAACTGCAAGTATCAAGCAAAGTATACGTAGAGGGAGAAATTTTCAATTTAATGATACATTTATTAACTTTTATTGTTCTGAATTTATTACATTATCACTACAGCTGTGATAATGTAATACATTCAGTATAATAATTATATAATATAAATATATATATCAATATAAAGTATATTTTGAGGGAGAAATTTTCAATGTAAGGATAAATTTAATAATTTGTATTATACTGAATTTATTACATTATCACAGCCATTTTGGCTGTGATAATGTAATAAATTCAGTATAATAATTCTGCATACTTATAATCATCAAATATATGCAGTCGTTCGTTCTACAGTTCTGAGTGCACAATTGCATTTCATTACACTGCAATACATATGACGAAGTAGTATTTCCAAATGTGCGTTTGAAGCGTTCTTTGTTTACTTTCTACATCGTGGAGAGGGACCTAAGAATTTTGCTAATTCACACTTTATTAAGTAAGTTTATGGTAACAGTGTTGTGTCATATTGTAGAATGGTCTCTCAATAACAATATGGCGAAGTGTGAACGTCAACACCCTGCAGGTTTTTTCTATATTTTAGTGCACGAAGTGCAAATGCTATTACGCACATTTTTACTGTGTAGCGATTTTTACTGTGTAGTTTACTGTGGTGGAGCGATATTGTACTGACAATATGTTGCCTATAAACTATAAAGCGGAAAACGTGCAGCAAGTATGACCCCTGTATATGAAATAATGCTTTCGGGAAAAATAAATGATTACTCCCTCAAACTAAACTTTGCTAGATAAGTATACTTTGCAATTTTGTTGAAATCGGCTACAGGTTTAAAAGCGAATTTCCAAAATAAGTTGTTTTTCACTCTTCTCCTCAGCTGCTACTTCAGCTCCAATTTGGCCGATGCTAAATTTCTATAGAGAAATAATTTTGTATTTTGTACATTTTTCAGATTTAATATGTGTATTTGTTAAAAACTCATAGGCAGGTTTACGTGAAACAGACAGTTCACAGTCATCTATAAAATCACATGTTTTGTTGTAAATTGAATAGGCGGCATTTGTGGTTATGCCAGCAAATCATCATTTAATTATCTCCGAAATAAGATACATTATGAGACAATGGAAGCGTTACAATTACAAACAAACAACACTTGACGTGTTAAAAGAACTATGTATAGCTGCTGTTACCAAGTTGGCCGAGATTTTTTAAGATTTTTACCTTAATTATCCTCTATCTACACATGTATCTACAAACACAGCAGACGGACAGGAAATGTTCGTTGCGCAGGCGCATGTATTTTGTTGTTGATCGCGCTTATTTTTAGCGGCACCGCATAATAATGCGGAAAACACATACATATAGAAATACTGTTAATTTAGCAATATACCTTAGTCAAACTATTGTAGGGTGACACACTAATATGCAACATTGATTGCGATTACATAATTTATTTATTATATAATTAAATAAATGTGTCGGTTTATGAGTAAATTATTTCATAATCTGTAATAGATGTCCAGTATCCAGCATAACCACTCAATAATGGACATACAGGTATCATAAATGTATACATACCTACGAGAACAAACACTACACTATAACATATATATAATATAATAAAGCAATTAAGTAACAAAGCAATGATTCTGCAATGGGTGACATTAACGGGCATAACCCACTGTGGGAAGTGTATTGTACTAAATCATGTGCAATAGGGACGAGATGATTAACTTCCTAGATAATACTGAATACGCTCTATTTAATAATGATGCCGAGACATATTCTACCTCACATATTGTATATGAAAATAGAACTGGAATTACACCAGACCTAACATTGGCAACTCAAGATGTAGCATCCTCGGCCACCGGGATCCCCCTTGAAACAACACTAGATTGTGATCACTACCCCACAATCATGTCATAAAGGCTTCTATATACCCAACATCATAAGTCTACTCCAGCCATACCAAAAATAGCGCACTGAACTAAAACTACGCAGAAAGGAAGAGTATACGTAATCTAAAAAGAAAGCAAGGGAAGCAATAGAAAAAGCAAAAGAAAAAGGTTGGGAAACTTTTGTCTCATCAATAACACACGATAAAAAAAGCAAAGAAGTGTGGCACATGAGAATGTGAATGAGAATGAGAACAGAATACGAGGATATAGAATCCCAACCATGCCGCCAATAGATCATAAAGACAACACAATATGCGATGCAAACGGTAAAGTGAAAGTGCGCACGGATCATTGCAATACAATGTCATGTAATGAAAACCGTAACCCAGCATTCAGAAAAGAAAAATAAACGAAGAAAGGTCAAAGAAATGATAGATAAAAGAATGCATTACTGCCAATCGATAATAATGACTGCGTCAATAAACTTTTCAGTAAGAAAAGTACATCAAATACACTGCAATACTTGCCCTCAAAGAATTTTTAACAACTGCTCGAACCAATAAATAAAGGTGAACCCTACCAGATGGTTGGAAAGAAGCTCCAATAATCCCTCTCCTAAAACCAAATAAAGACGCAACGAAAGCAGCGTCGTTTAGACCCATATATATGCAAAGTTATGGAAACTATGGTAGCCAATAGGCTAAAAACATGACAAAGGAACGGTTAATAGGCCTGAATCGATCACATTTCTGATATCATAGGTCGACAACAGATCAACTAGCACGACTCGAAACCATCATTCAAACAGGAAAACTGCAAAATAATGGAGTTTTAGCATTATTCATCGACCTACATAAAACATTTGACCTAATGTTGACAAAGGGAGCCATCCAATAATTAAGTAGGAAGGACATCAACAACAGAATGTTACTATGGCTAGACAACTTTCTGACGGGCAGACAAATAAGAATTAAAATTGGTAAGGAACAAGCTGAATTTCAAACGATTGTTAATGGTAAACCCGGGGAATTGTAATAAGTCACATTCTACTTAAAACAATGTGACTGTGTTGTGAGCCAAGAACATATAATGTTGCCACATAATCGTGACAACGTTACAATATGACATACCTTTTTCAAAGTGGGTGGTGGTTGGGCGAATGTGACGGCGTAAATTAACGGTAGGGGTTCCTCCTTATAGGAATCACGATTTACCTGGTTTGGCCCTCAGGTACGTTTTTAGCTTTGGCTCTTTTGTTACCTGAGAGTTGAATTGGGTCATTGCCCATTATAAAAGTAGTAAGATTATTACTTATCCTACTGCTTTTGGGTGGGCCCAAGTGATTCTGGTGTGGAGAGGACCTGGCATCAGATCGGGATTATTCTGATTTCACGGCTGAATATATGGTTTTGTTATTGTAAATATTCAGTTCTGATTTTGGGATTTCCCCCACCCCCCTTTTGTACATGTACGTAATATTTGGGATTTAGTTCTAAACCCATTGACCCGGCCTTAAATGACCTTAACTGTTGATAGGCCGTTAAACCCCAACAAACAAACACATCTTTTTCACAACCAGAACACAACGGTGCTACGAAGTTTAGCTTTAAATGTTGTGACAGCGTTGTAAGCCAACACAACTAACAACGTTGTCGCAACATCGTGACACCGTTAATATCAGTCCATTTTTTAAACAACCTTTTCGCTACCAAAACACGACGTTAATACAACGTTAACGTCAATGTTGTGTCAACGTTGTGAACCAACAAACTCACAACAATGCCACAATATCGTAACAACGTTACTATACGGCCTACCTTTTGCAGAACCTAAACACAACGTTGATGCAAGGTCTCGTGAAAATGTTGATTCAACGTTGGAGCCAACAAAATATACGACGTTGCAACAACATCGTGACACCGTTACCCTCAGACCACAGGTGACAGGGAAAAAAATAACATGACAGTGTATATATAATATATATTTATATATTTATACAATCAGAGATTATCAGATTATTTTTTCCAATCATCTGTGTCTCAGACCAACATAGTTCACACACCAAAAAAAAACAACGTTGATGCAACGTTTCATTGCAAATGTTGTGTCAACGTTGTGATCCAACATACCGCCCATCGGTGACACAGCATCATGGCAACATAAATGTATGGCCTACATTTTTCACAGTCTAACAACAACATTTATAAAACGTTATATTCCAAATGTCATGTACACGTTGCAATCCAACATAGCGCATAATTTTCAAACAACGTGGGGACAACGTTACTGTTGGACCATATTTTTACAAACTTTGCGAGCCGACTAAACTTGCAACGTTGCAACAACATATTGACGACGTTATTGCCCGTTTTTTTTCACAAACATACACAACGTTGATGCAACGTTTCATTGCAAATTTTAGTTTGATGTATATGTAGTGACAACTTTACATACCAGTATTTGCTTGATTTGTGTGACATTGCACAGGTGAGCGATATATGGCCATCATGGCCCTCCTGTTTTATACCGGACTACTTATGCATACCCCCTGAGCGATTTCGCGCCATTTGGTATAGTCTAACCTATAATATCCCACCACTCGGGCTAATTACAACAATGGCGCTGCTGACCAGGGTTAGTTCCAGAGCTAATTACAACAATGGCGATGCTGAATTACTATTGCTCTGTGACCAAGGTCAGTTCCTGTTTCTCAGAAATAGTCCGTACTGTACACGGTATATATATATATATATATGTAATCTAACAATTTTCATTGCAGACGAGATATGAGTCGGAATAGATATTCTGATATTTCTTCGTCTGTGGTGGTTTCTCGCGGTCATGACAGTCGGTCGTTATTTTATAATTTAATTGTGAAGTAATCATATCCCTTGTTCTTTGAACTTTAAATGAATTTTATTGCAAATACATGTAAGTGCAATACAAATATTTGCCTATATTGCGGTATTATTCACTCATTTTCATTATTGGTTGTTAAATCGCTTTAAAAAAGTATTTCTTATTGCATAATATCGGCTAGTCCACAACAGTTGACGTCTGTAATTACTTTATTTGTCGTAACCCGTAACATTATTTTGTCATTATAACCGGTAAATTTCAAGAAAGTGTCACATACTTTGTGTGAAATATTTGATATCTTGATACGCCGTTCTATTGTGATATATTTTTGTCATTATAAGCGACACATTTTCAGGTACTTATCACATATTTTTGCTAAAATATTTGATTCCCTGGTGATATTTTTGTCCCAAGCTGTGAATTATTTCAAGAAAGTGTTACATATATTCTATGAAATATTTGATATATAGACAACATCCGGTACTGTTGATACATTTGTTTTGCGCGGTTACTGAAAATTTATTGTGTAGCATTCATAGATCATGTTGTGATTTTGCTTTGTATTTGTTCTGTTCTGTTTGTCTGAATACGGAAATAAAGATTTACAACTAAGTTAGACTTGTGTTATTTTTCACATTTCTGTTTCAGCACTGGTTCATGTTTTGTTTATTGTATGTGTGTGTGTTTGAGCACTCTACCCTCACAATGGATACAGAAACTGCAGACTCAACATTTGAGATAACTTTCGAACTTTTGAATTCTTTGCTTTCTGGTCCAAAAACACACAAAGCTAAAATTGAAAAGAGGGAGAGTGCTAGTAAGAGTGTACATTCTCTTCTTGTGAGTGAGTGTGTAGCTGAGTCTGAGTGCGTGTCTCCATTGCATCAAAATGTAAGAGAACGTGTGATTGTGAGTGAGTATGGGAGCATTCAGGGTTGGTACACGAACCGGTGGTCAGCACTGACTCGACTCTGTACCTTTTTCTGGTCGTGGCTGCTTGTGAGTGTGAATTAGAGTGTGATTGTGGAATGACACTAGTGGAGAGTGAGTGCAGATTGCGGAGTGAAAGGGACATGTTATCAGGGTTAGGATCAGGCCCTGTTCAGCAGAATGACACGTGCGTCAGCGTATGCGAGTTTTTGACAAATTCATGCAGTGTAAAATTCCCTGTTCGGATAATTTGCAGAGTGTGCATGGTGTGCGTGATTTGGAGTGTGAAAGTGAGGTGCCTTCCGTGTCTGATTCAACACCTGTAGAGTGGAGTGACACTTGTGTGAATGAACCTGAGTGCTGTGACAGCCTGCGTGTGAGTATGGTTGGTGAAAGTAAGTGTGCGAGTGTGTTTGAGTGTCTGACCAGTCCATCCACATAATTTGTACTGGAGCTCAAAGCAAAGACTTACTCGATCATACCACTTGACGTCGAGAAGTGGTACACCACTCATAAGTATGTGCTAGAATGGTTGTTCGGGTGGCACCACCAAGCTAGACCACCCGAACTATGTTTTAAATTTGAACTCGTGCCATTCATCTTTCATTCAGTCACCCAGTTGTCCTTGTACTTTGTATTGTATATCCATAACACAATTCTGTCTCCATGCATTGTGTTGTCTATCATACATTACATAATTCTGTTTCCATTTATTGTCCAAGTCATACATTTTAATTGTTCATTGAATTCCAGTTATCACAATTAATAACATCACAAATGTGATAGTACTAAGCACATATCCTTGCAGACTTCCATTTCAGTTTGTTTAAATGCTTATTTCTACACAAATGCAACAATCTTCACAATACTTTACACTTTTTGAGTCTGCACAAATATGATAGCTCCGAAAACAGATCCTTGCGGAATTCCATATTTTAATACAATAACTTTTGTAACATTTGTGTTGTACAGTTAATTCATTCTTGACTAGGCCTTATAACACATCCCTGTGTAACACCAGTTTTTAATACTTTGTAGTTTTAAT
Organism: Conchocele bisecta; assembly: GCA_029237695.1. Taxonomy (NCBI): domain Eukaryota; kingdom Metazoa; phylum Mollusca; class Bivalvia; order Lucinida; family Thyasiridae; genus Conchocele; species Conchocele bisecta. Next base: position 66,101,058 of record CM055279.1, on the reverse strand, counting down.
GAGTTAGGTGCTATATATTTTCAAAACAATGTTTGATCATTCTTGATCTTCTTATTTAATTAATACATTTCATGAATCTTATAAACTTTACATCACATTACCTTCAATTTAAATTTGTTATTTAACACTTTACATAGTTGTATTCATTGGAAGAGTGCTCATACTAGTGACATAAAGTGACATTTACTTAATCATAGGAATAATAATAATCAGCATCGTCGTAATTGTTCAACCTGTGCCAACTTAACCTGGATTGTTTGTCGAGCTTTGTTGCATTTCAGGTTGCCATTTTCTGGTAGCACATGTTTGATGTGTAACTTTGCGGACATCTTTCATTGTCTTTGTCTTTTGCCTCAATCAATCTGCTATGCTTATGAATGATCACATCATCTTATCTCTACTCACCTCATATAATACATTGTACATAATTTTATTATGTGACATGGAGAATTAAAGTAATTCTCAGAATATACAGTGTCAAAGACACCGACATAGTATGTACCAGTTAAACTGGGTATCTCTAATGTGACATACGAGACATTTGCAGAGCGGCATGCTGAAAAGGGTGTCATTTATTTACTGAAAAGTAAAATAAGTTTACAATATGTAGCTTGCGGCAAATGATGATGGTGATGACGTGGCCCGTATCTGTGTGTACATTTAAATGCACTTTCTAGAGTTCTGTAGCAAATGGACACAGCTATGTTTTGCATTAAATTCTATGTTGTGTATTACAGTTTGATTATAATTGTATTATTCTAAATACTATAAACTCTTCTAGTGGGTATAATTTATATTTCTGAAACGTAATTTACAATAATTTTCTTCATATAATTTCTGATGTTTCAAAGTTCATATACATATACATTCAAAGTTCATATGTGATATATATACATCTTATTTTTTGTTTTGTAACTGCATTTCATGTTAACAAAAATGGGAAGAAAGCAGTGAACCGCCTTATCCCCTTCCCAAGTTGTTACACATTGCTCATTGTTTAATGTCTTCCAATTACCGTTAAGCACATGCAGTCATTCAATCAGACTGTCCACTAAATCAGTATAAACACATATTCTATGCATGTTCCTAATAGTTATGACAATGCTGTTGAACAGACGTAAAACCTGAATTGAACAAACCCGAATCATTTCAATTTATCTCTGTATATCCTATCCAATTATTCATTATTGATGCTGCAATATCCGACTGAAACCAGTTTCCATTGATGCTGTTCAGTGATGGAGAACCTCTATCGGGTGGATTTTGAACCGCTGGTACCAGCAACTCTATTCCATCTATATTGGGTGTGATCTGGATCTGACCTGCACGACTATCGCTTGTGCTCTTGTGGCAGACCTGTCTCCATACTAGATTATTCAACAGAGGAACCGCTGGTCGTCAGTGACTCATGATTGCTGAAGGTGACAGATCTTCCACACGCGGAATAATATTTCATCATGTTCATTATCTATGACAGTGTGAGTGAAGGGTGTGAAAGTGAATTTGGCTATTCATGTGAGAATGAAGGTCGATATGAGTGAAAGATTGACCCTTCCTGAAATAAATGTAAATTGTGTGTAATGTCATTATGACTATGACTTTGTTCTCAAAAGCACTGACACCACTGTTAAATCTCTTAGCTATTAATATTCTGGTTTAGATTAATAATATCTATTTACTAACATTTCAGTTACCATATGTACTTACATTTATCTTTCCATGAACAAAAAATCCGTCCGTCCGTCCGTCCGGTCCGGGCACACATACAGGGTCTTAGGTGGTTAGAGGCGTGGCCTAAGACAAAAGAATACAATAGATTTATTCCGTTGACCACTTAAGCCTATTGTTCCTTAGGTGGTCATTCCTTTGATCTTTTATATAGTAAAAACCACCTAAGGGATGTCACGTAAGGACGTCCGTCCGTCCGTCCGTCCGTCCGTGCACGAGATGACACTTGTTGGGTTATTTTTATGCTCAACAGTGACTTGTTGGGTACATTTTGCCTGTTGGGTATACCCAACACGCCAATATATTTAAAATCGTCCATCTAAACATTGTTGGTTACTTGGCACCAAATACCCAACAACGCTTTGATGGACGTATTTGTTCTTAAATTGTCTCCATGATCGTCCGAGACCGTAAGCTAACATATTTTTCCCGTGCAATACCGAACAAGTCCTTCCCGATAATCACCGAGGGTGGCCGATTATTATCAGCCAATGAAATCGCGTGATTGAATATACCCAACAGCACACATCTATGACGTCATCTATCCGTTTCCGGTTCTCATTGCTGTCTGCATCGTGGTGAATATTACTTGGGTAAGTAAAGTCTCGCAATCATCGGAATCCGTCCATCTTGTTGGTGAGCGGTGATACGTATTGGTTCAGTGTGATTCCAGATTGTGTAGATATTCATATGTTTAAATTGTGCTCAGATCTTCACATCGCCGTAAAATAGAAGATATCTTTGGCAGCGATCTCTGTTACGCAATTTCTCAGTGGCTGATCCAGGATTTCATCAAGGGGGGGGGGGGCACATGGAACTTGAACGAGGTATGCACGTTTGTCGACTGAGTGGTGAGAGGGAGTTGGCTAGGGGGGTCCGGAGGCAAATTTTTGAATTGAGGAAGCCATTTCCTGCATTCTGCGCTCAATATTTTGTAACAAAGCAAAAGAAAAATCGGGATTTAATGAAGGGCGGGGGCCCGCCCCCCCCCCCTCCCCCCCCCCCCACCCCCCCCCCCCTGAATCCGCTACTGGTCTGCGTTTGATAATTGCTACTTATTTACCATTTCAAGCATTTAGTATTCTAATTTTGGAGGATCTGAAGATCTTTCATCAGAAATATTTGATTGAACTGGTATAAGGCCTATATAACATGTCAAATCCATTTATTCTGATTTATATTTGTCGACTAGCGTCGGCCATTTTATTTTTCTGACGGCGAGTGACGCCCACGTTTTCCCCTTTTTTTTTATCTATGAAACATCGACCTGGCTTGTCAAGTCGGGCCATGGACCATAATACATGGGCAGAACCGTCCACATGGTATGGGCCGAGATGACCACAGCCTCTAAGCCTCTATCGAGGTCGAATCGACCGACCATGGTCCGACTCGTCCGTAACTCTGTACAACAACAACAACAACTACAATTTACCAAATTGAAAACACGCATTTATTTTGCAGGAAAAAAACAAATAATGCAGCTTCTAAAATACACAGTGTCGACGCAAATAACAATAATTACGTCATTACTCAAGGCGTGACATGATATAAGAACAAAAATACCGTTTGGTAATGCAAAATTATCGTTTGTTTTCGTGTCTATATATACCAGTAAACGATGCATACCGGTAACAATGGGCTTACGGGTCAAAACGTAACCAATCCAAAATGTAGCGATCGTATTTGCTTATTTGAATTCTCAGGGCAACACAGATTGAGCGGGTCAGGGATTCTAGAAATTTAAAAATTTAAAACGGTTGCAAATTTATAATATGTTGCTTGTCAATGCGAAGCCCCCCCCCCCCCCCATCCCCCCCCCGCCCCCCCCCCCCGGGGTATTAACTGGAGCCAACTTGTGCCGGGACGTACCCCGGTGAATTAACCTTCAGAATGCGGGGTCTTTTAACCCACGGGTTTTAACCAGCCAGATTGCCCTGCACAGGGACATAGCGGGCTTTAACTGACGCAAAATTAAAAGCCCCGCTATTTCCTTTGGGCCAGGGGGGTGGGGGGTGGGGGGGGGGGGGGGCACTCGCATTGATATGTTCATTACACTACAATGTACTACAGGGATCAGTTATGGCACCCTTACTATTACACTATCCCATACATTCAGAATTATTTTCATAGTGTCCCAGACCAGAAAATCTCAAAATCTAATTTGGAGTACAACAGGGTGCAGTTATTGGACCGTCACCATTACTAATTTAAATAAATCCTCACCCAAAATTAGCAAGCGTCGTGACTTTGTGTATAACAGCTTGTGACAGCTTCATTTACTTCCGTTACAGACTATGGCCAATTTGGACCCGGGACATATCGGACCAAAATTAAATGAGAGTGGACCAAAACCCTCTCCCACTACAAAAACGTACATAAACAGAGAATTCAAAATATACACATTGGGTGGTCAAAACGTACACATACCGGATAGTTGTTGATACTCAATAACAACTTGGACTCTACCCAAGATAGGCCACTACCCAACCATAACATGGTCTGGACAATTATGTGTTGAATCTGAACTACATTTTTAATACCTGATAGTTGATACCCAGCAGCAACTTGGACTCTACCCAAGATAGTACGGACACTAACCAACATGGTGTGGACAGTTTTTGTTTTATTGTATCCCCCGGACTCCGTCGGGGGATACTATGGATTTGACAGCGCGCCGCGTCCGCGTCCGCGTCCGCGTCCGCCACAGACACTTCTTGTCCGGAGCATAACTCGAACACCCTTTGGAATATTTTCATGAAACTTCACACATGCATAGACCACGACCCGGAGGTGTGTCGCGCAGAAGAATGACAACACTTGCGTAGCTAATTTTTGAGTTATCTCCCTTTTTTGTTTTGCGCACTCTACAAACTGGACAATAATGCATGAACTTGAAGACCCGTTTTCTCGTCTGCTCTGTACACCTTTTCTCTTGTGCTCTGTACACCTTACCTGTAGAGAGAACAATAGAGACTGGGAGAACCATGTCCTAGCATGGCCTAGCATGTGCAAATGTCCAGTGCTTGACCACTGTTGACCACAGGTAATTTATACAGGTAAGTTACTACATTGGATATTACATTTCCGTAAACTGTGTTGAAAATATTGTGGCATTATGTGGACCTGTGCAGATATATGTAGATAAATATAGGACTATTAAAAAAAAATTCTGGGCTCCAGTAGCAAGCATTATTATTTTTAAACTTTTTTTTCCATTTTTTTTTTCATTTTTTTTATTTTCATTTTTTTTCTTCAAATTATTTTTAAATTTTTGTCTAGTAGCGTAAGGTCGTAAGTGCTATATACAGACTATTCACCTGTACATGTGCTAGCATGTGCAACTGACCACTGACCACTTACAGGTAATTTATACAGGTAAATGATTATATTACATTTCCGTAAACTGTGTTGAAAATATTGTGGCAATATGTGGACCTGTGTATATATGATATGTAGATAAATATAGGACTATTACAAAACATGTTGGGCTCCAGTAGGGAGCATTATTCTTTTATTTTTTTTAAATTTAATTTTTTTTTTAACTTTTTTTTATTTACATTCTTTTTCAATTTTTTAACTGACCACTAACTTATTACAGGTAATTTATAAAGGTACATTATCACATTTCCGTAAACTGTGTTGACAATATTGTGGCAGTATGTGGACCTGTGCAGATATATGTAGATAAACATAGGACTATCAAAAAAAAATTCTGGGCTCCAGTAGCAAGCATTATTATTTTTAATTTTTAAACTTTTTTTTTCCATTTTTTTTTTCATTTTTTTTTTTTCAAATTATTTTTCAATTTTTGTCTAGTAGCATAATGTCATAAGTGCTATATACAGACTATTATCATATAATAAAACAATTATTTACTAGTGAGCCATATAATATAATCTGATATTCTATGGCTCACTAGTCAATAATTGTATAATATGTTCGGGCCAGTGAAAATTGATTTCGGGCCCAGGCTCGAGGTCAAGGCGGGACAAGGCGAGGCATCTGATTCCGCGGAATTCTAGTTTACTTATCTCCCTTTGTTGTTTCGTGCTCTGATTTTGTATCCAGAGCATAACTCGAACACCCTTTGGAATATTTTTATGCCCCACCACGATAGTGGAGGGGGCATTTAGTGTTACCCTTGTCCGTCCGTCCGTCCGTACGTCCGCACACACGAATGGGTACTTGTTGTAAGCGTACGGGGATCTTATTGGGTAGGGTTAGGATAGTGTTGGGTACTCTTGTTGGGTATTTTTAAACAGCAAAAACCCAACAAGTGTTAATTCGTAGGAACGTGCGTCCCGTCCGTCCGTCCGTCCGTCCGTCCGTCCGTCCGTCCGTCCGTCCGTCCGTCCGTCCGTCCGTCCGTCCGTCCGTCCGTCCGTCCGTCCGTCCGTCTCCGTCCGTCCGTCCGTCCGTCCGTCCGTCCGTCCGTCCGTCCGTCCGTCCGTCCGTCCGTCCGTCCGTCCGTCCGGGCACACGAATTGGCAGTTACGTGACTATGTCACATAGGGATGGACTTGTTAAAGGTTAGGGTTAGTAACATAACTAATAAAAAACTAACGAATAATTTTATTTATGTGACACTTATTCCGTTTATGTGACACCTTTTTAAAGAACAAATGGTCACATAAGTATCCATTCGCGAGAACGTGCGTCCGTCCGTCCGTCCGTCCGTCCGTCCGTCCGTCCGTCCGTCCGTCCGTCCGTCCGTCCGTCCGTCCGTCCGTCCGTCCTCCGTCCGTCCGTCCGTCCGTCCGTCCGTCCGTCCGTCCGTCCGTCCGTCCGTCCGTCCGTCCGTCCGTCCGTCCGTACCGTCCGTCCGTCCGTCCGTCCGTCCGTCCGTCCGTCCGTCCGGGCACACGAATTGGCAGTACGTGACTATGTCACATAGGATGGACTTGTTAAAGGTTAGGGTTAGTAACATAACTAATAGAAAAAACTAACGAATAATTTATTTATGTGACACTTATTCCGTTTATGTGACACCTTTTTAAAGAACAAATGGTCACATAAGTATCCATTCGCGAGAACGTCCGTCCGTCCGTCCGTCCGTCCGTCCGTCCGTCCGTCCGTCCGTCCTCCGTCCGTCCGTCCGTCCGTCCGTCCGTCCGTCCGTCCGTCCGTCCGTCCGTCCGTCCGTCCGTCCGTCCGTCCGTCCGTCCGTCCGTCCGTCCGTCCGTCCGTCCGTCCGTCCGTCCGTCCGTCCGTCCGTCCGTCCGTCCGTCCGTCCGTCCGTCCTCCGTCCGTCCGTCCGTCCGTCCGTCCGTCCGTCCGTCCGTCCGTCCGATCCGTCCGTCCGTCCGTCCGTCCGTCCGTCCGTCCGTCCGTCCGTCCGTCGTCCGTCCGTCCGTCCGTCCGTCCGTCCGCCGTCCGCCCTCCGGGCCACACGAATTGCAGTTACGTGACTATGTCACATAGGGATGGACTTGTTAAAGGTTAGGGTTAGTAACATAACTAATAGAAAAAACTAACGAATAATTTATTTATGTGACACTTATTCCGTTTATTGTGACACCTTTTTAAAAGAACAAATGGTACATAAGTATCCATTCGCGAGATAACGTGCGTCCGTCCGTCCGTCCGTCCGTATCGTCCGTCCGTCCGTCCGTCCGTCCGTCCGTCCGTCCGTCCGTCCGTCCGTCCGTCCGTCCGTCCGTCCGTCCGTCCGTCCGTCCGTCGTCGTCCGTCCGTCCGTCCGTCCGTCCGTCCGTCCGTACCGTCCGTCCGTCCGTCCGTCCGGTCCGTCCGTCCGTCCGTCCGTCCGTCCGCGCGAGACAGCAGAGGGTTTATGTGACACCTTTTTCGCCGTGATGGCATCCACGGGCGTCTTACCGATCTTATCTAGTCACCTCGCAGTTCAGTGCAGAGACTACGGGAGGCAGTCTGGTCACCCACTCAGGTGATCGCGTATGAGGATCTTCAAGCTCTTGGGCATATTGGTGGCCGAATAGCCGCTCAGCCAGGGTCCAACTGAACGGCTCCACAATTCCCTGGTCCCGGTGGACATCGACGCGGCCGCGCCTGACCTGGAGAAGATTCGGCAATTTGAGAGGGCTCCTCTTGTATATGCGTGAAAGAGCTTCGGACACCTCCTTGTACTCTTTCGAGGTCAGTGGCTCAGCTTCCTGATAGCGACTCGCTACGTCGACTGGTGACTCGCTACGTCAACGACTGTCAGGGTGTACTTGTACGTCTTGCGACCGACGCGATCGTGAGGGAGAAACATTAAGTAGGCTTGGTGTACTTCGTTAGGTACCGGCACGTCGAATTTCAGGCGTGGGATACTGCGCTGCGCGGGCAAATATATCTGCCAGATGGCCTGCTTCTTGAGCCATTCCGTGGCAGCGTTTTCAGAAAACTTGGCCGCTGCGGCGAGGTTCTTGATGGCTGCGAGTCTCTTCCAGTAGCCGCGGGGGCTGCAGAATATGCTCGCTAGGCGAACGTTAAGCTTGCTCGCTAGGCGAACTGATAGTTTGCTATCAAGCTTGTGCGTGTTCATCGTTTGCAAGATATTCAAGCAGATCGAAGTCTCCAACATGCTTTTGTCAGATCGTCCAGTAACTGTGTCGTCAATACTAAACCTGCATGTGCGCCCCTTCCTGTTGTTCCAACACCAGATCTTCCTTTGTTGGAACAGCAATCGGAAGTGGGGAAAGTTTCACTGCAGCGGCATCTGCTGGTTAGGTTCTGAAGGATCTAGCATCCGCTTTGCGAAAAGGGCGGCTCTGTTTTCGAATCTTGGGCTAAACGGATAAGAGCTTTGCGCCAGCTAAACGGTGTTTAAGGGCCGAGTAGCCTACTTCAAGCAGAGCGAAATAAAGCTGGTCAACTAACATCGTTCTATATATATATGTAAACAAAAAAGTTCAAAATGTTTTTGCAAGGCAAATAATTTAATGCTTCGCAAATGATTTAATGCTTATTGCTTTGTAATACTATAAAGTTGCTGACGAAGCCTGTCGCAACTATTCCCACGACGATGAACGCGGTCTCGCGGTCATTTTGGGCATATGACGGCACATAGAAGTCTGAAAGCTGGGGCTCGGGATCCGGCAGCGCGAGATTTTTGTTTTTCTGCTAATATGCCCGCGCGTACTCGCGGATGGCGGCGTCAACATTCAGGAAAGTTTGCATGGCGTGATTCTCGCGACGAAGATCCTCGTTAATCCAGTCCAGACGGGCGGTTCGTTTTCGGGACAATGCTGCGTGTGCGCTCTGGAGTTGTTATACAGCTAAATCAAGGCGCTTGCGCTCCTCGTCTACGTCCGAGCTTTGCAGATTCGAGAATAGAAAGTTGCTACCGCTGAATGCCAATGCATTCACCACAGCACCACCTACGAGTATTGCGATCGAAACCATTGTAACAACACTTTGTTACTTCCATATATTAGCCGGTAAAATTCCGACTTTAACTAGATAATATCGGATGCCAACTGCGGCCGCTACATCTAAGGTCACGAGACCTACGTCTCTCTCCGTCATGTCCAACTTGGGGGCGGGCCCTCCGAAGACCATCTTTGATAGTCCAGCAAACCCGATACTGAGGCTCGATATCACCACGGAGTGACAAACCGCATTCACTATTATTGTTCCATCGTATTCAGCCATTGCTTATAGTGATAACAATACTACATATGAAAGAGGTCGCGAGCAGTGTTTAAATGGGGCGCAATCGGTTTCGGAACCGCAGCTGGTTGTCGCGAAAGGTAGTTCCGCAGCGGCAGCTGCTGGAACAACCGCAGATCACCTGCAACTGCCAGACCACCAAAACCAACCATATGATCGAAGTCGGCGCCCGTTCCGCAGCAGCAGCCCCTAGAACTGCCTGCGTAGGAACTGCCTTAGGGTGTTCTTTCACAGCGGCAGCTGCTGGAACAACTAACCACTGTTTGGCCTTTCGAAGCTCGGCGAGTATTTTATCTTGTTTAGCTTTCCGGGCAGCGGCCCTTGCCCGCCCCGCTGCCTGTCTGTTTGAGTTGTTATGTCGTTGCTGTGCAATCGGCGATTGCTGCTGCTGGAGCTGCTGCTGCTGCTGCGGTTCCAGCTCCGTCACTCTCGCAGGTGTGTCGTCTGTCAACATTTTCTGAGCTTATAATCCGCGGGCATTCAAAAATGCAGTGGTTAGTTGTTGTCAACGCAGTCGTCAGCGGCTCTAAGATATGCCAAACTTGTTGGTAAATTACACAGCAAGCTGATCTTAGAGCATGCCAAACAAAGGGGTCAGTCTCCAAGTCGTCGACTAATCCCGATGGATACTGGATTGGCAGAAACGTACACGCCGCGGCTGCGTAGAGCTGAATGCCATTCGCATTTTTTGTCGTCACCGCGCCTAGCCGCGATTCGTATTGGATATACCATTTCTCAATCTCTGCGTCTGGCATCTTATCGGATCCGCGAAACAATCCCGAGGGTCCTGCACGAGGACACGACACTCGGTGAGCATCTTCGCACTCTGTTCAGAGAGCAGGGCGTCACAATAGTAAGCATCGTCACAGCGATCGGCATGACTATATCGACCCTAGTTCTAGCTATCACGGGAGGTGGCGGTGGTGCGGCGGATGCGCCCGCATCATCACCCGCGCCAGCCGGCGGAGCCAAGGAGTAGGTGAAAAAAGCAACTAAAAGCTCTCGCCAGACTCCTGGCGAAATTAGCCGAAAAAGCGGCTGCCGCGCTACCTGGGCTGATAGGTGGTCTCGTCTCCTTCTTGCTATCCATCTTGTCAAAAACAACTGGATGGCTTGCCGAGAATGCTTGGGCTTTAATCATCGCGAACGCCGGTCTCCTAATATTCGCCGCCGCCAGAGAGTGGCTTAGGTCAAAACCAAAGCGCGAATAGTCACGAGGGCAACGACGAGCCCTAATCTTTCAGCCTCGTGGACATCAGTTCCAGCAGTTGGAACAACGGCGGACTTGCTGTGGCACTTTGCGGTGGAGTACTTTGTACTGTTGCGGGTGCTTGCGGTTTAATGAAACCGGTTCCAGTTGCCGTGCGCTTGATGATATCCGTGTTCACGTTCCCGTTATGGCCAATATTTTGTTGGGCGGTGGCGATTACGATCTGATTATTGTAACCGTCAACCCCGTTGCTCGTCGCCATATACAGACCTATTCCAAATACATTGTCTACTGGGGTGTCAGCATACTGTACATCGTCTTGATACCGCTGGATCGCCGCCGGGAGGTCTACCGGAGATGAGATGGCGTCCTCGACATTTGCCAATAACTGTTTCTGGATATCGAACGCAGTTCCTGACCCAAGTATAGCACTGCTCGCTTGCGCCTGTGAGCCGAGTATGGCCCAGACGTATGTGCGAATGGAGTCGTTGAGACGAGGAACCCCGGCCTGCGTGAACCCTAGACCCTTGTCTAACATAATATACCCCAAGCGTCCTGGACCCCAGCAGCGTGCTGTATGTAATCAAGTAGCCAATCGCAAGATGAGACACCACAGTGCCGACCGCCAGACACTTTCGGCCAGAAAGTCATCGTTGCGGGGTCAAAATTCCCGGCGTTCCGACTGACATCGGTCGCCGGAGTGATCGTGCCTAAAGTCCATTTGCGTCCAAATCCTGTGGCCCCGAATGAGAACATCCTCAAGGCCATTGCTGCTAGGAAATACTTTCTGGCGCCAGTCCACGTCTTTTGAGACCCCAAATTCGTTACAAAGTATTTCAAACGCCCTACGCTCGTATGCGTTGGAAATGGGATTCCAGCCGTCTTCCTGCGGCAGAGATATTTTCTGTTCTTTGACAATCCGCCTAACAGTGCAATACACGTGAAAGTGTTGTAAACAGCCCTGAAGAAGGGATCCTCCGCGGCCAGATGGTGCTGACAGGAAACCCCGCATCCGGCTGTTGCGCAGCATACGACGAAGTTGAGCTGATTATGCCAAAAACTGCATCGGCGTTGCTTTCCACCCGTTCACGGCGTCCATGGTAGTAATCTTTGGTAGCCTATACTTTTCAAACACACTGGGGAAGATAGTTTGAAAGCCGTTGTCACTGTTGTACCAGCCGGGAAAACTGTTGAGCAGCGAACTTGGATAGTGGGGTGCACCAGCTGAAGAGCGCCGGGCGTAGACCCCGCCGGCTTGGTCCTTCGCATCAGAATTAAAGCCAAACGACTTGGTATCCATGATCTCATAGATATATTTAATTTCAATATATTATCATGTTTGCTACGCTCACTAATGTTCAAAGGGAGGCTTGCACGCTTCAGCAGCCGATCGACAACTCTTGCGGGGAACGCCGCGCCGGCCTCAGATCAATCACCTTCATGGTCGGATGGCGAAATGTTGAGGAGTACGAATGGTTCGGCTACATGAAGAACGGACCACCGGTAGGTGTAAAACTACCACCAGGTCTTTGTTTTTTGAGAGAGCTCCAAGCTTTTGTCGCGTCGGAGCTTCATGGTCGACCCAGCCTCGCCGTCTCGAAAGCCACCGGACCTTGACCGTCGAGCCCGCCACCCGGGTAAGGATCACCCCGATGTTGGTCGTACAGCTCGGAGTTACAGCAACATACCCTTCTGACAATAAGGGAAGGGTGAGCACGTCGGCGACATCCCAGTGAACTTTGCCTTCACGAAAACACTTAGGGTTTACCTTGATCAGCTGAACACATCATACAACACGTTAGACGGAGCCCCCTTAAGATCATGCAATCCAGCGAATGTTTATATAGAGAGACCCTGACCTTAGATTTTGCAACCCCCGAGATGAAACGTTTGGAATCGGGGCACATCCACGAATTGAAGATCTCTATTCTAGATGATAAAGCGTGAGAGTTTAAGAACGATTACCCGATTTCGATCGTTCTCGAAATAAACAATGTGGATTAAACATAATATATATATATATTTCATAAATATATATTATCATTGAGCAGATACGGTCCAGGTAGTTCCAGGACGTTCCCGTCGCGGGGGCAGCCAGCAACGATGGTGCGGCAATGAGAAGGATATATATATAGAGAGGAGGGTAGCGCAGGCCCGTACAGAGGCGGCTACGGCGATTGCATACGTGCAGCGATTGCAAGCCCGAAAGCCCGTCATATCAGTTTGGGCAGGGGAGCGGAGTTCACTGAGCACGAGGCCCACGAATATTCATTTGGCTCCAACGCGAGCAACAGATATACGGCATACACCATCGCAGCGTCCAGGGCGGTTCTGCGAATGTCGGTCTGCTCGGTCAACTTTCGGGGCCATACTGCTACCGAAGTCCGAGTGAATCTCGTCCTGAACGGTGTAGAGCAGAAGTTTCCGCCGGTGATGTTATTAACTTTGTTACAAAAATCGCTGACCAATCGAGTTCAGCTACTGTAGTGACACTGTTAATAGAACTTGATTTATGACTAATGCCGAAAAACTAAATCCTGGGCTGCCGTCCAGGACGGCTGACCCGGCATATTTTAGGATGACCAGGATTTTCGAGATACAACAGATTCTCCAGCATGAGGGAGAGACGCGAACGGGTCATGCAAACAAATATAACCAGGCAGTCAATATCGTCGAGGGGCCTCAACTTCCGTTGTGAGCGGGATGGGATGTGTGAGTCAAAAGCACGACCGAATAGCAGTTCTCACGAGGTCGAAGAAAAACAGTATCGACGTTATCGTATCGAAAGCGATAGCCGACAACGAAATATCAGATAGTGAGATCAAACTGGTCGTCAAAGAGACGGCCAGGTACCAGGAAATAAACGGCGCGATTCGGTCCAAGGCCCGAACACAAATTCTTGCAGACGAAGACGTAAAAAAACTGGTCATGGAGGGGAGGGCCGACGAGTGAAGGAATCTCCTCGCCCGCCTCAGGACGTGATATACTTGTTCGCCTGTCTGCAGCAGCAGGAGATCCCGCCACCATACAGACCAGCTGTACCAGCTGTTCTGTCAGCGCCACCTTACAAAGCATAAACCTTTCGGGTAAGTTTCCCCATTCCAAGTACACCACCTTGATTATGTCACACACCGGACACCATTCTTATCGTTAGCATACACACACCGCTAAAGATTTGTGTGCACCAGGAAGTTAATCTCTTATCATGTGTTCGCTACGCGGAGCGGAACATTGTCGTCTGCTGATAGAGACAAATATAAAAGGTGGCCCAGTTAGATATGACCAGCTTATTGTTTTTTCTTGGGTGCCACGATATAGGCAAGCGAACATTCCGTCCGTGTTTTTTCACTGAGAATTACGCAGTAATCGTATAGTACAATATTACGGTGTAATCATACTCTGTAGTTGTTTCCCTTTGGATTACGCTGTAATTGTACTCTGTCAAAACTTTATTGGCAAGCGGTCGGATAGGAATGCCATTGCTAAGGTAAACAACATCATGACAATGGCAGTCGGATAGGATATCTAACAGACACGAGAGTTCTCGCTGGAAAAAAACAATTACTACTCAATAGTCTCTGAAGCTTATGGAAATCAGACACTATTTCTGACGAAGCTTTTTCTGACGCGTGTGAAGTTTGGACCTCTTATCAAGAGGAAAAATTACACATCAGATCGGTTTGATCTTTCTAACTGACTTTCTGAATTTAATTATTACTAAACGATAATACTTGGGAGCACGTACTTCCTTGCTAACCAGTCGATGCGTAGCGCGATTGCCACCGCATGGTGGACATAGCAGTGACTCGGATCTGGTCCCTACCACGCAATGCCGACATGGGCGAGGTGAAACGGATCCTTTTCGAATCCATGCCCGGTGATGCTTGCAATATTCGTATTGCAATACTCGTAAATACCGGTACGATGAAATCTCTCGTGACTACCTGTCTTCAACCACGCACAATTATTCTTAAGTCGGCTTAAGTCGAACTATTGTGTGATGATGATGATATATACTGAGTATAACATACGGAGACTTATCTCTAATTCGAATGTTAGAGGTTGGTGACATCTCGTATGAGAAATACTGACTCACTATGACGCTATACAACACCTTTTCTTTTTTTATCACAATGGGTTCTCGATGTACCACATTCGACGACATTGTCATTTTCTGGAGATTTTGTATTCTTGAGAAGGGTGAGGTTGTAGGTACCTTTTTTACTATACATGTTTTAACTATTAATTTCGTAATCGTATCCTTATGACTCTTATATACTACTTGCCAGACTAGCTGACATCTGAGCGGGAAACCCATACGTCAATCGATTTCATTGGTCGGTTACTTTGCAAATTTCCGATATTTACAATGGTGTCTTCTAATTCTGCGCACCTAAGGCTTTCCAAACAAATGTATATGGCATTACCATCTCCATATTCAGGCAAACATTCCTGAATATTCAACGCAGTTCAAAGACGTTTGTGCAGGTAAAATATCATAACGTCCTGACGTCAGTAAGTGACGTAAATTGTGTGATATATGACATCGCATGCGTGTTTGCAACGTCATGTTTGTTTCGGCTAATGCTGCGCATCTTGTAGCCTGGTACAACCAGTTTTCGTCCACCTTACAATGTTATTTGCAATTGATATATTTTCATGGTTGGGTAAAACGCATATATTGTAAATTTCAATACAGTAACATTTCTGTGCAATAATACTGAAAATAAAAATGTGTTGCCTTTAAAATGTTGTTGTAAATAAAAAAATTCTTGCATGACCCAGTTCCTGCTGCTCGTCATAATACACAACCACTTTTCGTCCACTGCTTACGACATCTACACAACTGGCCAAAAAGTACGTCAAGTCAAAACTAACTCTGATGAAAATGTTATGTTTGTAAACTCCAACTCTAAATAACTGATTAAACTTATTTACAATGCAGTATATCCCGTTTAATACAATAATTACTGGGTTGTGATGATGTCACCAGTGCAGTTAGTACACAGAAACATGTCACCACGCTTGATGATTTGTCATATAGTCGGGTTCGTAAGGATTGTATGTCTGACTTGCAGATGTAGGCGCATTTTGCTGAAAGAGAATAACTATCATTTTGACAAAATAAAAAACAAAACAAAAACGTTTTGAATCCATTTTTGAATTGAAACATAACAGTAAAATTGAAGCAGAACTATCCAGTGACATCATGGCAGGTTAGTTTCTTTGTTTAACTGTTTATTTAGTAAATAAGACAGCTATTCCATCGGCAGGGTCTGTGGATTTTATACATTTTTACTATATTCGAAATAACCTTTTACCAAACTATCGGAATGTGATGAAATTGTGCCTCAAGAGATCATTTGTTTCCGCTGCTGTCAGAGACAGAACGGTTGCTCGAAGGAGAAACCGTGTTATGTCTCAGCCATATGGGGTCCCAAAACGTGGAATCAAGCGCTGGCTATTAGGTCTTATCAGGATAAGAAACATTCAACGCTAGGCAAGATTCAGAAACTTAATACTGTTTCTGAATCTACGCCAAGTCCGAGTCCGAATAGTGGCAGGGTGTCTCGTGTGACTGATGCATCTAACGTCGCTAGTTCTGCTCTGGATGGTCCGCTACCCACTGAGCAAGAACACCGGACACCGGCCGCCGGCCACTGGCCACCGGCCACCGGCCACTGGACAAGGTAGGCAGCATCAAGGACGTGTGAAATATAGCCAGTGATATCGGCGAAACTGGTTTTGACCACGCCGTTGCAGCAAGCTATCAGTACATGGATATGGAGATACAACAGGGTGGAGGTACAGGGCATAGGCCCACCGACACTCTGTAATCATCCAGCGGGGAGGCAGACTCACCGATAAGGACAGGTAGATCTGGGTCCAGTAGGAAGAGAGCTATGTCTACTAGTTCGTCTTCCAGTAGCTCGTCTACCAGATCCAGGAAGCACAGACGACGTTCTAGTGCCCCCCCCCCCCGCGCTGTCGGCCCAAAGGAGCAGATATGATTAGTGCGACCCCCCCCCCCCGCCACCACACACACACTCGTTTATAGGTCGAGGACGCGTCAACGCTAGATTGTATCATAGTCAAATAAATACGACGCTAACCGCTACGTACGATGTTACTTCTACTTCACTAAGGTGACGTAAAGGGAGCGACCCAGCGGATAGAAACCGTGGAATATCTTGCTCCAGATTGTATCATGGCCCTAACAGGACACCGTACGATTTACATGTTTTGTGAGCCTATTCTCTTTTTTTTCTAATAAACATGTTTTGGCAGCATATTTGACTCGTCTCCCAAGACGATTTGTATGTTACAATATCGCCTTTCTTTATTCTTGACGGTGAACACGTTTTGGTCTTCGCTAGTTGATAGCGATTCCGAACCTCGCCGCGCTATCTCTCGTTGTTTTTTCTTCGCAATCTTGCATCAACATGCACGAACAAAACTAACCCAGATTAATGATAGGCCCTGTCACTATCTGTCACGCATTCATTTAATCAGATGTTGCAACAAACACATCTAAGTCACTCAGGTGCTTGCTGTTTCCATGCCAGTGCGACGAATATATCACCAAGGTAAAATATTTTAGTAAAGTTTGCTGAAAACATTCCTCAACTCTGTACACAAGTTGTTTACAACGTGAATAGTCGCGCGGGGGTTTCCAATCGAATGCGCCCATTGAGTTATTACAAAGTTGTTCTATAAATACAATACATTTCTGCAGAACTACACTATGCTGTTTACACTGGTTTTGAGGCGATACAATTATGATTTTAAAGTGAGAATGCAAGTTATAAGACGATTATACATTTGTCCGGATAACTGATTGTCGATGTTAATTTTGGGGCTATCTTACGACTGATGATCTGACCCAATTTTAAGTGAGAAAGATGGCACCGTTTGCTAAATAGCTTACATGCGTTGATAAAGGAAGAACCGACGATTGTTCTGTGAACATTTTATGCCCGTGGCTGCTATTTCAAGAAAAATGTGGTAAAGAAACTGCCATTGTTATCCGATAATCTGGAGGATCCCTGTATAGTCCTTCTGATCAACATCACCTTTTTTGTTTTTACTTCTGTCACACATTGAAATCCCGTCAAAAATAGAGCCAAATCACGCGTACCATTTTGAAAAATGAAGTTACAATCTGAAAATGGTGAAAATTTACTGTTTGGTGGGATATATGGGTAATGTATTGTTTTCCTTGTACACTCTGTGACCCATTGTACCCTATTGTAGATGTTGTAGACCATTTTGTTTCCTTCTACCCTATGTAACCTATTGTACCCTATTGTAGATGATGTAGACTAGTTTGTGCCCCTGTACCCTATGTAACCCATCGTACCCTATTGTAGATGATGCAGACTATGTTATATTATTGTACCCCATGTAAACTATTTCATATGCTTATATCCTATGTATCACACAGTTTGTTCATGTAACCTATTGTAGTATTAAACTGTATATATGTAGACTAGACTACAAACACGCCCATCAGGGAATCTGTCATCATTTCTTGACATATCTAAAGAAAATGGCGACGGTGATAGACTGAAAGGGTTATGCACGCTGTTTTGCAAAATAATGTTGAGATATAACTAGTAAGGAAAGCATTTGCATATAAAATATGAATGAAATTTGGTGTATTAATATTATTTAAACGTATTATCAGATAATTTCGGTATCGTACAGTTCACGAAGTGTCAAAATTATGCGCGTATTCCTATCAAATATTGGAGTTTCGCAATGGGGTGGAAACCAGTCTCTATAGCAAAGTAAATAATGAATGATAAAAGTCAGATAATGCAAAATAGAAGATAAACATGATATAGAGACATGGCATGTTAGTCTACCTGATAAGGGTCACGTCCGCAAAAGTTTAAAATGTATGTAAGGCCAGTAGTGCCATTAACACTACTGAAAACCCAAATTGTATGTGTTATGCACAAGTAAAGGAGGAACATATAAATAGAAATAATGAAAGGCTATATTTTCCTGGTTTGCTGCCTAATTTAAGTTGATGGGTCTGTATTATGCTTCTTGTAAATGGTGTTGCGAACAATAAAAGAAGATGTGATGGTGTATTACGAAATATAATGCATTGTTTTACTGGTAGTTACTCAGTTTTGTTTTCGTTATTGATTCACTTGTTAAGTAGTATGACCCCAATAGCCCATCGACGAAAACCTGGAGCACCGTGTGCAAACACAGGATATCCGGTTAGAGTGAAAATGGCCGCTCGTATGAGGAAACGAGTTGCTGTTGGAGTTTTTTGTTGTTTTATGATGATTTGCAATGGATTTTGATTCAATTTGGTAACGTAGTTTTTTTACTAAAGGTTTGTGCATACTTATGAATAGCGTGCGCAGCGTTAAATAGACAAACACCGAGTGGGGCATTCTATATATATTCAGATAATTACAAAACTTCATCATGATGCAATAGCTTCCTCACATTGATATATCCAACCAGTGTCATTTGGGTGACGGACATAAATTTTGGACATACAGTTTAATCAAATATCGCATGTCATCTCTTGATCCATTAGTCGGATCATTACCTAACTTCTGATCAGGGTCTACACTGTTGGCTATGTAAATGTAGATGAAAAATACTGTAAAGCTGCATGAATGTTTCAACTGATCAGGATCTATGCTTGTCAGTAATGAAAATAGCAAAGTATTGTCTGATTGTTGCCCATACATAAAATTTGAATGTAAATATATTTCATGCAGAGACATCATTGTCAGTAAAACATTAAACAAGAACAATTACAACATGAATGACCATGTTATAAAAGAACGATTTTGAGCGTATGTTATTATTATTGAGGCGAACTACATGTTTGCAAGTAGCATGTAAAATTATATATATCAGGGTATGGGATCACGTGGTTTCCGAACCTGATTTGCCGACTTGACGTATTCTGTGACGTCATTTTTATAGTATATTTTTTTGAAACTTTTCAAAGCAAACAGACGGATTTCGATGATATGTAGCACACCATAGAAGTGAAATATGTGTCTTATGTGTGCTCTAAACGTTATTTACAATAACCTATAACTGTCATGAAGAATCGAGTACCGTTTATGTCTTACATTCACGTTCTTTAGATTGTTATTCACATCCATGGTAACCGATTCTTCGTCAAAATCAGAACATTATTAGATTAAAGCAAAATATACAATAATGCAAGAACTGGTATCATTAAACGAAGCTGGCAGCCTTGATAATAAAAAAGAAAGAAAAGTACCCAGTGATCTTCGGCGGTCGGACGTGGGTCGTATGCTAAACAATGCTCCATCCCTAGACACACATTATGGTCAAATAATATCAAAATCGCTGAAGGATGATTTATTGGAAAACAGCTTTAACATGTTTGCCTTGCAACAATTAAGGCCTGTTAAGCATTTACTGCGTTATGTTTCATTAAACTCTGTATTTTCATTATAAAGATATTACATTCGACACGCTGCACCCCTTTTAATTGAAATTGTGCAATTTTAAATATTGCGCGGGCCCGGAGCACGCACTGTCTTGCCATCAGTTTTCATATTGTTTCCCAATTTTACAACTTTCCCCTAGCAAAAAACCCGACATCCAGTCGCACGCTGACTGAGCCGCGATCTGTAAACTTAGCCAGTGACATTACATTGCAAATATAAGTGTAACCCGTCCACTGGCGGTTTGTTTCGGTGAGTCCGCACAGTACGACAGTCCGACTTGGCAACACCACCACTAGCGACTTATCAACGGCTCTGCAGTGCATGATATAAAAGTCCTAAAACCGTCAACTTCTAAAACTGTCGTTTTGAAGAAAGTCGTGAAATGTTCAATCTTAAATTCGATAAAATTGACGTAGTACAATTTGAACGACGTTATAAGCCAAATATGTGAGTGCCAGAAATAATCCACATTCATACACTTGAAAATGTTTGGCATTTCTACATTTCATTGTCGAAACTCCAGACGGTTTTGCAGAATGTGAAAGCCATGGAAAAGGTATACTGGAAATCAAATACTCCTACAAGCACCAAGATGAACTTGTGAGTGAAATTCAAGATAGGTCATACATTACATGGAAAAAGAAACAATTGCCTTGAAAAAGTCTGAGAAATATTACACACAAGTACACATTCAAACGGCTGTATGTCAAACATACTTCTGCGACTTTGCACTGCAGTGGAGTAGCCAGATTCCTGCAGAGGGGGTGTGAATTGTGAATCGAGTTTGGAAGGGGGTGGGAGAACATACGTTCAATTTCTTTCATTTTAGCGATTTTAAAGCTACACTTTTCACATATATTATACAGGTAGTTATTTACCCCACAAAACGTAGGTTAAAGTAAAGAAATACACATCTGACCAAAAGTTACTGGATGCTATCGCAGCCATTGCACACCATATCACTGGACATTGTACTGTACACCCACTGGGGAATCCACGTGACAAGTCTTTTGTATGATAAAGTGTTTGTGAATGAGCTGATAAGACAAGTGTTGTGTCTTTGCACTTAATGACTGGGTGCCGATATTCTTCAGCGTAAGTTGCAAATCATGATTTAAAGTTGGCGTCCCATCTGTTTGGCACAAAGTGTTCTTTATAGGAATTAAATATTAAATAAGTATAATTGTGTAACCATTCCAACAGTTTTAAAAATTACGAGTGCCCGCTACACATAAATATTCACTTAGTAATCTTAAGTTTACTGATAGTGACACGCCGTTGTATTATCGTGCTATTTTGATATGTAAATGAGGCAGGTCATTGCGGAAAGCGAGACATAGTGATCACAATGACGTCCGAGCGTCCGTCCTTGAATCCGTTCGTCCGTCCTTCCGTCCGAAATCTGTGTAAAAGTTTTTAAATACCTTATATCTCTGCGGTCCTAAGTCACAATGACTTGAAACTTCATATGCGTATTATTCATCATCCATATATCCATGCTGTATCCCACGCATGCGGCCCCTGTGCCCAAGGTCAAGGTCAAATGACTTAGAAGTTTGCGTTAAATTTTGGTCAAAATTTGCGTTAACATTTTCAAATACCTCTGTAACCGTAAGTCGGATTTCCTTGAAACATTGCATGCTTATTGGTCATCATCCATATATTCATTCTGTGTATCACTCATGCGGCCCCTGTGCCCCTATGTCAAGGTAAAAATGACTTAGAAGCTTGCGTTAACGTTTCTGTCAAAATTTGCGTTATTATAAAATCTGCGTTAAAGTTTTTACATATCTTATATCTCCACAATTGTGACTCCAATTTACTTCCAACTTTTCATCATCCATATTTTCATTCCATAGCCTGCCCATGTGGTCCACATGCCTAAGGTCAAGGTCAAATGACTTTTAAATTTGTATTAAAGTTGTTTACATACCTTATATCTCCACAACACTTTCTCCGATTTACTTTCAAAATCAAATACTTCTTATTCATCATCCATATTTTCATTCTATAGCCTTCCTATGTGGTACACATGCCCAAGGTCAGGGTCAAATGACTTTAAGATTTGCGTTAAAGCTTTTGCACACCTTATATCTCCACAACCCATAATGCAAGCTTCAAATAAATACACTCTGAGACCATCAAATGCCTCGACGGGCTCGAAATGCAGGCCGCTGCCATCTGGTTTAAACATTTTACCCAATTTTCTACGACGGCCATCTTGGATTATGCGACAACCTCCATTTTAACAAATATGAAAATGCTTCACCCACACCACAACTGTGAAGTCTGAACAGCGTCGGCCAAACGGTACATGAGAAGAAAACGAAATATATAATTAATGGATGACCTGTCGGCGGCCATCTTGTATGAACTATCATCCGATTTTGACAAAACAATTATCCAGAGTGATCGTCTCCGCGATACCTTCGAATTGATATATATCAGGACCATATTTGGTCAAATTTAAAATACCGCCATTTGCCAGATACAAAATCAATGCGTGATATAACAAAGGGAGAACACTGGAATATTAGTGAAGTTATGCTCTGGACACAAAATCAGTATGCGAAAAAAAAAACAAAAGGAATCGGTATGGTAAGAGATGTTATTATTCCGTTTAAGGACTAGAGCAAGTGAGCAGGGTCTCACGCATGCCCCCGGCCGCCGCCAAGTCATTTGGCCTTGACATTTGGCATGAAAGCCGCATAGGCGAGATATAGAATGAAAATATGACTGTTGACAAAGAAGTATGTGACGTTTCAAGTCAATCCGACTTACGGTTGCAGAGAAATGGTGTACTTAAAACTTTAACTTTAACGCAAATATTGCAAAACATTTAACACAATTTGACCTTGACCTTGGGCATGAAAGTCGCATGTGTGTGCGATAGAATTAAAATATGGATGTTGATAAAGAAATAAATTAAGTTTCAATTCAATCTGACTTAACGTTGCAGAGAAATTGTGTACTTAAAACTTTAACGCATGTATTTCAAAACATTTAACGCAAGTTTCAAAGCAATTTCACATTCAACGTGTGCACGAAAGCCGCATGCGTGGGCTATATAATGTGCAGTGGTGTTTAACGGCCTAACGGAATATTTATATAGAGAAAAAATATATACTCAGCCCTGAAATTAGAATAATCTAACCGGGTTCCAGGTCCATACCACACCAAAGTCACTTGACCCATTCCCCTAAAATATGATTACTAATAATCGTAATACTCACATAAGGGATATAACCAGATTCAAATGTCACATACAAAATGCCAAAGACGTCGGAATTCCGGTAAGGATGAACCGCGTTTCGTTCAATTACCCATCACATGCACCCGTCAGGGCTATAGAAATAAAATATTGATCTTCTGACTTCATAAAGAAGTATATACATGAAGTTTCAAGTCAACCCGACTTGCGGTTGCAGAGTCATTGTGTACTTAGAAACTTTGACATGTTTCACGCAAATACTTCAAAACTTTAAGTAATTTGACCTTGACCTTGTGCAGGAAAGCCACATCGGTGGACTACAGAATAAAAATATGGATAACGATAAAGAAGTATATGGAGATTCAACTCAATGCGACTTACGGTTGCAGAGATAATGGCTACCCAAAAACATTTAACACAAATCTTACGGATGGACGAAAATACAAAAACTACATACCCCTCGACATACTTTGTATGCCTGGGTATGAATAATGATCGAAGGCACTGTGTTACAGATAATGCCTCAATATGTTGTTTCTCACATCATGCACTGCAAATGACCAATATCAACCAATTGCACTATTTCATTCCAAGTCCAAATTTTAAGTAAACATGTAATCTGTTATAAGTTTGACCATTGGGCATTGATTTCAATTATAATCATGATAATCATGATAATATCACAAAAATACATAATTAATTCGTAAATTTCCATTTAACTTCGAAAGTCTACAAAGTTTGTAGTCGGTCTATTCTTGATATTTCTAGTAAAATCCTTTATTGCGAAGATAACCGAAACCATATGAAACCAACCAAATACGGACTTTATAGGCTGTGGACGTCAAACGAAAATTTTGAATCAAAGATTGAATGCAATACCTTAAATGCTAATCACTCTAGGTTGGCGGTAGGATTTTTAAATTTGCTGAAATATGTGTCTGTGACTGGAGAAATGGGGCTTATGGGTTTTGCGACAAGTGTAGATACACTACACACCAGCCTGTGTATCTGCACAGGATATGCACTGTTCACCATTGCATCAATGAAACCTCCACCATGCTTCTAGCAAGCAACATCATTATCAGGCTACAGGATTGTACTATTTGATCAGGAGCTACACTGGTCACAAATCCCATAAACCGCATTCTCCAGTCACAGGCACCGGTTAAAGTAACGGACCAAGATCTATAAATACATTAAATATACCTAAAAGCATCAATAAGTGAAAGAAAATAGGCTAAGCAAATTATTTACTCCCTTATATCACACATGGAGTAAATACATGTTGTCTTATCTTTTTCTCACTTATTGATACTTTTAGGTATATTTAATGTATTATAGGCCATGGTCCATTACTTCAACCTGTGGTCACAGCTACATATGTGTAAAAGCATAGTAAATATATTTCTGACCATTTCAATATCTAGTCCTTCGATTGTCACATAATCAGAAATGTACAGATGTAATTCTGTCCACCACAAGAATGAGTCGCCGATTCAAAACAATTGACAAATCTTAAACTACATGGGTCAGATGTGTGTGAATAAGATTCATTCTCAACTTCATCTACACAAGGAGTAACATGTCTTCTCGACACATCTTTTCAACAGGTTGATTAGAGCGAACTTGATTATAGTGAACTTGTCTTTCTCAAGCTGTTCATTGAGGGTCATATTTTCAGATGACAGTCGCTGATCTTAAGATGACAGTCTGTCATGGCGACACTATATATTGCTTGGTATAGGTCAGGAACTGGATCAGTTGATTCAGTTCCCATTTCGTGAAAGTTTGACAAGTTGTTGCCCAGGTGGAGAAGTGTCTTCGGGCAGAGATTCTTCTGGTGGTCTGTGTCCTTCAACAGCAGAATGAGAACCAATTTCCGCCGTATCTGCTTCTTCTGGGACCGCTCATATGATATTTCCATAGCCCTGCTGATGTCTGCATCGACTGCAGGGTGAAGTTGAAGAGGCTCGGCGAATACTCCAGATAGCTAAGATCTGTAGACGACTTCGCTGAAATAAACAATCAAACACTATTATTTACATGGTTAGCCTTTTATTGAATTTCTTACCAGTATTAACCATTTCTCAGCAAGTGACTCCGCAACTTTCCAACATGAAACATTGCTCAGAGATCTACATCCCACCCGGGCATCAAACTCACAACACGTGGATAAATGTGGTAAGCGAGTAAGCCACAATGTTCATAGTTGTGAACAGTAACTCTTGAAATCTACTACCGTACTGTCCGTGGCAGAGTTACGTTTCCATTCATAGGCTTCCTCTGCAGAATAGTGAATAAGATCTGATTCGCAAATTTCATGTAGCAGTTAAAATTGGGGTCCCATTTAGTAGGCATAAAATGTTGTCTATAAGCATGATAAGAATTAAATAAGTGTATAATTGTGTAACTACGTACGGTACATGTATTCCGCAAGTTTTAAAACTTACGAGTGCCCACTATACAGATATAATCATTTAGTAATCTGTAGTTTACTGATAGTGACTCGCGGTGGTATCAGGCTATTTTGGTATGCAAATGAGGCACGACATTTTTAAATTATTTATACCAATTAAATGTGTCACCTGAACAAATATTTGTATCGACACATTATAAAGTACGATCATTGCACATCAAAAAACTAAGTAGAAAGAATATAGTTTCCATTAACCTTTTATGGAAACACGGTTATCGCCCCTGATATCAGTGACGAAATTCACGTTTCATATGAAAATAAAACTAATGCCAATTAATATGTCAGGTAATGGTGAATGAATGTTCATTTTGCCCGACATGTTATATCTAAAGAATGGACAAAACAAATATGTCTCCCAATATTATAACCTGGCATATGGGACTCTGTGTTTAATTGTGAAAGATTTTATACATTTTTACTAAATTTACTAAAATGATTGTTAACATTATGAAAATAACATATTCCAGTAAATATGACATAAACTTATATATGCAGATGACCTGATAAAGTAAATTTAAGCTAAAATCAACAAGTCACCCAGTCAACGGCAGACAAATTGAACATGTATAGTTTTGTATTACTTTCATGATACTAATAGTTTTTTCAGATGGAAAATATACAAATTATGTCACAATTAACAACTAAAGTGTAAATGAAATCTGATTAGCTATTCTGTAGAGGAAGCCTACATGTATGAATGGAAATGGAATCGTAACTCAGCTACATACGGTACAGGAGTAGATTGCAATAGTTATTGTTCGCAACTACAATAACATGGTTCAATAATAATGAGACATACATATCTGTACATGTATCAAACCAATGGAAACTGACTGATCTGCATATAAAAAATGTAATTTCGGCTAATTCTGCGCACCGGCTAATGCACAATTCAAATAACGTTTTGCCCAGCTTACGTCAGAATAAATTATGTTGATTTTGGAATAAACCAGCTGATTAACGGTATAGTACGTCGCAACTTTATCCCATTCCGATAGCTTCGTAAAAAGTTATTCAGAACATGGTCAAAATGTGTAAAATCGCACAGCAACATTGATGGATTAGTGGTTCTGCTTACTAAATTAATAGATCAACAACAGACCTGTTAAAAAAGCTTCATAAACCAATAATGCACATGCAAATATACCGACATTGATTATCATTTTATTCCCGTATTATTCGCAAAACTCAGGGACAAAATAGACAGTTATTTTGACCAAATGTGGCTGGGTCTCCGCTAGGCGGATACTGTAATATTGTGACGCTCACACATTAGAAAACTCCGTATAAAGTTTCTGACAGGGTGTATTTTGTCAGGAAATCTGGTGTTAGAAAACAACCTTGAAAATTAATGTATAGTTTAGGCTGATAACACTCACATGATCATTCGTCATCCCGGGTTTTCCATTTTGTACATATTTAAAATGATTTAGACTTGCAGGTGTCGGCAAGTATTTGTTTAATGATTACATATGCGTTTTTGACATGTCTGTGTTTATTCAGGGTTGACACAATGACAGGGGGTTGATATGTTATTGACATTAGGGATTAGTTTCGAATAATCAACTAAACTAACTATACATTTTGTTGTCACATGTGTTCATGGTTGATATTATTCTGACAAGTCATTGACATGTTGTTTATGTCAGATAGTGATATATCGTAAGTATTGAAAATAACTGCTATAATTGTTTACGCAGATGTCTATTAGTAATGTTTAATTCTGACATATGATGACAGCAGCAATTATATGTGGGGAAACCAAGCCACACGTGACTGTGAATCATTGCATTACATTGCATTTGTACTGGTATATATTAATATTATAATTGCATCCAATGTAGGGGGCGCGCCTCTAAAAGGCAGTATTTTGATTGGCTTGTGTTGTGTGTGAGAGTCATGTGACTATCATGTGATTAGCATGTGACTAGGCTGTATATAAGTGCGTGCTCGAGCGAGTGAGGGGGTTGATAGTGTAAACAAATTGGCGAACAGCATACTGGATCAGCATAGCAAATTTGGTATTAAACGTGAAGCATAACTATCCAGTGACATCATGACAGGTTAGTTTCTTAGATGAACAGTTAATGTACATGTATTAAATAAGACAGCTACTCCATCAGCAGCCTCTGAGGATTTTAAACATTTTAACTATATTCGGAATAACTTTTTACCAAAATATCGGAATATGATAAAATTGTGCCACAGTGTAGCAATTAATCAGGGGCGGAGGACGCTTGTGGTGTGTGTGTGTGGGGGTGGGAATGAAAGCATAGTGTCTCTTTTAAGGTGACTAAATAGACAATAAAAATGACATTAACAAAGTCAATGGGAGTTGAAAAAATATATTTATTTTTATTCAATTGTTGGACTGAAAACATATATTCAAAGTGAATCTACAAGTATCAAGGTGCCACAAACACACAGAGTCTGAGATGCACCATCAAACAACACTTGAGGAAACAAAATTTGTCGCGAAAACCCAAGACTCGGTACATGTTCAGAACACAAGCAAAACTGTTCAATAAAGTGTGTGTATTTTTGGACACATTAATGATTGTTAAAAATGCTGTCGAAGCACGATTCAAATATTGGTCAACAGTAATAAAGAAATAATTCCTACCTGAAACGAACTAATTCGTGTCGCTGTTTAGTTAGATCGGCTGGCACCCAGTTCTCATTATGACTTATGTAGGTCAATGCGTCTTGGAGTCGCATGTCGCCGTATTTTCCTCTCAACTTTAGGAAATTTGCAGAAATGAAGGTCTGTACCTTTCACAAATCGTTGAGTACAGAATCAGGATCAACACCATGTCTGTATGTCAGTATTTAGATATTATCAACAATGACGACAGCAAAAAAAGTAATGCCAACAGCGTAATCGCCGATATCACCAATCATTGTATTATTACGAGTTTGGCAGGTGAAATGACATAAAGCAAGTAAACAATATATAATGACAAAACTCAATTCCTTGTATTATACATGTATGTTATTAGTTGATTGAATTCTGTATATAGCAAACGTATCTACCTTTTAAAAGACTTTATTTTCGAAATTATGTTTTATATCGTAACTATGTAATAACCAGAACAGAACAGTTATGTTCTGTTCTGTTATAGTTAACCATAATTAACACAGAAAAAGGTATGACGTCACACATGTAAATAAAATCGCATTTTACAATAAATAGCTTATATTTTAAACTTAAATTATTGGTTGGTGTATGACATTAAAAATAAGTGTCACACTATGGCTCTTAGGAAAATGGTTCAACTATTGCTTATATGACGACGAGGCGTTTTGAATGAGGCTCCATACGGGATAATCTATTTAAACTAAATGTCATTGTGAATCTATTTTTTTTGCGAATTTTGATTGCCAAAGTGGACAGAATCACATGCGTATTATTATTTTAAAATAACTTATCGAATGTTTACAGGTGTTTAGCATGTTTCAATATTGAACGAACATATAGCTCATTGGCGTTGGCACACTTTCATTTTACGAAGTTTGCCGCAGCGAACCCTATTCGGCCCCTATAGCCATTGTAATTATAGAACGCATACAACTATTCCTGATAATATAGGCGTTCTATGAATAAATGAGTGTAGGGATGCAAGAACGCACACATAGACATCATCATGAGCATTGTGATCACTATGTTAAGCTTTCCGCAAGTGAACTGTCTTCAAATGTTTCAACCCTAAGTCTAAGTATCAGGAATGTCCAGAGTCTTCCGTCATCATTTTCAGACTGTTCTATTAATTAGACAAGAACGTCGCCATTGGCATGTATCCCATAATGAATAATTATTTGACCTTGACATTAGGCACAGGGGAATAGTAAAAATTGAATGATGATAAATATGCACATGCAGTTTCAAGCCAATCTCTCATACACTAAAGTAAAGAAGTTGGATAAATGCGCACGCATCTACTGATTGTGGAATTTCAAAGTTATTTGACCATGGGGCGGAGGGAGCTTGGGTGGGGTGAGGAGTGAAAATATGAATAATGAGAACGTGCACATGAAGTTTGCAGCCAATTGGTCATACACTAAAGAAGTTATAGGAAAATGGAGAAATGAGCACGCATCTACTGAATGTGAAAATATACTAAATGTGAAATTTCAAAGTTAATTTACCTTAGGCACGAGGGGAGCAAGGATGGGGTGCGGAATGAAAATATGGATGATAATAAACATGTACATGACGTTTCAAGACAATCGGTCATACACTAAAGAAGTAATAGTGGGAGGTTGGTCGGGCGAACGTGACGTGTACATTAACGGTAGGGGTTCCTCCTTACAGGAATCACGATTTGCCTGGTTTGGCCCTCAGGTACGTTTTTAATATTTGGCTATTTTGTTACCTGGGAGTTGAATTGGTTATTGCCCATTATACAAGTAGTAAGATTATTGCTGATCCTACTGCTTTTGGGCCAAGTGATTCTGATGTGGCGAGGACCTGGCATCAGATCAGGATTATTCTGATTTCAGGGCTGAATATATATATTTTTATTGTAAATATTCAGTTCTGATTTTGGGATTTTTTCCCCCCATTTGTACATGTACTTGAACATGTACATGTAGTTGTACAGCTTATATATGGGATTTAGTAATAAACCCATTGATCTCAGCTGTTGATAGGCCGTTAAACCCCAAACAAAACAAAACAAACAATATGGCAGAGATGAGTTAATCATGGCATTCCTGAGATTCCTTAAGGGTACAGGGAGGTTTCAATACTATTGTATTCCCTCTTTCACGCATGCGTCACAAGAGTTTATATAAGCACCAACTGTAGAGCATCCTGAGATTACGAAGCACAAATGTGACTAGCGGAAGATTAGCAAAAGGATCAACAACAACAACGACAGTGACCACAAAAGCGCCGCTATATTAAAAGTGTTATCTCCAGTGATATTTGTCCAACATTTTCGAACATAAAATAGTTATATCAGTGTTGTGCTTATAAACTGTATTGCAGTCTGTTGTATAAATGACTTACCAGTATATATATGGCCGTTCGGTATATAATAATGATGTAATATCAGGGCGGATTAAGCGTCCCGTTTATACGTACATACACAATTTAATTTCAGAATCACACGATTCTTCAATCCAAGGATCTAGACCAAGCCCACAGAATATTTAGTAGTATAGAGGGGGGAGTCAAAATGATTGTTCACGTTATTGAGCTGTATTGTAGCTCCCACCACCAACCAAAATTTGGTGGTGGTATTGAATGATAAAAAGTCTTGTAGTTCCAATTATATTGAACAGAAAAACACTATCAATTATACCACTATTATTAGAGAAAATGGATAATAAAATACAATGGGAATTGAAAGCTTATAATGACTGTGTCGAAGAAGTTTACGAAGAATACGGGGGCTATAGTACTATATATAAATTCTATAAATTGAAAACACTATATCGAATACATGAAATATCAGCGTAATTTATTACGCTCCGATAAAAACGTTGCATTTACAATATTATACCGGCAATTATGCGAACTATGCAAGAGGCAAATACAAACATTTAGACGGATAATGCGTATCTGATATGAAAATAAGATGTATTATATAAAATTGTTAAAACCCAACGATTCGCTTACGAATATACATTTCTTCGATATCGCTTTTAAAGATATTGAAAAATTATTATTGAACAAGCACAACGAAAAATAGCAAAAGCCTCCACTCGTGCATACCCCCAGCGACTGGGTAGATTTCTTAACCGGCACCCAGAGACGTCCTGACGGTGACTGCACAAGTTCGCGAAGAGGCCCGGGTGGAAATTGAGGGAGTCCGAACGGGTATTGAGAAAGACCAGGCGACCCTTACGGAGGCTTATAGGGTGTTGCGCTCAGATGATCATGTAGTACTTACTGAACTAGGCGAAAAAAAAACAGAATTTCGGGAAGAGGCCCATACAGAGCTTATGGAAGTTTACGATAAACTGAAACGTGTTCGTAGAGCCGCGAACAAAGCACTTGAGGAGACCTCTGAAAAGGTTCGTACTGAGGCCCATACCTCTATCGGGGGGCTTGCCGGATTGTTGACCACATCTGTAGAGCAATTTAAGTTATTGAAAAAACAAAAACGTGTCAATACCAATCCACCAATACTGTATCCAATTCGCGAAAGAAGTTTAGATTTTAGGTTGGATAATATCGTCGCCATGCAGGATATTTTAGTTAGAGAATGTACAAATAGAAAAAGAAACGCTAACAAATATAAGCGCGCGGCGAACATAGCTGAATCATCTAGTACGGTTCTGGCAAGTCTATCTGTAATTAGTGGTGCGGGGACTGCTGCAACGCTATCTACACACTGCACGAAAATACGCGTTTAATTGACAATTAAATGCTACTTCAACTTAAACGTATTTCCAAGTTTAACGCCATATAATGGAATTTATTCTGTCAGTAAATTTGGAATAAACTTGTAGTATACGTCGTGTTTTCGCAGCACGTAATCGGCAACATTTACTTGCAAATTAATGCTAACGAAAATCGTTTGAATATGTTAACTTGTTGAAAAGGTAAATATGGTTAAGGTTGAAATATACAGACAAAGTAAAGTTGCTGATTTTCGTAAATAATAGTTCACGCAAAGTCAGTGCAAATGTGCAATTTAAGACAAAAGTAAACGCCGTTAAATGTAATATTTAAGTTATATTAAATCCTTTAATATTCCCGATTTACAAGAACAAATATGTACTAAATCTCAGTAGTTGCGTGACACAAAAATCGACTTATATTCCAACTTTACATCATAATGTATTATTTCTGATATTTCAAATTTACTTGAAAGTAAATAGAACAAACTTTCAATAAATGTGCCGTATTCTTTTGTGGAAATCTGCTTATTTTTCATTCAATGTGAACCATAATTCCAAATTATATTCACCTATATGTTGGATTTACCCAGATTTCCGCATACTCGAAGTTCGTGTTGCCGAATCCGTAAATACACTAAAATCTATTGTATACTGATCATTAAATGTGTTCACCAATGCCACGTTTACGGTACAGCAAACGACATACAACAACACTTAAATCTGATATTTAAGTTATATTAAATCCTTTAATATTCCCGATTTACAGGAACAAATATGTACTAAATCTCAATATTTGCGTGACACAAAAATCTACTTATATTCCAACTTTACGTCATAATTAATTATTTCTGATATTTCAAATTTACTCGAAAGCAAATAGAACAAGCTTTCAATAAATTTACCGTATACTTTTGTGTAAGTCTGCTTTTTTTTCATTCAATGTGAACTATAATTCCAACTTATATTCACGTATATGTTGGATTTACCCAGATTTCCGCATACTCGAAGTTCGTGTTGCCGAATCCGTCAATACACAAAAATCTATTGTGTACTGATCAGTAAATGTGTTCACCAATGACACGTTTACAGTACAGTAAACGACATGCAACCACACTTACATCTGATATTTAATTGTCTGTAAATCTCAGCTTACAGCTTCCAGTCGTGGCATTTACATAATACTTAAAGTCAAGTAATGCAGACAGTGTCACAAATTTAAGCATGCTTAAACACGTCGAAAATTAAGCATTTACTGAATTTGTAAAGGTACAGTTATTAGTGGATAAACCAATAGTAAACATGGCACTAAATGCCAAATTTACGGAAATTTTAAATTAATTATTTATTTATTTGGATTAAAGGTCGTTACAACTTAAAGTTTACTTTCTAAGTATATCACATTTTATCTATAGATACAAAATTATAATACGTTAAAAGTAAACATACATATCTTGACATTTTCAGTTGAAAGGAAATTAAACTATAAATTGTGGTCGAGTACATAAAAAGTTGAAGCAGTGCAAAATTGGACATGCATACGCCCGTATACACCAATTGAATATTCGCGCACTGTTTAACTATCCGTTCAACTGGAATAACTCATGTCTACATGGAGCGGAGCAATGTAACACGAAGGCAGCAATGTACACATTGCTCTATTTTAATATACGTCAGAAAGTACATACATGTACATGAACAGGTTATTGTCAGGTACCACTTTTAGCACATATTATGGGCATTGGGGTGTATAACAACTGTTTATTATTTATCATAATACACTAGTATTCATCAATTTGCAGGGATGGGGAGTGGGGAGTGGGGGGGGGGGGGGGGGGTAGAGAACATTTTAAAAGTATTTCATGTTTAATCTATATCCATATTGTTTCATATATAACATAGTGCGTGGTGTTTTCACACAGTAGTATTTATTATACAAAATGCAGTTTATGTTTTTGTTTTGAAAAAAAAAGTCACGTTCATTCTGAATCAGCCACTCATTAAATAGACGATTACAAAGACAAAACATCAATACTGGTTGATCCTAATAACCAATGAGTGATACCCGACGAATTATCTTTCTGAAAATATATCAAATTATTGCATATTGGTGAATATTTGTGTTATATTTGGGCCTAGTTTAGGGCACCATGTTCCTGCTGGAGTCCGCCGCACCGACTGTCCGTTTGCAGGCCTGCATATGGGATTTTCGACTCTGCAGGCTTGTATACTTGACGTCCAGTTCTTTGATCGTGTTGTTATAAGTAGTTGAACGCCACGGCAGTCGTCTAACTACATAATGGAGTGATTCCGGGTCAGAGTCAATCTCCGTCTCCGAAGACATATAGTCGATATTTAGAGCACTTAACACTTTAATTCGTTTCTCCTCATCCCATGAGGACTTTTTCCTAGCCGCTAGTATCCGGTTAGTTAATTTCTGAAATAAAAATATTACATGCATACGATTACCATGACTACATTATTGTACTTTAACAATTATCGTTAACAGGTATAAAAGCAAGGATGATTGTCATCGCTGTCTTCGACATTCATGGCTATAGGATATGCATCATCGCGAATGTCTGATGACGATCATTTTCAATTGATCAGAATTTGCATTGACCAAAAAAGCGTCTTTTCATTTTATTGATGGCACATGACGAGAAAAACGTAAAATATAATATTCAGTCACAAACGAATGTTACGAATTAAACTTTATTTTGATAATAATAAAGTATTATGTTTTTATTATTTGGGGGGAGCTGTTTTGTGGGGCTGGAGCTTTTGTTGTAGTTAA
This sequence comes from Conchocele bisecta, assembly GCA_029237695.1. Lineage (NCBI taxonomy): Eukaryota > Metazoa > Mollusca > Bivalvia > Lucinida > Thyasiridae > Conchocele > Conchocele bisecta. The sequence goes on along the minus strand of CM055279.1, from coordinate 66,066,198 downwards.
TGTTATTTTCCCATTTATCCCGTAGTTCTTATTTTTGTTTGTGACAGTATACTACTGGTTGTGGAGTGCATTATTTGCCACGTTGAAAACACAGGAACCACATTAATGTGTACATGTTGTACGTATACCATAGTTATCTATGCTTGTATTGTTACTATTTTGATTGTCCTGGCTCATTAGTCCCACTAGGTTTATACCTTTCTAGTTTACATCCATCGTACAGGAGGATGCAAGTGAAACATGCGGATAGTAAGGCTACTGTACTGGTAAATAAAGTTGGGGGGGGGGCGAAATTTGGGCATAACATGTTCTTGGAATTTACTATTTGTATACGTGTGTAACTATTTTTCCTGTTTTAAAAAGAATGACAGCCAGATATGCGGATACATGTCTAACCAATTAATAACCTGGATACATATTGTATCGATATATTGTACAGAATAAATTAATCATTGCATATTAACACTTACAATAACTAGATATTTCCGTGAAGCATTCAAGGAAACAACGAAAGGAGGATATAATCCACGACATATGGTTGAATTACAAATCATCATGATCGTAGTCATATTTTATGGTGTATGTAATATTTCATGCCAAACATTTTGAATGTGTCGTTGGCTAACGTTTCATTTCGAATACCTAGTAAAAAAAAAGAGACAGACATGCAAGGCTATGTGCTTGTATCACAATGTAAACGGTTGATTCATTAAAGATGGGTGCACGCACATCAGGATGTATTGTGGGGTTATGTTTATATTGTTTCAACCTTTAGATATGGCATTAATACTAACAAACATCATTTGGTTTGTATGATACACACATTACACGTATTACACGTATTTTACAGTATTGGTAAGACGGAAATCAAAAAAAATTGCTACAAAGAACAACGAAGTCTTATTGAAACGAATAAGTGTTTCGTTAAATGAATTAAAATTAAATATCTCGTTACACGACTACAGTTCTCGTTATAAGGAGCAAATTTTTCGTTAAAACAACCCCCCCACCACCACCCCCACCCCCACCCCACCCCACCCCCACCCCCATCATAACGTAAAACCATTGCATTTCCAACATTGTTTACATAACACTTAATGGTAACACAAGTGTGTCTCTGTAACATGTAGGCAGATGATAATATGCCGCTGACAAAGATTGGTCATGTTTTCAAATAGGGGCAACAGGTGGTGTTTTCTTATTGTAGCATCGTTGCATTTAGCAATAGTAAATACACTTTTGTGCCAAATTTCAATACAAACTAAATGTAAGGCAGTGGGAAAGATGTCAGACGCTGTTGTTTTGATTTTGTTCACTGGTTCCTAAGGTCTGTGGTTTGAATCTTCACGAATCCTGTTTTTTTATATTGTAATATTTGTTTTCTTTTATTTTCGTATTTTTTTTCATCTTATATCATTAGCCAGGTTTTTTTTTTTAAAAAATCCAGGCTATTGGATTGGCGAAAAGCCGGGCGGGCGGGTGGGCGGGCGGGCGGGCGGGCGGGCGGCGGGCGGCGGGCACAATCAATGTTAAGTTTTCGTGTTGGAGTCCATTTCTTTGTTACTGTACCACCTAGGACCACCAAACTTTCACAGCTTCATAATCAAGGGGTGCGCACTACATATCACTATCCAACATGTTACCTTTTTTTGAACTTGACCCATTTTTTCCGCGCAGTCGACTTAGCCAATTTCAATGTTAAGTTTTCGCGTTTACAATGTTAAGTTTTCGTGTTTAAGTCCATTTCTATGGTACTGTACCACCTAGGACCACCAAACCTTCACAGCTTCATAACCAAGGGATGTCTACCACATACAACTATCCAACATGTGACCATTTATTTTACCTTCACCTATTATTTCTAAGTAATTTACTTAGCCATTTTCAACGTTAACTTTTTAGCGTACGTCTGGTAAAAGATTTTTGGTTAAAAGTTTGTCGTTATACTATATCTCTGCAACTACTTCGCCCATTACCTTGAAACTTCACATGGGTATTTATCATCATCCATATTTTCATTCTACCCCCCAAACGTGCGGCCCCTGTGCTCAATGTCAAGGTCAAATTACTTTGAATTTTGTTGTTAAAGTTTTTTCGTGTACTATATCTCTGCAACTGCTTCACCCATTACCTTGATACTTCACATGGGCGTTTATCATCATTGTAGCGCCCGCATGCGGAAAGCACGATATCGTCGGCATTTTGGCATACGTCCGACTGTCCGTCCGTACGTCCGTGTGTCCGGTTAAAGTTGTTTAGTTAAAGTTTTTCCATCTACTGTTTCTAATTTGTTAGTGCCCATGCCTCGCCCCAACGCGCGACATGCAGGCCACAGCCATCTAGTCTACAAAAAGTGGGTATAGTTATGTTATCCAAGTGTCTATGCTTGGAAAAAACCTGGCCTTCGTGGCTTTGCCTTGTTTCTTGTGTTTTTTTTTGTATTCGTGTGGTATTGAGTGGTGGCTTTTGCTTTTCTTTTATTTGACTTTTCAAAGGTTGCGATTTTTTTTATATATTAATGCATATGAACGAAAATAGGGTGAGCGCACTAGAACTGAATACAACTCGTGATAAATTGACTGCTGTATAGTTTAATGTAACTTGAAATTAAACTCAGATATCAACTTTGTCATGTTCTATTGAAAGTTAGAACATAAATCAAAATAATAGCTGCTTGTTTGGAGCCTCGAACCCACTATCAATAGGAATGTAGACGTCGGCACTAACCATTCGACTATGGATTACATGTGAACATAGATCGAAATTATTAGATATGAAGCGTACATTATAACAGTGTCGTTACCTACCTCACCCGTATTGTATTTTGAATATCGACCTTCGCTTCTGAGGTGTCTGCAATATGAAGCCAACTTGCCATCTGCCATAATTTTATTGATAACCACTTATCTATAATAAAATGGAATATTTTACATCCGTTTGTTTGTAAACAAGGGCCAAATTATCATCTGCGGACTATAGGACATGGAAATGCTTCACGACGTAAACCCAAATAATAATAATATTCTATGTATACGTAACTAAGTCAGTAATTAGTTTGTTGTAGTGAAATGTGTTAAACATAACACACTTGTATGAAATTATAATATTGACAGAAACACCCGGTCCTATGGACCTATATGTCACTTTCAAATATATGAGAAACATTATGAAGTAATGTATATAAAAACAAATTGTTGACAATAATTGACACCTAAAATGAGCAGTCGTATGAGGGGTGACACAGCTTTAGCTCATGTTTACTTGCATATACGAATGACATAGATATTTGTTAATTCTACTTATCGGCGTACACGGTTTTTATCACAAGTGACCAGTGTAGCTCCACACCAGAATGCCCATATGAGCAGTCTGGTCGGGGTCAACACTGCTCACTAGGTGGTAATAATGGATTACTAAGCTATTATCTCGTCTATAAGAGGGTTCACACGTACATGAATTTGAACATACTCAGTGTTTCAGTTTTGCGCTAACTACATGTAGAATTATTGTGTTTCTACGCCTGGCTGAGGAGAAAGGGTCCCCACAAGATATATGCGACCAGCGTAATCCCAGACCAGCCTACGCATTCGCGCAGTCTGGTCAGGGCTTACACGCAGTTCACCATTCAATCAAGATGTCGATAATGATTCCAGCAATATAGCTAGATTATAATCACGCTGTATGAGTGTGCAGAACGAATTATATCTCCACAAGTTTCAAATGATGTAAAGTTCTTTTTCTAGGCTGCTGGCTCATTTGTCTACTTCCAATTACATGTAATAGTGACATACAATAACACGAAAGTCCATATTAAATGATGTAGTTATAAATGCGCTTTTGATTGGGTCACACGGCTAAACAGTCACGGTTCGCTATGCTCACTCGTTTGTTTAGCATAAGGACCAAATCACTCGTATTGATCGCACCTGGTTAGATATACGGTATATTTACAGTCAAATAACACGTATCCTGTACCTTATTGTTGGTGGGTACATCCATCTTCCGAGACTTTCCATGGAACGAACTCGACATGCTCGATGAGGCCTGGTTTTGTTGTATCTCCACCAGCGTTTTCATTATCTCCTCGGATCTTGCCATCAACACATTATGGTTTTTCATCAACTGGCGTATTGCGTCATTCTGCAGTATAAGATACGAGCTCTTTCTAATCAAGGCAATGAAAGAACTGAAACTGAAACGTCAGACAAACAAGCAAATAGGAAAGCGTGCCACCCACACACTTATCGATGATGCCCCCATTTGCAGCATTTACAAATTCCAGAAGCCCAATTTTACAGCCAAAGCCACACACGTTGTTTATATGTTTCATTATTGCCATGAAATAAAAGTGTGCGATTCAAACAACATAAAATAATGCATGATTTACCAATCATAACGTAGTTAAACAATGTTTGTCTGAGGCTCGGTATTAACCCATCTTTGGGATATTACATGCACATTAAATTTTGCATTCATAATTACGTGTCGCTTATGTACAATTTGGCGCGCATTTTGAAGTTCGGTCGGTTACATACATGTATCTACATGCTTAATTTTACCAGAAAATAGAAATTATAATACGTACGTCTGCGTCGATACCGGAACGGTCGTCGGGCGAATGATCTCTGCGCCACTTTTTGGTTTTCGATCTCTTCCGTAGAGGCGTTGACGACTCCACTGGACTAAAGCTATGCGCGGACGTGGTAGAGGACAAGTCCGTATCACCATGATCACTGATCTCGGATTCTGCACCACTAATGCTCGCCATATTGATCGGGGTCGCTAATCGAATTAGTGTCTGTATGCAATGCTCCAAGTATCAATCTATGTAAACATTTCAACATTTGCTGAAACCGGCTGCAGACATTAACTACAGGGTGCCAGACATTGAATGGTCAAACGCTGGAACGGTTCTCGTGACGAAATAGCCTTTACTGCGATATAACCGGTCAGTGTATTTCTTAAAGGCCCAACTGGGATATAAAAGCCACCAGATGGCGCTGGACAGGCTTTTTGATAATGTTATGCATGCTTCACTTCAGGGACACATTTTCAGATATTTTAGAAATACCACTGAACAAATAAGTACACTGTTTCACACATACATAGATAATACAACTTTGAAAGGCTTAGAAAAAATTGGATTTAAGAAAACAAATGTAAATGTGCTTTTGAAGTAATACAATGTACTCAACTGACAACTGATTCAAACTTGCCGGGCGGAGCGTAGCTGTTACATATGTAATTCATGCATAGAGCTGAGTTCATGACCCGACATTGTAAACAACCCCACGTGTTTAGTGATAACGCTAACAGCTATAACTGCCTGTGTGGTCAACATCAGACAGTGTGCCAGCCGCACAACTTTGATTTTGGACAGTAATATCAAATTAAATGTGTGGTTGGTATGCACATAACAAGGTGAATGAAACAAAACCATGGTTTAATAGATCAGCAAGAGAAATATTTCGCCTAGAACTTGATACAGTGGCTGTGAAAATGCAGTATATACTAATTATAAACAGCATATACTCAGGTTAGTATGCACAGTCACAAAACAGCATGTATGTGCAGTCTGATCTGGAATTTACATGACTACATGAATTCAAGTTTGTTAGCAGCCTTATTTCCTGTATCCTAACACATACATTTTGTACCAGTATGGCTATTTCAACAATGGTCTCTAATTAGCTGTCAGCATATATTATATCTGCAGCAATGCAGCCTAACTGGGACGGGGTTATCTGTGGAATGACATGACACAGTTACACATTTTTATCAAATACTGACTTATTACAAACACATATTCTTATATATTGGTTACTACATGTACTTACAAAATACATCGGAGATAGGAACCTTGTTCAGGTCCAGAAGTACAATATAGGTTTCACTATATATACATGACACACTCTAAGTAACGGACACGTGGAAACGTTACGACATGCATATCCCAGGATCAGCTGGTGCATCCTCGCAGCCTCATCAGGATCTACACTGTTAAGTTTGGTGGTCATTCATGGTGGCTCTAATTAATGATGTAAACTGCATCATGATGTAGTCATGTGCTATCTGAATGTGAGTTAAACTGATCAAACATTCAATAAGCCCCATTTTGTCATTGTGTAACACATGGAAAGGTGTTTCATTAAATTTTACGTGTTTCTATTTTTAATAATTTATATATAGCATCAGAATACTCTTTGCTTTGAAATAGTTAGCAGCAAAATACTATATAAGTTTTAACACTTTTAGTAAATTCTCAATCATTTTCCTGCACAACTAAAACATACAGACACTATTATAGGGACTGGTATATATTGTCATTTGTATCCATGTGTTTTATGGGACCACACGTTTGATAACAAACCTACATACCATATATCTAGATACTGGTCAGTATGAAACACCTACACTGGCTATCCAGCAGCCCCCTCACTGTTCTACATTGGGAGCAGACGACAAACATGTGCTGTTGTTTATGTATTCTATTTATAAAGCCAGTGTATAACTGACAGGCTAGGGACGCTATCAGTAATTGGATATGCCCCTCCTACAAAATTCGGTGCCAGGGCACCGATTGTTGGGCCTTTAACTACCATGAGCATCCACTTTCTAAGCAGTCTAACCTGCACCTGCATTTGTGTACGTGGACCAACATTTAGATATGTATGCACAATATACTCGTACACACGCAGTAAAAAATGATATTCTGCACATAACATCTAACGTCTAGCAGATTATACATCCAAGTCTATAAGCCCGCCATTCATGTGAAGTGTTGTATCTTTGCACGGACATTAGCTGCCGGTTGTGCTCTGGTGATGCAGCCATCATACAGCGATGTAACAAAATCGACTGTTTCATAAACAACTCATATAGTCAGCCGAAATAGCGCGGTCGGTAGAGCGTTGGACTCGGGATCCCGCCAGTGCCGTAATTTTCGGCGTGTCCTTGGGCAAGACAATTCGTGATAGCCAAGTCATATCGGATGGGGACTTAAAAAGTCGGTCCCGATATGCAAAGTCCTTGAACCAATGCCGTCCTAAAAAATGCAAGCATTTACATTTACTCATATGTGACCCATTTGCAACATTTCGCAAACAACATTTGTCATTTGCATGTGATGAATATTTCCATTACAAACAGAATCATAGTACGTATTATATGTTTAATTAAACCAATTCACATGCATTGGATGTCTACCTGACAACAGTCTGCACTTATATATTATTTAAATACTTGTTAATGTGTACTATTATGTAAAACATACGTTGCTGAGGCGTAAAACACGAATTCAGATTCGTTCGTTGCATGCGAGTTCAGCATTCTGAGAAACAAAGTTATATTAATACAAGTGCCAAATTAAAAGTTATAGCCTTGATACTGACCATTATGAGATGCCCCGCCGGTCTGCAATCTGAAGAAGCACATTAACCCCGGTTACAACAACAGACTGCAATTTATGCTTGTCGCATTCTTGCGTTAACCTTTAACAAACTGAATTAAATGTTGTCGTCTGCTGTTTATTTATTGCATACACATAACATGTTCATCATCAGAAACATGGTTTGACATCACATTATAATTATTTCCAAAGTGCTGTCAAACTATGTTTTTATTGAGAAAGAAGACAAAATAACCGTAGATTACAAGTTTCGTTCCCAACATTCTAAGGGTTAGTATATACGTTTACTTCGTATATTCATACGTTTCAAACTATTTAATTAGGTTTCGGAGACATTTTAAAAATTCCCACTTCTCGTTTTTTGGCTCCCCATGTTATAACAATAGTGTGCTTTTTCCGCTACAATAATACAATCAATAGTCTATGGAATTCCATCAAATAAATGAAGAAAACAAATATATGATATATAGTTTAACAACACTGTACTTTATATATATATATACACACCTAATTATTGGGTGTTTTTAAGGACCCAACAATTTAAATTAGATTCATTCCGTAAGTAAAAATATCATTGAATTTGTTTTAATTGCCGGAAACGGTCTTGCGCATGCGTGAACTAATTATATTCATTCCATGATGTTTTTACTTACATAATGTATCTAATTTAAATTGTTGGGTCCTGAACAGTCAAAAATTATACGCAAAATAGACCAAATTTAAGACAGCAAACGACATAATGTCCATGTTTACTATGCGAATATATTTGTATAGTGTGCAAGTCATGTAACAAGTTAGATTTCAACATATATTACAAAAAGTAATTGACCTGTTGAAAAAAAAGTTTCTTAGACATGTAGAAGTAAGAAGAAACCCCCGCTGCTAATAAGATTCTTTCACAGCGCACGTTACCGTAACAGAACTCGATCATTCGGTTACATTATAAGTAATTATATTATATTGTTTCTCCATGCACCAGACTGGGAGCAACCTATATATTTCTTGGACACAGTTGTCTGTGATTTTATGGCCAATTAGAAGATGTTACATGTGGTTCTAAAACCGATAAGAAATGTTTCCAGCCAGAGAACCTTCCCAAAATTGATTTAATTTTCCGGTAAATATCACATTTTGCCCCATAGTCGATGGTGTGACCAAGTTAGTAATGTCTGCAAGAAGATAGCATCGTATATATGGCTTATTTCGAAAATAAAGCCGTTCATATCAATAGAACACAGAACATTGTACTACAAGGCACGTATTCATCCGCATTTTGATTACTGTGTCTGGGGGAAGTCTTCTAACTTAAATATCACGAAAATAACAAAACTTCAAAGACGAACATGCAAACTTATTTTTGCAATACATTCATCTTAATACATCAATGCAAATGTTAAATATATATATTGAGTTTTGATGAATCTGTATTTTTACGCAAAAGAATACGTATAAAGTAACAAACATCATTTCCCCGCAGTATGTATGAGACCTGTTTCAAATGCGAGAAAATCTAGAACAGACTAACGTGACTCTGAGATCAAATTAAAGAATGACTTATTTAGTTCCCAAACCAAGAAATAATGTTAAAAATTAGCACTGCACGAAAATACGCGTTTAATTGACAATTAAATGCTACTTCAACTTAAACGTAATTCCAAGTTTAACGCCATATAATGGAATTTATTCTGTCAGTAAATTTGGAATAAACTTATAGTATACGTCGTATTTTCGCATCACTTAATCGGCAACATTTACTTGCAAATTAATGTTAACGTAAATCCATTGAATATGTTAACTTGTTGAAAAGGTAAATATGCTTAAGGTTGAAATATACAGACAAAGTAAAGTTGCTGATTTTCGTAATTAATAGTTCACGCAAAGTCAGTGCAAATGTGCAATTTAAGACAAAAGTAAACGCCGTTCAATGTAATATTTAAGTTATATTAAATCCTTTAATATTCCCGATTTACAAGAACAAATATGTACTAAATCTCAGTATTTGCGTGACACAAAAGTCGACTATTATTCCAACTTTACGTCATAATGTATTCTTTCTGATATTTCAAATTTACTTGAAAGTAAATAGAATAAACTTTCAATAAATGTGCTGTATACTCTTTGGGAAATCTGCTTCTTTTTCATTCAATGTGAACTATAATTCCAAATTATATTCACGTATATGTTGGATTTACCCAGATTTCCGCATACTCGAAGTTCGTGTTGCCGAATCCGTAAATACACTAAAATATATTGTATACTGATCATTAAATGTGTTCACCAATGCCACGTTTACGGTACAGTAAACGACATGCAACCCCACTTACACATTACGCAAACTTTGTGTTAGCGAACGTACCTCACTATATCCCCAGTTAGCTATGTAAACAGAGGATATGATGAGATACCCGCGCAATAGGTAATGCGGTCAAATAGGTCACGATGCAGTGACTATTTTCGATCAATAACTTATGTTCGATTGTAATGTGTATTTTCAATATTTATATTATTAAAATGTATCATATCGATACCCCTTTAAGTAATATTTGTATATTTTAAATATATTGATGTTCTCATGAAGCGCATGAATATAAGTATTAATTAATCCAGCTTATATTGAGGCAAATCACACAGCCTTAAAACATAGTGCTGGAGTATAGACCATAGTATCGTATATTGTTCATAAGTATATCACTATTAAACATTAATTACAATATGTATGCATATTATTAAAACAGTAGATGCTACCTTTGTTTCGCTATATGTGATATTTATAACAAAATATTTTTTTTATTCGTCCGCGTACGGATTTCTGTCACGCAAAGCGCCATTTTCAGTTCATATTTTGACCTGTGCATATGAACCGGACTAAGTTTAAACAACGCTCGATTCCGTCCAATTCAAATTTCTCTGCAGAATGTCAGACTAACTACATAAGTAATGCTGCTAAATAAAGTGTTAACGGCTGGAACATGGTCATCACTAAAAGGAAGAAACCACAGTCGTATTATTGAAAAATAAGATTTACCCGAGACCTCATGGGGGACGCCATTAATCCAGTGTAAACAATAGACCGTGTGATCCCATTCCCTGAGTAGCCGCCGCTTAGTGAAACGGTGTGCTAATCATGATATTATGTTCCCCAATAATTGGAAACGGTTTTAATTTCTCGGTAAAAACTACGAAAGTCATAAAAAATAACGATGTATATTTAACATTGGATACGCGTAAATGGTATTACTCTCTCATCTGATCGTCAGTTGTCGTCGATAGCGATTTAACGATTTAACGATTTAACGTACTGATCTGGTCTTAATTTATTGTCAACTTTCAACGTCATTTACAGAATATATGGCTAATTTTGGAAATAAATAACGGCAAATTACGATGACTTCTGCTCTAAAATATCTGTCAACTTGCGGACGTAATTTAAGGAAATCGATTATATTTTATGGCTACAACTGTGACTAATTACGAATTTATGTATGGTCTTTGGCTACACCCGACACATTACACAGATATAGTTGTAAATACACGTCGCTTTGTGGGGGGAATCAATCGGTAATGCGCAATCGTGTGTGACGAGGTGTTGATCTGACCACACAGCTGTAGCCTGGAGGCAATGTTTTGAAACTGACGTGTCGTTTTGATGTGTGCCGCAACACCTCACTGTCGGAGACAATATGAAAATTAACGATATACTCTCTATTATACACAGATCTATTAGACGGCTGGTTATTTAAAAAAAAGAGTAGTTCAGTACACCTTCGCCGATATTGTTTTTTAGAAAATCAGCAATATTTTCCGTAAATGGTGTTGAAAAGTTGACAACAATTCTATCACCGTATTTAATTGTGCCGATATTGTTTTAAAAAATCATTAATTATTTTCCGTAAATGGTGTTGAAAATTGACACAAAATATATAGCCGCATTTCTCCGATATTCGTTTAGAAAATCACCAATATTTTCTGTAAATGGTGTTGACACAAAATGCAGCGTTCACGCGGAATTCAAATAAAGTAAAAAAAATAATAATTTAATAAATAGAGGCCGAGGGCTATTGTGTTTGCGGCTAGTGAATTCTGGTCGTGGTAGCCATGCGCAGTTCGAACAGTGTTGTGATCAGATGGAGGACAATAATTATTTAAAATTAATAAAAAAATGTTTGCTGTCCGAAAATTAATTAATTGTGACAGCCAAAAAAATAGATTTTGGGACAGTAAAACATTATATGGTATAGACAGTACTTCAAACTTAAAAAACAGTAACAAACTGTCTGTGTATATCTTACTTAACTTAAAAAAACAGTAACAAACTGTGTATATATTACTGAAAGACAGACACTTTCATCGTTGGTAAGTTTCTATCAATATATAGCTATGTTTATTAAAATCATAAAATTGTGAAAATATTAAAATCACAAAAATAATATATATGGAAAAAATAAATATACCAAGTCGAGGTTTTAACCCCCGACCCTTTCGGGAATCGGTAATTGAATCATAGAAGTCGGCGACCTTAACCTCACGACTATTGCGCCATTTACGACGATTACGTTTATACAAATGTGCTATCAGTATTAAGCAACCATTTCAACGTAATAATTATTAAATTATTTGCAACTCCATCTACAACGATACCGTTACAGAGATACGCTATTGAAACAACATGTATTAGTACCCATAACATAACAAAGTAAAGGATCATTATATATCACAGGAGATACATTAAAACTATATATACTAATAAACAGAACAATCAGCTTGGCTTGTATGAAAATAGTTCGCGTGATATTGATTATCTCCCTTGCCGAAAGTAGTTCACTGATTTATTAATTCCAAATAAGACGTGTTTGCGTAATGCATCTGATATTTAATTGTCTGTAAATCTCACCTTATAGCTTCCAGTCGTGGCATTTATATAATACTTAAAATCAATTAATGCAGACAGTGTCACAAATGTAAGCATGCTTAAACACGTCGAAAATTAAGCATTTACTGAATTTGTAAAGTTACAGTTATTAGTGGATAAACCAATAGTAAACATGGCACTAAATGCCAAATTTAGGGAAATTTAATTAATTGATTTAATTTGGATTAAAGGTCGTTACAACTGAAAGTTTGCTTTCTAAGTAAATCACATTTTATCTATAGATAAAATTAGAATTACGTTAAAAGTAAACATACATATCTTGACATTTTCAGTTGAAAGGAAATTAAACTATAAATTGTGGTCGAGTACATAAAAAGTTGAAACAGTGCAAAATTGGACATGCATATGCCCGTATACAACAATTGAATCTTCGCGCACTGTTTAACTATCCGTTGAACTGGAATAAGTCATGTCTACATGGATCGGAGCAAACACAAAGGCAGCAATGTGATCTTTTTGAATATGCGTCAGAAAGTACATACATGAACAGGTTATTGTCAGGTACCACTTTTATTACATATTATGGGCATTGGGGGTGTATAACAACGGTTTATTATTTATCATATTACACTAGTATTCACCATTTTGCAGGGATGGGGGGGGTAGAGAACATTTTAAAAGTATTTCATGTTTAATCTATATCCATATTGTTTCATAAATAACATAGTGCGTGGTGTTTTCACGCAGTAGTATTTATTACACAAAATGCAGTTTATATTTGTGTTTTGAAAAAAGGTCACGTTCAGTCTGAATCAGCCACTCATTAAATAGACGTATACACAGACAAAACATCAATACTGGTTGATCCTATTAACCAATGAATGATACCCGACGAATTATATTTCTGAAAATATATCAAATTATTGCATATTGGTGAATATTTGTGTTATATTTTGACCTGGTTTAGGGCACCAGAGACTCGCACACTACCTTGATTCTTAAATATTGCTCTAGAAACCTATGGAACGCCAAATCTACATCAACTCAAATATGTATTGTTGGCTCTATATATATATTGCTATCTCTAAGTATCTAGAGCTAGTAATATATATTTGAGTGTATGTATATTTGGCAATGATGCAACTATTTCACAAACACCTAGCCATCTTCGGCGGGCGGATCCTCGGGCATGTTCCTGCTGGAGTCCGCCGCACCGACTGTCCGTTTGCAGGTCTGTATACGGGATTTTCGACTCTGCAGGCTTGTATACTTGACGTCCAGTTCTTTGATCGTGTTGTTATAAGTAGTTGACCGCCACGGCAGTCGCCTAACTACATAATGGAGTGATTCCGGGTCAGAGTCAATCTCCGTCTCCGAAGACATATAGTCGATATTTACAGCACTTAGCACTTTAATTCGTTTCTCCTCATCCCATGAGGACTTTTTCCTAGCCGCTAGTATCCGGTTAGTTAATTTCTGAAATAAAAATATTACATGCATACGATTACCATGACTACATTATTGTAATTTAACAATTATCGTTAACAGGTATAACAGCAAGGATGATTGTCATCGCTGCCTTCGACATTCATGGCTATAGTAATGTCTGATGACGATAATTTTCAATTGATCAGAATTTGCATTGACCAAAAAAGCGTCTTTTCATTTTATTGATGGCACATGACGAGAAAAACGTAAAATATAATATTCAGTCACAAACGAATGTTACGAATGAAACTTTATTTTGACAATAATAAAGTATCATGTTTTTATTATTTGGGGGGAGCTGTTTTGTGGGGCTGGAGCTTTTGTTGTAGTTAATGTTATTTTCCCATTTATCCCGTAGTTCTTATTTTTGTTTGTGACAGTATACTACTGGTTGTGGAGTGCATTATTTGCCACGTTGAAAACACAGGAACCACATTAATGTGTACATGTTGTACGTATACCATATTTATCTATGCTTGTATTGTTACTATTTTGATTGTCCTTGTTCACTAGTCCCACTAGGTTTATACCTCTCTAGTTTACATCCATCGTACAGGAGGATGCAAGTGAAAAATGCGGATAGTAAGGCTACTGTACTGGTAAATAAAGTTGGTGGGGGGACGAAATTTGGGCATAACATGTTCTTGGAATTAAATATTTGTATACGTGTGTAACTATTTTACCTGTTTTGAAAAGAATGACAGCTTGATATGCTGATACATGTCTAACCATTTAATAACCTGGATACATATTGTATCGATATATTGCACAGAATAAATTAATCATTGCATATTAACACTTACTAGTAATATTGACAATAACTAGATATTTCCGTTAAGCATTCAAGGAAACAACGAAAGGAGGATATTATCCACGACATATGGTTGAATTACAAATCATCATGATCATAGTCATATTTTATGGTGTATATAATATTTCATGCCACACATTTTGAATGTGTCGTTGGCTAACGTTTCACTTCGAAGACATGCAATGCTGTGTGCTTGTATCACAATGTAAACGATTGATTCATTAAAAATGGGGGCACGCACATCAGGATGTATTGTGGGGGTTATATTTTATTGTTTCAACCTTTAGATATGGCATTAATATTAACAAACATCATTTGGTTTGTATGATACACACATTACACGTATTACACCTATTTTACAGTATTTGTAAGACGGAAATCAAAAATTTTGTTACAAAGAACAACGAAGTCTTATTGAAACGAATAAGTGTTTCGTTAAATAAATTAAATATCTCGTTACACGACTACAGTTCTCGTTAGAAGGAGCATGTTTTTCGCTAAAACAAACCCTCCCCCCACCCACCCCCACCCCTATCATAACGTGAAACCATTGCATTTCCAACATTGTTTACATAACACTTAATGGTAACAAAAGTGTGTCTCTGTAGCATGTAGGCAGATGATAATATGCCGTTGACAAAGATTGGTCATGTTTTCAAATAGGGGAAACAGGAGGCGTTTTGTTATTTTAGCATCTTTGCATTTAGCAATAGTAAATACACTTTTGTGCCAAATTTCAATACAAACTAAATGTAAGTCAGTGAAAAAGATATCAGAAGCTGTTGTTTTGATTTTGTTCACTGATTCCTCAGGTCTGTGGTTCGAATCTTCACGAATCCTGTTTTTTATATTGTAATATTTGTTTTCTTTTATTTTCGTTTTTTATTTTCATCTTATATTATTTTTCTTTTGTATTCGCGTGGTATTGAGTGGTGGCTTTGTGCTTTTCTTTTATTTGACTTTTCAAACGTTGCGATTTTTTTTATATATTAATGCATATGAACGAAAATAGGGTGAGCGCATTAGAACTGAATACAACTCATGATCAATTGACTGCTGTACAGTTTAATGTAACTTGAAATTAAACTCAGATATCAACTTTGTCATGTTCTATTGAAAGTTAGAAAATAGATCAAAATAATAGCTGCTTGTTTGGAGTCTCGAACCTACTATCAATAGGAATGTAGACGTCGGCACTAACCATTGGACTATGGATTACATGTGAACATAGAGCGAAATTATTATATATGAAGCGTATTTTAGAACAGTGTCGTTACCTACCTCACCCGTATTGTATTTTGAATATCAACTATTTGTTTGTAAACAAGGGCCAAATTATCATCTGCGGACTATAGGACATGAAAATGCTTCACGACTTAAACCCAAATAATAATATTCTATGTATAGGTAACTAAGTCAGTAATTAGTTTGTTGTAGTGAAATGTGCTAAACATAACACACTTGTATGAAATTATAATATTGACAGAAACACCCGGCCCTATGGACCTATATGTCACTTTCAAATATATGAGTAACATTATGAAGGAATGTATATACAAACAAATTGTTGACAGTAATTTACACCTAAAATGAGCAGTCGTATGAGGGGTGCCACAGTTTTAGTTCATGTTTACTTGCATATACGAATGGCATAGAGATTTGTTAATTCTACTTATCGGCGTACTCGGTTTATTATCACAAGTGACCAGTGTAGCTCCACACCAGAATGCCCATATGCATTAAATAAGTAAGTAAATTCTTTATTTAATTAGGGTAACCAAGTTGGCGTGCACCAATCTTCCCTAGGGCCCTCTCAAACACAAAAACATATTTACAGTGAACAGGTTATGGCATGTATAAAACAAATGATGCAACCCAACTGCCACCAGCTACATGTAGCTGGCAAACGTTGGGTTGCTTGCAATACGCAATGTTAATATGATTAATTTATGACAAAACCGCGCTTATTGTCTCAGACACGAGCAGATTGCAGGTGCTGACCGACCTGAAAATCATTATCAAATACTAATATCCCGACAGAGTCTGTTCGGTGTAGACATTAGTAATTAAATGTTAGTGACTGGATAACGAACAATAATGACCCAGATCAGACTGTGCGTATGCGAACGACGGTCAGGGTCAACATCAATTCGTCGAGACAATAAGACCGTTTTTGCCATATCAAATCGTAATATCCCTAAATACCGGGAGACTCTTCTGTCGAAAAAGCTATGAACCGAAAACTCTCTAAACGAAGGATATCACAATACAATTAGTCTATTATTTCGGTAACTCGTCATATAATAACCATACACATTGGGATATCATTCATTTCCGGCAATCTCCATATTTCATTGAAATTTCCCAAAACAAACGACGTCACAATAAATAGGGTTATTATGGCCGTTTTGCATGTAATTTATGGACTGCATTTTTATGATACTGATGGTGGTGGTGGGTCCATTTAATGACATCTACTGACATTTCATCCATGATGAACATCGAGCTGTGAATACATTTATGCTGCTCGCATTTCGAATGTTTAATGGAATGCTGTTCCATATAATTGCACCAGAGTAATACCGACTACCTTTAAATAATTCTGTTTTAGGTATTATAACATGTAGGGCCTCGTTTGTCACAGATCGTAGTGTTATGTTAGTGTTCTCCAGTCGTGTTGATTGCATAATAAACATTTCACCTAAATATGCGGGAACTAATCCATTGAGGGTTTTGTACATTATTTTAGCTTTCTGCAAAAATATTGTTTCATCAAAGCTTAAAAGTGTTAGTCTTGTCATTGCTGTAACTAAATCGGAATATTCGGTACCAAGAATAATTTTGCATGCACGCCTTTGCAATTTTATAATTTTTGTTCGATTTTGATTTGATGAATTAGACCAGATAATACAACAGTAGTAGAAATTAGGCTGTATATAAGCTTTGTAAAAGAGAAATCTATGCTCTACAGAGAGGAAATAGCTAATTTTTGATAGCAACCAAATATAAGAAGATACTTTTTTAGAAACAAAGTCAAAATGGTCATTCCAAAGCAGATTTTCATTAATTTTTAATCCAAGGATTTTATCGCTAGTAGTGACTTCCAAATTTATATCATTATATGTCAAATTAATTTCATTTGTATCCAGTATTATTCTTCTCTGCCTGGTTGAAGTAAGCATTACTTTTGTTTTGCTAGTATTTAAAAGCATACCATTTGTTTCGCACCACAGTTTCAGTTGATTTAATGCTATTTGCAAATTAGATTCTACCTCATTAATGTTACTCTGGATATCATAAATGGTTGTGTCATCAGCATATAAATCGGTTCCTGTAGCAGACTCGGACAGCATAGCAGGCAAATCATTAATAAATAATAGAAATAATGTCGGACCTAGACCCCTGGGGCACGCCGCATGTAATAAACATATCTTCTGAGTTTGCACCATTAACTGAAGTTACCTGTTTTCTTTGCTTCAAGTATGAATTAAACCACATTAATGTTTGATCACTAAATCGGTAGCAGCGAAGCTTTTGCAAGAGGATATCATGATCTACCATGTCAAATGCCTTTCGAAAATCAACCATTACACACCCAGCTAATTTTCCGTCATTTAATGCATTTAGCCATTTTTCTATCATTAGTATTAGAGCCGATTCTGTTGAGTGGTTGCGCCGAAAACCATTTTGCGATTTATGTAATAAATTGTAGTTATTTAAAAAATCTGTCATATGTGTATTTACAAATTCTTCCAATTAATTTGGACAATGTGGGTAATATTGAGATTGGTCGATAGTTATTTACTTCGTCCTTTGCGCCGCTTTTGTATAACGGAGTTACCTTTGCATTTTTCTATACATCCGGGAAAGTACCAGTAGCTATACTTTTGTTAACGATAATGCTTACGCTTTTTAGCTATCACATTTGCAGAAACCTTTAAAAGTCGCGGTCCTATATTGTCTACACCTGTAGCTTTAGAAAGATCAAGATGACACAAAAAATTTCGAACATAATGTTCACTTACTTCCGGAATTTCGAAAATAATGTCATTTGGTATTTTAGAATTTACGGAATTGCGCAGCCCTTCAAAGGTTGATGGCTGAATCGGACCCTTGATTTTTGAGGCAACATTAACAAAATAGTTATTAAATAAATTTGCCATATCATCAATATTTGAAATTAATTCATTTTCGTCATTTTTCACACTCAGTATTCCACCGTTGTCGCGCGAATTCTGTGATGCACCATATTCCTTAAACATTTTCCAAATTGTCCTCGGATTATCTTTATCAGTTTCTATTTTACGAGAATAAGTTTCGTTTTTAGATTTTTCGATCATAGATGATACTTTGTTTCATAAATATTTATATGCATCATAATTTCCTTTTAATTTGCATTTATCCCTGTCTTTCATACAGTCTAGAATTTCAATAGACAGCCAGTCAGGTTGAATTTTCTTTTTTACCCGGTGAGTTTTTAGTGGTGCATGTCTTTTCACAATTTCAAAACATAAGTTTGTCCAAAGTGTTTCAGTTTTGCGCTAACTACATGTAGAATTATTGTGTTTCTACGCCTGGCTGAGGAGAAAGGGTCCCCACAAGATATATGCGACCAGCGTAATCCCAGACCAGCCTACGCATTCGCGCAGTCTGGTCAGGGCTTACACGCAGTTCACCATTCAATCGAGATGTCGATAATGATACCAGCAAAATAGCTAGATTCTAATCACGCTGTATGAGTGTGCAGAACGAATTATATCTCCACAAGTTTCAAATGATGTAAAGTACTTTTTCTAGGCTGCTGGCTCATTTGTCTTCTTCCAATTACATGTAATAGTAACATACACTAAAATGAATGTTCCGCAAGTCCATATTACATGATGTAGTTATAAATGAGCTTTGATTGGTGACACGGCTAAACAGTCACGGTTCGCTATGCTCACTCGTTTGTTTAGCATAAGGACCAAATCACTCGTATTGATCGCACCTGGTTAGATAAACGGTATATTTACACTCAAATAATGCGTATCCTGTACCTTATTGTTGGTGGGTACATCCATCTTCGGAGACTTTCCATGGAACGAACTCGACATGCTCGATAAGGCCTGGTTTTGTTGTATCTCCACCAGCGTTTTCATAATCTCCTCGGATCTTGCCATCAACACATTATGGTTTTTCATCAACTGGTGTATTATGTCATTCTGCAGTATAAAATACGAGCTCTTTCTAATCAAGGTAATGAAAGAACTGAAACTGAAACGTCAGACAAAAAACAAGTAGGTAAGCGTGCCACCCACACACTGATCGATGATGCCCCCATTTGCAGCCTTTTTTAATTTCCAGAAGCCCAATTTTCAGCCAAAGCCACACACTTTGTTTCTATGTTTCATTATTGCCATTTTGTTTACGAAATAAAAGTGTGCGATTCAAACAATATAAAATAATGCATGATCTACCAATCATAACGTAGTTAAAAATGTTTGTCTGAGGCTCGGTATTAACCCATCGTTGAGATATTACATGCACGTTAAATTCTGCATTCATAATTACGTGTCGCGTATGTACAATTTGGCGCGCATTTTGAAATTCAGTCGGTTACATACATGTATCTACATGCTTAATTTTACCAGAAAATAGAAATTATAATACGTACGTCTGCGTCGATACCGGAACAGTCGTCAGGTTAATGATCTCTGCGCCGCGTTTTGGTTTTCGATCTCTTCCGTAGAGGCGTTGACGACTCCACTGGACTGAAGCGGACGTGGTAGAGGACAAGTCCGTATCACCATGATCATTGATCTCGGATTCTGCACCACTAATGCTCGCCATATTGATCGGGGTCGCTAATCGAATTAGTGTCTGTATGAAATGCTCCAAGTATCAATATATGTAAACATTTCAATATTTGCTGAAACCGGCTGCAGACATTAACTACAGGGTGCCAGGCATTGAAATATCAAACGCTGGAACGGTTCTCGTGACGAAATAGCCTTTACTGCGATTTAACCGGTCAGTGTATTTCTTAACCACCATGAGCATCCATCTGCATTTGTGTACGTGGACCAACATTTAGATATGTATGCACAATATACTCGTACACACGCAGTAAAAATGGTATTCTGCACATAACATCTAACGTCGAGCAGATTATACATCCAAGTCTATAAGCCCGCCATTCATGTGAAGTGTTGTATCTTTGCACGGACATTAGCGGCCGGTTGTGCTCTGGTGATGCGGCCATCATACAGCGATGTAACAAAATCGACTGTTTCATAAACAACTCATATAGTCAGCCGAAATAGCGCCGTCGGTAGAGCGTTGGACTCATGATCCCGCCAGTGCCGTAATTTTCGGCTGTCCTTGGGCAAGACAATTCGTGATAGCCTAGTCATATCGGATGGGGACTTACAAAGTCGGTCCCGACATGCAAAGTCCTTGAACCAGTGCCGTCCTAAAAAATGCAAGCATTTACATTTACAACAACTCATATGTGACCCATTTGCAACATTTCGCAAAAAACATTTGTCATTTGCATGTGATGAATATTTCCATTACAAACAGAATCGTAGTACGTATTATATGTTTAATTAAAACAATTCACATGCATTGGATGTCTACCTGACAACAGTCTGCAATTATATATTATTTTAATACTTGTTAATGTGTACTATTAAGTAAAACATACGTTGCCGAGGCGTAAAACACGAATTCAGATTCGTTCGTTGCATGCGAGTTCAGCATTCTGAGAAACAAAGTTATATTAATGCAAGTGCCAAATGAAAAGTTATATAGCCTTGATACTGACCATTATGAGATGCCCCGCCGGTCTACAATCTGAAGAAGCACATTAACCCCGGTTACAACAACAGACTGCAATTTATGCTTGCCACATTCTTGCGTTAACCTTTAACAAACTGAATTAAATTTTGTCGTCTGCTGTTTATTTATTGCATACACATAACATTTTCATCATCAGAAAAATGGTTTGACATCACATTATAATTATTTCCAAAGTGCTGTCAAACTATGTTTTTTTGAGAAAGAAGACAAAATAACCGTAGATTACAAGTTTCGTTCCCAACATTCTAAGGGTTAGTATATACGTTTTCTTCGTATATTACTTCATACGTTCCAAACTATTTCAATAGGGTTCGGAGACATTTTAAAAATTCTCACTTCTCGTTTTTTGGCTCCCCATGTTATAACAATAGTGTGCTTTTTCCGCTACAATAATACAATCAATAGTCTATGGAATTCCATCAAATAAATGAAGAAAAGAAATATATGATATATAGTTTAACAACACTGTACTTTATATATATATACACACCTAATTATTGGGTGTTTTTAAGGACCCAACAATTTAAATTAGATTCATTCCGTAAGTAAAAATATAATTAATTTTTTTTAATTGCCGGAAACGGTCTTGCGCATGCGTGAACTAATTAGATTCATTCCATGATGTTTTTACTTACAGAATGTATCTAATTTAAATTGTTGGGTCCTGAACTGAACAGTCAAAAATTATAAGCGAAATAGACCAAATTTAAGACAGCAAACGACATAATGTCCATGTTTACTGTGCGAATATACATGTATAGTGTGCAAGTCATGTAACAAGTTAGATTTCAACATATATTACAAAAAGTAATTGATCTGTTGAAAAAAAAGTTTGTTAGACAGGTAGAAGTAAGAAGAAACTCCCGCGGCTAATAAGATGCTTTCACAGCGCACGTTACCGTAACAGAACTCCATGCACCAGACTGGGAGCCACCTGTATATTTCTTGGACACAGTTGTCTGTGATTTTATGGCCAATTAGAAGAATGTTACATGTGGTTCTAAAACCGATAAGAAATGTTTCCAGCCAGAGAACCTTCCCAAAATTGATTTAATTTGCCGGTAAATATCACATTTTGCCCCATAGTCGATGGTGCGACCAATTTAGTAATGTCTGCAAGAAGATAGCATCGTATATATGGCTTATTTCGAAAATAAAACCATTCATAAAACCGAACACAGAACAGTGTACTACAAGGCACGTATTCACCCGCATTTTGATTACTGTGTCTTGGGGAAGTCTTCTAACTTAAATATCACGAAAATAACAAAACTTCAAAGACGAACATGCAAACTTATATTGGCAATACATCCATCTTAATACATCAATGCAAATGTTAAATATATATATTGAGTTTTGATGAATCTGTATTTTTACGCAAAAGAATACGTATAAAGTAACAAACAACATTTCCCCGCAGTATGTATGAGACCTGTTTCAAATGCGAGAAAATCTAGAACAGACTAACGTGACTCTGAGATCAAATTAAAGAATGACTTATTTAGTTCCCAAACCAAGAAATAATGTTCAAAAATAGAGTATCCTATTCTGGTGCAGTCATCTGGAACAGCATACCACTACTCATTATAAATTCGAGGTCTTCTTCTCAAATAACTGCCAAGTGTGGATCAAAATCGAGGTCCGAGTGTGTAATTTACATGTAGTTCTCATCTGCGGGTCATCAATTGCACATAACGAGGGCAATACTTGCTCGCGATAATTACATACCCACCGAACACATAAGTAGAAGGTGTAACATTGCGCAACAAGGAATAAGATGTTGCAAAGTGGAACGAATGTGTTGCTCTAAGTACATGCAGTATGCATACATAATGAGTAACACTGATTATTGGACAGAACGCCAGGTTTTACCTCTTTGACGCAATGGTTTTGAACAATATCTTCTTTCTTTCAAGACCATACGTGTACACATTTGTATATGGTAATGTTCGCTTACATGTATATCTCTGCTTGTATGTCATTTATTCATGCATGTATATATGTTAGAGGGCATGTGGGAAGATTTGTTTTACCAACCGAGTTACCCTCTCTAAATAAAGTATATCTTATCTTATCTTATCTTATCTTGGCTCTATATTTTTGTAGATTTTGTAGTAGGTTCTGACTGAAAAGTACATTAAAATACCGATAAGAAACGTTTCCAGCTCAAAGAACATGTCCAACATCGGTCGAATTTGCATGAATTCAAAATGGCCACCAAATATCACTTATTATAAAATAATTTTATGGTGGATACTATTATAATATTAATTATATTTGTAGCATTTTATAGTGGTTTCACACGGAGAAGTACATTCTAAAACTAATGAGAAACGTTTCAATCCCGAAAAATGTAAAAATCGAACTATTTTGCCAATTTGAATTTTTGGTTATGTCTGTACGTATGTCTGTACGCTTGTGCTTACATTATTATGGCGTATACCATGTACTAAATGTGGATAAATATAAGCCAGTTGTGTTCACGATTGAAGCATTCATCATATTACAAGTCGTTTTATTTTGCCGTCGTAGACATATGTGTAGATGCCCTTGTAACATATACTTGCAAGATGGGACAGTTGTGCGATCTCTCTCTCCCTCTCTCTTTCCCTCTCTTTTTGAACTAGCTGCGCTTAAATATGCTTTGTGGAAATTTAAATCTATGTTGTACTGTTGTATATTATTTTATAAATAGCAATCAGCACAAATAGAGGTTACATTACATTTGATATATTAAGAAAATTGCGACCGGAATGCATTTTCTGGAAATAGCTATATTTCACTTTGTATATATGTTGGAAAATTTAACCTTACTTGAGAGTTGCCTACAATAAAAAATGTAACGAGCATACATGCATCGCTTTCATAATGCAAACAGTATTGACGCGTGTCACATACTAAGCATGTACATGCAGTGTACCATAATCTTTACGTCTATATATGCATGATCTTTCAGTTTTGAGTTTGCATGTCTGCTATCACACGCTTACGTGTGAAATAAGAGATAAGAAGCTATTCAACCGATATGAGACCTTAAACCCGGTGACAGGCAGCACAATTTCATTAAACTGGTACATAAAAAAGTAAGCGTTGTTGGTAATGAAGAAACCCGGTCTTACGGCGAACAAATGAGTAACCTAAAGGTTTACTCTGTCTTTTCATACATCTTTTCATACATGCAGCCACCTCTCGTGTAATGTAAATTTTAATGCAGATTGTAATGAAGCTGCAACCTGACTATTGTCACTTTGTCATATATAATAATAACATATAGCTTCGTATGTACGTTAGTCAGTTCAAAATAACAAATTATTAGATGACTATATGGTTTCAACCAGTACATGTGCCTGAAGTTAAATACGGATAACATCATGTATACTGTCGATTTAGTGAACACCGAGTGAGCTGGTCTCAATACTGTGATAATTTTGATAAGTCAGTTTCATACTCGGTGCGAACCAATGACATATCACATGTGCCATTTATATAAACAATGATTTGTACCAGTTCAGTGTGTATAAAGTGCGCAACTCAGCGGTATCTTTCCTATGTGCAAGATAATAGTTTGTTCTACGTTTTAAATTAGTATACACGTTCACGTGTAATGGATATAAAATAGAGTAATTAACCATGAGCGGGCCAACGAGCAAGGACAAACATAACAGTAGCCATACATCCATAGCATCTATGGCACGTGTACAACGGTGGCTACAGAGTCTACAACATGGCCATAAAATGCATGCACTCCACACACAGCGGTGTACGGTCCCCACCAAAAACAATAACTACAATAAATAGGAAAATAACACAAAATATAACAAAGGTTCCACAAAAGCGTCTCAGCAGGAATGCTGTCGTACATGGTTTGAAATGTATTAAGATTAGTGCTAATCTTGTTACTTTTGGGAAGGTGGATAAATGTGTTATGGCCCTGTGGTTAGGTCGGGGTATTCTAAGTTCAGTGGTGAATATTATTTATTCCTCCTAATTTAAGTATTCAGATCTAACTTTTACCACCACCCACACACCAGCAAACCAAGTTAAATATCGGATATGCCATTTGGCCAGCATTAAAATACGTTAACTCTTAATGGGACAAATTATGATAATTGGTGGCCATGTTTAGCCGTGTGTTTTAATCCCGGCTATTGGTTTGGCGAAAGCCGGGTGGGCGAATGACGGCGTGCGGGCGGCGTGTACAATGTTACGTTTTCGTGTTTATGTCCATTTCTTTTCTACTATACACACCACATACAACTATCCAAAATGTGACTTTTGTTATTGTTACCTATTTTTTTCCGCATTATTGACGTTAAGTTTTCCTGTTTAAGTTCATTTATCTGTTACCTGGTTACTGTACAATATAGGACCGCCAAACTTTTGACAGCTTCATCACCAAGTGTTGCCCACAACATACAACTATCCAACATTCGACCATTTGTTTACCTTGGCTTATTTTTTTGCGCGTAAATAACTTAGACATTTTCAACGTTGAGTGTTTCTGTTTATGTCTATTTCTCCGTTACTGTATACAACTGTAGTCCACAGATGATAAACTGGCCATTGTTTACTAACGAACGGTCGATATTTAAAACATAATACAGACACGGTAAGTAAAAACACTATTCTAATGTACGCATGATACCTATTTTCATATTTGCTTCTTAGTCCAGTGGTTAGTGCCGAAGTATAGATCCCCATTGATAGTGGGTTTGGGCCTTTAACAAAAGCAGATGTTTTTTTCTCCATTTAAATAGAACATGACGAAGTTGATATCTCAGTTTCATTTAAAGTTAGATTCAGTACACAACAGGTAATTGGACACGAGTTTTATTCAGTTCTAGTGCCGCCCGCCGCCCGCCCGCTAAAAGATGTCGTACAGCTAAGGCAAAATAATGCCAATAATTGTACCAGGTAATACAATTTAAATGACATTCGTGTATATTAATGACACACGTAAAGGGTGAAACAACTAGATAGTAAGTGAGCGGTGGCTCACGTATACCCTCGGCCACCGCCTAAACACAGCAACCAACTTTAACACAAAAAATCACGCAATTTGACCTTGCATTGGACATGAAGGTCATATGGGTGGCATACAGAATTTAAATATGGATGATAGATGGAAAGTATAAACAGTTTCAAGTCAATCCAACTTTAGGTTGCAGAGTTATTTGGTACTTAAAAACTTCAACCAAAATACATGTATTGCAAAAACTTTAACACACATTTCTAAGTAATATGACCTTGAGCTTGGGCATGAAGGCCCCACAAGTGGGCTACGCAATGAACATATGGATGATGGCTGAGAAGTTAATGATTTTTCAAGTCAAACGCAAATGTACACGTAATTTGACCTTCACCTATGGCATGCAGGTTGCATTGGTGTGCTACAGAATGAAACTAGATTTTTCATTAAGCGAGGGCTTACATAATACCCTCCACTTGGACCATGACACCAGTGAACCCAGCAATCAGGTCTTAGCATCAATGACATTGACCTTGGATGGTGAAATTCCATATTCAAAAAATGTCTTGCTCTCATTGATATAAATACACATGTGAAGTTTCACAAACATCGGAAACACAGAACTCAAGTTATCATGCGGAAACAAAAATTATGAATAGCATTTAATATATTGGTAGCAACAGTGACCTTGACCTTGGATGGGCAAAACCCATATTCAATAGGTGTCTTGCCGTCATTGATATCAATGCACATGTGAAGTTTCATGAAGATCTGACACACATAACTCCATTTTTAGCAACAGTGACCTTGACCATGGACGGGCAAAACCGATATTCAATAGGTGTCTTGCAGTCATTGATGTCAACGCACATGTGAGGTTTCATGAATATCGAACACATAAAACTCAAGTTATCGTGCGGAAACCAAAATGTTACGAACGGACTGACGGACGGACGAACGGACGGACAAGGTGAATCCAGTATGCCTCCCCCCCCCCTTGCAACGAATCTGACTCATGGTTGCAGATATATTGGGTACTTGAAAACCTTATGCAAATATTAAACAAGAAATGCCCTGCGGGTCAATCTCTCGTGGCAGTACTTTCAGTACTTTGATTCACATTCAATGCAGTCGAAGATGAAACTTTCATACGCACATTCTCATCAGAGTATAAGCTAGTTGCAATTTACGTGTATTGATTCCGATTTTGAAAAAACGCGTTATACTGAAAGTTGTAGAAGTAAACATGTAAGTGATCTGTATAACTGAGCTGCCGGCTGATAAAAGAGGCATTACGGCCTTTATGACAAGTGTAGATCATGATCATTATGTAGTTATAATTATAATGTTCGATTGACAGAATAGCGACAAGTGTATATCCTGTTGCTACGCTGGTCACACACGTCATCATGTGTCTTCTCACAGCTGTTTGCTTTAGGGGTTGGGACAAGCTGCTATATATATTATAAGATAGCTCAGCCAGTTTGTTGTATATACAAAAATATTTCTAGCACATTTGCCATTATATAATCTAGATTGTTATCAGTGATCACCAAACTTTGTCTTGCATTTATGTTATTATGGATGTATGGATAATTTTCAAACATGTATTCGTCGTTTGGGGTAAAAACAAGGGCATATCTGCCGCTCCAAATATACTAGCAGCTAATGAGTGGGAATTTCTCCCAAGGGACTGTGCATGTACAGTCAACATTAAGCTAATCCCCTCGCTGGCAGCCTTGGCAATAACATACTTCCTCAGTGACCTTCACATTGCCTATATGCAACTGAGATATACTAGTAGCGAAGGTACATGTACGTGCGTACGTACGTACGTTTGTGCTTTAGTATGACCTTTCATTTCTTACATATTTTACAAACGCGGGAATGTCTTATACTTGTTTATATAAAACCTGATCATACTATCTCTTTAGCCAATTGAGAATAGACGTGCCTACTTCCATGGGTGTCCCAGGAGAAATAGTATCTATTCAAGTTTGAGAATGTTGCTTTTGTCATATCCGTGGAGGCGTATTCTGCTATATCACATTCACACTAGTTGACTATGTAGAACAGTAGATATCCTGGTCAGACTGTGAATGTGCATGCTGATCTGGGTCTATACTGGTTGGAAACATCGCATGGTTCCTATTGTTAACTAGGTACACATATGTGCTGCAGTAAAAAATTAGGACTTGTGATATTATACATCATGTAGACTGTATATATGACAATGTGTCTAATTACCCCCAACTTCCTACCCCCATATGAAATTTTTGGCTTGTGGAGCTCCTGATTAAATACTGGTAGTGCATTTGTGATGTCTAGTAATGATATATACTGCTTGTATTAGAACCATTTCAAATGTTCCAGACTGAATGGCGGGCAGTGTAAACCCTGATAGTTATATGGGGTCTAAGCGATAACGGGAACATGTAACAGAATCATCATTGTTGTTTCATTGCTTGACACATAGATTATGCCCAATATGAACCCGAGCTGGGACGGGCATGCCACCATGAAACCATAGGCAGCCCAATTAATGGCATTATCAAGTACCTTGGGACCTCTTTGTCAGTCCCTGGCCTCTTTGTCAGTGAAACCGGTTTGTCGTCAATTGTGCAAGCACATTTCAAGCAAAACGTATAGACCTTATATTACAGAATAAGATATCATGTACTTTGTAATAAAAAATAAGATCCCGCTAGTCTTCTTAATGTGCACATGTTCGCCAACAGTATGTCTAATATAATATTGCCTGCTGTATGTCACGGTACGTAACTCACTATGGAGAGGAAGCGTGTATCTGTACCTGGTTAGCTCAGTAGGTCGAGTGATGGTACGGTAAATACAATTTCCCAAGTGCGATCCCCGGGTCAGGGGCCCGTTTCACTAAACTTCCTACGACTAAAATGTTCGTAAGTGCAAATTTACGATCGTCTGTAAATTTCATTTTATGGATTTACATTGATTGAGCATAGGTTGCATATGCAGCCTATGCTCAGTAAATCCAATAATTATTTACAAGAAAACATGACATTTACAGACTTTTCATAATTTTGCATTTACGAACATCTTAGTCGTAAGAAGTTTAGTGAAACGGCCCCCAGGTGTGCATTTTTCTCGCCCTGTGATATTTGGCGCCCAACGCAGGACCGTGACTGACAATTATTCCCCAAACTATCCCAAACACACATGTATATGGAATTCAAAGATGAAATAAAATAGTATTCGGGGACGACTTTAGTTTGGCGGAGGATTATGTCGGGGTACTTAACTGACTTACAATGCTTTCGTCGCAAATGGTCACGGACGGAAGTACGGACGGACGTACGGACTGAAGGAACCTCAATATGTTAATAATCAATGCGCAAACAAATATGCCAATTTTACAAATAAAACCGCAAACTCGGTGAATATGGATTGATACGCATGATACATGGCACCGATCACTCCACCATACAATAATCCCCGCTGAGGATCACGTGGTCTGATTGTACCGCCTTTCTCAATAGACCGGACTGATCGTGATTGGTACTTGTATTCATATTCATGTAGAAGAGCATTCACGACAGGGTAATTCTTCGTTCGAGCGAGAGATTATAAACCTGCTGTCAGTTCTGCAGGAACTGATTCCTGTATCTTGTCTACGACATTGGTCACTCAAATACCAGCTGGCTCAGTGGTTTAACCCTTTCACCCACGTAATTGGAATGTATTTTGATGTTGATATGTTAATTTTGCAACCAACCCAACAGTCACTAACTGATGTTAAGACGAGTCATTTATAAAAATGGGATGTGAAAATATAAAAAAAATGCATGTAGTTGCAAAAAGTGCAAATCCTGAGGAGACGGCTCGCTAAGAGCCGGCTCATCTAGATCTGTACTGTTTACAAACCCCACTATAGCGGGTTTAAATGGTTAATTACCTGTGACATGGGTCTGTAACCCTTATTGCGCCACGGGGCAGTATATTAAATAGAGTGATATCTTGGGTAACATATTAAGACTAATAAACTGATAAATGCACGAAGCTGGGTAATAGATTTAAGATTAATTGTTTGATCCATTCACAATATCGGACAGATGTGTAGTTTATGTTTTTGCAAAGCCGACCTCTCGCTGACAACTACAGAATTAGCTGTCAGACGCTTGTGAAACTGGTTCAGGCGATAGGCCTATTTTGCGACGACATGATATACACATCACTACTGATTTACCCAGCTTATAATGCTTCCAGAAAACCTACAGTATAACATTGAATTCCAATCACCACTCCAGTTCTCACCACTTGAATTAAGTAGGCCAACATACTGTTAATGTGTGTAATACTCAATAAAAGTACATGTACATGCATTAGTATTTTAGCAATTTATTATGGCCACATCGTTTGATAACGTAACAGATGGATCAACAATCGTTACGAGATGTCTTGCTGGACGAAATGTGGCATATACATGTAATTAGGATTACAACATGTAATGGCATGTAAACATTTTTTTTTTATTTAATCAATGAACATATTAATGTAACACATGATTTCACTGAATAAATCATGTTTCGTATGTCATCTCATATATAGTAATTGATTCTAAGGACATGATATGTAACCAGATACCCTAAACAAGTACAAAAACAAATTCGGTTGCGGCTATCAAAATTAACCTTAAACCAAATAGATCTTCGATAGGTGTATCCGTCGGTGCAACCACACAATCGAAATTAGTATTATATTTGAATAATATGTTTGATCTAGCTTTGAGTGTACACATAACGATGAGGATCTACACTGGCCAATAATGTATTCGGGTCACTTTTTACGGCCAGTGACCCTTTAGAATTGACATTTATTAAAGGTGCATGCCCACTCAGGAGGCACAAAATGTAATTAAACAAGTGTAGAACTGTGTCACTAATCCACCAGTTCTACAAATTATGAGCGCCCGGTATACAGATACAATCATTTAGTAATATTTAGTTTAGTGATAGTGACATGCGGTGGTATCAGGCCATTTTCATATGCAAATGAGGCATGATATTTATAAATTATTTATACTAATTAAATGCGTCAATTGAAAAATTAATATTTCCGACAGATTATAAAGTATGATCATTGCACATCAAAAAGTAAATACAGAGAATAAATAATTATGTCCGTTAACATTTTATGGAAACACGGTTATCGCCCCGGATATCAGTGTGACATTTTACGTCGGATATAAAATGTACAATAATGTCAATCAATACGTGGGGTCATGGTGAATGAATGTATTATTTTGCCAGAAAATGTCTCTGATGATGTCTCTGATATAAAGAACATGTGTCTACTGAGTGGGCGTGTACCTTTAACTCTTTCACCCGATGTTTACCCGTGACAAATTATCTCTAATATTGATAAATTTGTTGCACATTATTCTGAGAATGAGTAGAATTTTCTGCAACATTCACAAATCAACATGCATTTCAAGAATCGTCATAATCGTCTTCAGTAATTGGTTGTATTACCCCTATGAGGATAACAACATTAAATCTGACCAAATCACGTTGACAGGCAGATTTATTAGTGCGTATTACGACAACTGTTCTTGATCAGTCTGATCGAGAAGCGATACCTGGCTGATATGGGTCGCGGCCGACGCCGCATATCAACCTCGTCATCCACTTCAAACAGTCATGTATTATATTTATAGACGGGATACGGACAAAATCACCCCCACCCCGGACATAATCCCCCCATGATTTCTGACACAGGAAGACAATTCCACCCCCACCCCCCCCCCCCGTCTAAAATGCAGGTAGGACAAAATCCCCCGTCTAAAATCACAGGTAGGACATAATCATCAAAATTCAAGGGAGTATAAAATCCCCCGCCCCCATGATATGTTTTGAAAGAATCATTGCATTAATTGGTTTTCAAATTTCACCCTCTAATCCTCTTTAATCAGGGTAATTGCCTTATTTCTTTCAAGTAGTTGATTACCATTGACCTATATTTTGAACAAGGAATTTTATTAAAACAAACATAAATGAATGATTGTTACAGGATTTACCTATCGTTTTGGCGAATAATTCTTTGAAATGGTAATCGATTCTTCACTAAAACAATATGGTTTGGACCGACATCAGAATACAAATGTATAAACGATACATACATATTCTTGTTTGACGTTTATTGTGCAACTGAAAATACTTCCTTAAATGTGCTTGATGTTTATTGTGCAAATAAAAGTACATGTTCTGAATAAGATTTATCTTGATTCTGGACGTGGGGACGGGGGTGTGGGGGTTGTCCTAAGCTACATGTCATTTAGGGTTGGGGGCTTTTGTCCTACTTGTGATTTGAGACGGGTGGGGGATTTTGTCCTCATGTGTCAAAAATCATGGGGAGGGAGTATATCCGGGGGGATTTTGACCTACACTCTTATAGACACACTATCATACGTGTCGGCCCAGATAAGCCTGTGCTTCCTCGCAGATTTTACATATGACACTTGTCAGCCACACAACACTCTTGTATGTATTGTTGTATCATGTATGCAGTATATATACTTGTATAATGTTCTGGCACCGTGATGCTCATGCCATGACGTTATGAATAAATATAATTATATCAACACGAAGTCAAGAGATCCGTGATAATCGATTAAAAGAAGAAGAAAACATTTACATTATATTTCATTAGCTGAATGGAAGTCAGTGTTTTTGTGATGAGTTAGTGTGTCAACAATATTTCCTGGCTGAATGGTACACGGTGTAGTCCCTCATCAGTATAGGCGTCAACATTGCTACCATTGCTAAACTATGACCGGTGCCGTCACCGGACAGATTGTACACCAACACTGTTGCAAATCACGCAACGAGGATAATGACTGCTATCTGCTTTTGATAACAGGTTTTAAAAATAGTCTGTGATCTGGACGGAACATGGCTGTTGGAGTTATGTCCCATGCTGGGATTAATAGTTAATCTGCCCACGGAACACTCTCAGCAATTTCGCGTATTCTTGCAACAAAATAAAGGTAACAGGTTCAACCGTGAGTCTGTGGTCTGGACGGAACATGGCTGTTGGAGTTATGTCCCATGCTGGGATTAATAGTTGATCTGCCCACGGAACACTCTCAACAATTTCACCCATTCTTGCAACAAAATTAAGCGCCGGTCTTTTTCTCACAACTTTGTATGTATAGGTAGATAAACATTAACTAGTTAATTGATAAATATTACAATTCGTGGATTATTTAACCAGAGAGACACACGTTCCTTCATCAATTCTTTGTTACAATACTATTTAGCATTTAGTTTTGTTTTGGGATTTAAATGGCAGTTTGTCAGTCTAATACATACGCATTTTCTGTAAAGTTGGTGTTGCTTAAGGGACATGCAAATGATAAAGATAATATATATATATACGTGTAATATCAAATTTACCTGTACTGATTGTGATGGTTTAGTTTATCTGTTGGATGATGTTTACTATGGAAGTAAATTATGGACTACAATTATAATTCGTGCTGCTATATGGCACATAAAGAAACAATACACAAAACAGTTTGTCGAATAACAAGAACGCTGACAACGCCATGTATCCCATCGATGTGGTGATTTGATCATAAACATAGACATTTTAAAAAGTCTAAGCCAATCGCTCATGCTGTACATGTAATAGGGTAATGGGGAAAGTCGCACACATCTAATGAATGTGAATTCAAAGTTACTTCACATTGACATTACATTAGCTGATGTAAACCTCCACGCCCCCGGTAGCTCCGGAGTCGCCGGAGTAAAGCTTCAAACAATAACTACCTCAAAGGGAGGCGATTGGCTGCTAGTTAGCTAAACAAGTAGCCTCTGTGGAGCCCACCACCTAGCACAATCCCACCTCCATCTCACTCAATCGCTTTGTACATGTTATCAATAAGCCACACCACCCTATTCTTACACCCGCCAACCCCACATCACATAATTTATACAAACCCTGTAAATCAGTCGGCCGCACGACCCCACCCACTATGCCCCATCTTGTGTTTAACTGACATCCTATTAGAGTTCATAGTGTGTTAAGTAAATGCGTATTTATTCTGTGCAGTCATGCATTTACTCGTACATACAATGATGGAGAAAAGTGACAATTATATCTGAATTAAGTCAACGTTGGCTTTAAACTAAATCAGAATTAAATATACGTAAAGGTCAAATTCGTCGTAATATTATTTAACCTGATAGCTGGATTTTACTTACAATTAAATATTAAGTAAATGCGCATTTATTCTGTGTAGTATTGTATTTACTCGTACACACAATGATGGAGAAGAGTGACAATTATATCTGAATTAAGTCAACGTTGACCTTAAAGTAAATCATAATTAAATCTACGTAAAGGTCAAATGCGTCGTAATATTATTTTACCTGATAGCTGGATTTTACTTATAATTAAATATTAAGTAAATGCGCATTTATTCTGCGAATTTACTCGTACAAACAATGATGGAGAAGAGTGACAATTATATCTAATTTAAGTCAACGTTGACTTTAAAGTAAATCAGAATTAAATCTACGTAAATGTCAAATTCGTCGTAATATTATTTCTACCTGATAGTTGGGCTTTACTTATACTTAAATGTTAAGTATTTATACAATGATTCAATATTCTATGATATTTACTGGTATGTTTAATGTTGAAAAATAATACCAATTAAACACGATGTAAATGTAGCACATATGTTTTACTTTAAAGTAAATGTCACGCTTTTTGGATGAAATTCCAAATATAATGGAATCACGTATTCGCAATAAAATATGAACTTTGTTTTCAATTAAATGTGAAGGTAAACTTGCATCTTCGTCTTTAAGTAGAGTTGAAGTTTACGGAAATTTGATTAAACGCATGTCTTCATGCAGTGTAGGTTTTACTTTAAAGTAAATGTCACAATTTTTGGATGAAATTCCAAATATAATGGAATCACGTATTCGCAATAAAATATGAACTTTGTTTTCAATTAAATGTGAAGGTAAACTTGCATCTTCGTCTTTAAGTAGAGTTGAAGTTTACGGAAATTTGATTAAACGCATGTTCTCATGCAGTGACAATTGTAACGGTTCCAAGTGCTGGGGTTTTGAGTGGAATTACCGTTTTATCTGGAGTACTTTGTATGGTAATTAGGGCGGCTGGTGGAAAACTCGAGAACAAATGTAGAAAACATGATAGAATATCCGTTCTCGCCAAGTCTAAGAAAAATAGCATCGACATTATAGTGTCCAAAGCGTTGACCGATACTGAAATATCAAATTTAGAGATTGAATCCGTGGTCGAAGAAATGGGGAGATGTGAAGAATTAAAAAATGATATTAGAATCAAAGCGTGCGCCACCATGCCCAAGATTGAGAATACTGATTGGGATAAACTTGGAAATAAAGTCGGAGGAAATGTTACAGCACCACCATCCCGAAATTTGTGATATATTGGTGCAGTGAACATTTAAATCAGTAAACATAATAATCAGTAATAAAAAAAAAACATATATATATTGTTTGGTCCCGCCGAGGCTCGAACTCGCGCCGGCAAAACCTAACTTTGTTGGTGGAAATAGTTGTGGGTTTTTTTTATTTGTTTTCTTATATTAATTATTATTTTATTAATTTTTTAAAAATTTTGTAATAATAGGGGGTGTTCAGCTTTTTACAAAATTAATTAAATAACGAACCATCCCTGAAATTCGTGAACCTCTCTAAGTGTTTATAAATAATTATAATTTGCACACCATTTGTATGTTGTATAGGAAACTGATGAGTATATACACGTTTGTTTGCCTTACAACAATTGGTCTCATCTCGTGCATGCCACGTTGTTGATCCGGTATGACGTCCGTCTCGTCTGTTTAATGGTAGCAGTCTCTAAATATGTGAATTTGGTGATGGAATTGCATAGCTCAAAGGTGCCGGCCTAAAAGATTTCTGCCTAAGAGCTTGCAATTTCGGAAACCAAATTCACAAAATAGGCTCGCCTTACTTCGCTGGTTGCTCTGAATTCGTTTCGGAGAGGAATGGGCAATGGGGTTAAAGGCGACCCTTTAAAACTAGACTGTGATCCAACATATGCGTGGACTTAAGAAAGGTCCAACACCCCAGTGGCTGGGTGCCGGCTAAGAAATATATCCAGTCGCTGGGGGTATGCACGAGTGGAGGCTTTTGCTATTTTTCGTTGTGCTTGTTCAATAATAATTTTTCAATATCTTTGAAAGCGATATCGTAGAAATGTATATTCGTAAACGAATTGTTGGGTTTTAACAATTTTATATATTACACCTTAGTTTCATATCCGATACGCATTATCCGTCTAAATGTTTGTATTTGCCTCTTGTATAGTTCGCATAATTGCCGGTATAATATTATAAATGCAACGTTTTTATCGGAGCGTAATAAATTACGCTGATATTCCATGTATTCGATATCGCCTAGTGTTTTCAATTTATAAAATTTATATATAGGACGATAACCTCCGTATTCTTCGTAAACTTCTTCGACTCATTATAAGCTTTCAATTCCCATTGTATTTTATTATCCATTTTCTCTAATAATAGTAGTATAATTGATAGTGTTTTTCTGTTCAATATAATTGGGACTACAGTACCACTTTTTATCATTCAATACCACCACCAAATTTTGGTTGGTGGTGGGAGCTACAATACAGCTCAATAACGTTAAAAACGTTGGTGGTATCATTTTGACTCCCTCTATACTACTGATTTGATGTTTAATAATTTACCTGTATTAATATTAAAATAATATCTCCATGATAAATAATGTATGATCATTTTTTAAGATAATATGATATCTAAAAGTGTGAACACGCCCGTGAATTTGGTGTAATGATGATAATTGTTGTACGAAGGTCAGCATTAATTACAACCGTAAATGAGTTGTATTTATTTTAACTTGATTTCTTTGTCAGACGTGTGCTTTTGTTGAACCCCCTCCCTCCCCACGCATACACACACACACGCACACACACATACGCACACACACACACCGACCCCCACATCACATAATGTATTAGCGAAAACTTATCATGTATGGATGAATCAGAAACATACATTACTGTATTATATGTTTCTGGATGAAGTAAAGCCTATATAAATGGCATACAAGGATTACATTGATCAAACAGCCTTCACTATATAGCTACGCCGGTACATAATTAGCTACTAGTGGAGCGCCGTGGCGTAATGGTTAGTGTGTCGGACTACTGATCCAAGGGTCGTGGATTCGAGCCTGACTAGTGGCGTGCGTTGTGTCCTTGAGCAAGACACTTTATCCACACTGCTCCAGTTCACCCAGCTGTAAATGGGTACCGATAATTCGTATTTGCTCTGTAAATACGAATTACCGGCTTCTCTCAAAATATCTCTACCTCCGTTCCTTCTCCCATTCTTGGGAGACGGCATGCAAGGTCCTAGAGCCAGTGCCGCCGTTAAATATAAGCTAAAGAAAAAAAAAGAAAGAAAAAAAAATTAGTTACTTGTTTTTGTCTCATATTTAAGGGAGGGAATTGGCTCGATGACCTTCCATACCCGGACATATAAGTCCATAAAGGCCGAATTTTGAAGTGTTTTATGTGATATATGTAAGTGCAGGGCGGACGGATGTGTACATGTGTGCCGAAATGGGACACTGCTTATGTCCAATACGTTCCTGTAATTCCGCGCAGTGTCCCGGTGCACGGGAGGCGGGAAGAAGAGAGGGGGTTATGCAGAGCAAAACGGGCCCCAGGTAGAACCAATCCACCCCTGGCGGCACTTAACACACAAGTTGATGCCATATAATCGGTAAAGACATGTGACACTCGTTCATCGAGTTGCAACAGCCCGGCAGCCCGACAGCCCGGCAGCCCGGCAGCGCCTCAGCACGCCGGGGCCGGAAGCAGGCAGATGAGAGCAGCATTCAGTTGAGCACGAGTATAACCTAGCGATGATATATTGTACTGAGCCGGAGTTTTATTTTAGTGAGATCGAATGTGATAAAAGTCTAACAGAAGACGCACCACGTTCTCTAACACCACTTTATCAAGCACAACCAAAGTAACTGCGGATGGAAAGAAATCGGTTCCCAAGTGGCAAACTCGTAATCGGTTTGGAAACACTTGGTCCCACCATTCTTTCCTAACTGTTCTACATCAATTTCTCCATACAAACCTGAAGCAATGCTTCAACGCAGAAGAAGAATAGTAATAAGAATAATAAGAATATGATCTTTTTTCACCATCCCGGCAGAGAGAACAACAGGCAATTGATTTCATAAATATAGCTCGTGCTCAACAGAATACCACCCACACCGAGCCCACCCAGTCCCGACTTACCTTAGTACATATCCAGGCTGCTACAATCCAGCAAATAAAAATAACACAATGGAAACACGAGTTAATTTCCAATAGTTAAGATGGCCGCCGCCGGTAACCTTGAGATAATTACCGGACGATAAAAACACGACCTGCTCAGTCCAAGGTCGCCGTTAGATTCCGAATCACAATCAATGATACCGCACATTGGTGAGCTATGAGTATTATATATAATGGTTCAAGTGACCAAGCGGGTAACAGATTAGACACTTATCATATCTATCAGATGCGTAGATGGACCTGGTGCTATGATGGTCTAAAATTCCACAAGGTAATTCTTGTGGGTCATTATGAGGGGCCAGCCGCGGGGAAATTAGTGGCTCTAATTGCCACGGGGATGGGGTGCACTGGAGGGCCAGTGACGGAATATCACCCCGGGCAATTAATATTGTTTTAAGCTTATGTCAACATCGGCTGTACTTTGGCCTATCATAGCGATTAATTGGCCCCGGGCACTGCGACTGAGAATTATGTTATACGCCAAACACAACACGTGGCTTATAGGGCTTTTTCGACCAGTGTAGATCCACTTCAGACCGCACAGTCCGATCAGGATCTGCACTTTTCGCCATTCCATCACAGAAACGCACTAACAAGCAATCTATACCGTTTTCAGGCTACAAGAGTGTACTAGTATTTGATCAAGACATACACTGGTCACAAATCACTGGACATCACTGCACGAAAATACG
Source organism: Conchocele bisecta (assembly GCA_029237695.1). Lineage (NCBI taxonomy): Eukaryota > Metazoa > Mollusca > Bivalvia > Lucinida > Thyasiridae > Conchocele > Conchocele bisecta. The sequence continues at coordinate 66,026,727 of CM055279.1, read as the reverse complement.
CGTTTAATTGACAATTAAATGCTACTTCAACTTAAACGTAATTCCAAGTTTAACGCCATATAATGGAATTTACTCTGTCAGTAAATTTGGAATAAACTTGTAGTATACGTCGTGTTTTCGCAGCACGTAATCGGGAACATTTACTTGCAAATTAATGTTAACCTAAATCCATTGAATATGTTAACTTGTTGAAAAGGTAAATATGGTTAAATTTGAAATATACAGACAAAGTAAAGCTGCTGATTTTCGTAAATAATAGTGCACGCAAAGTCCGTGCAAATGTGCAATATTAGACAAAAGTAAACGCCGTTAAATGTAATATTTAAGCTATATTATATGCTTTAATATTCCCGATTTACAAGAACAAATATGTACTAAATCTTAGTATTTGCGTGACACAAAAATCGACTTATATTCCAACTTTACGTCATAATGAATTATTTCTGATATTTCAAATTTACTTGAAAGTAAATAGAACAAACTTTCAATAAATGTGCCGTATACTTTTGTGGAAATCTGCTTCTTTTTCATTCAATGTGAACTATGATTCCAAATTATATTCACGTATATGTTGGATTTACCCAGATTTCCGCATACTCGAAGTTCGTGTTGCCGAATCCGTAAATACACTAAAATCTATTGTATACTTATCATTAAATGAGTACATCAATGCCACGTTTACGGTACAGTAAACGACATACATCAACACTTAAATCTGATATTTAAGTTATATTAAATCCTTTAATATTCCAGATTTAAGGAACAAATATGTACTAAATCTCAGTAGTTGCGTGACACAAAAATCTACTTATATTCCAACTTAAGTCATAATGAATTATTTATGATATTTCAAATTTACTTGAAAGTAAACAGAACAAACTTTCAATAAATTTGCCATATACTTTTGTGTAAATCTGCTTCTTTTTCATTCAATGTGAACTATCATTCCAAATTATATTCACGTATATGTTGGATTTACCCAGATTTCCGCATACTCGAAGTTCGTGTTGCCGAATCCGTCAATACACACAAATCTATTGTATACTGATCAGTAAATGTGTTCACCAATGCCACGTTTACGATACAGTAAACGACATGCAACCCCACTTACATCTGATAATTAATTGTCTGTAAATGTCAGCTTACAGCTTCCAGTCGTGGCATTTACATAATACTTAAAATCAATTAATGCAGACAGTGTCACAAATTTAAGCATGCTTAAACACGTCGAAAATTAAGCATTTACTGAATTTGTAAAGGTACAGTTATTAGTGGATAAACCAATAGTAAACATGCACTAAATGCCAAATTTACGGTAATTTAATTAATTTATTTAATTTGGATTAAAGGTCGTTACAACTTAAAGTTTACTTTCTAAGTAAATCACATTTTATCTATAGATAAAATTAGAATTACGTTAAAATTAAACATACATATCTTGACATTTTCAGTTGAAAGGAAAGTAAACTATAAATTGTGGTCGAGTACATAAAAAGTTGAAACAGTGCAAAATTGGAATTGCATACGCCCGTATACACCAATTGAATCTTCGCGCACTGTTTAACTGTCTGTTCATCTGGAATAAGTCATGTCTACATGGAGCAATGTAGCACAAAGGCAGCAATGTACACGTTGATCTTTTTTAATATGCGTCAGAAAGTACATACATGAACAGGTTATTATCAGGTACCACTTTTATTACATATTATGAGCATTGGGGGTGTATAACAACGGTTTATTATTTATCATAATACACTAGTATTCACGAATTTGCAGGGAAGGGGGGGGGGGGGGTAGAGAACATTGTAAAAGTATTTCATGTTTAATCTATACCCATATTGTGTCATATATAACATATTGCGTGGTGTTTTCACACAGTAGTATTTATTACACAAAATGCAGTTTATATTTGTGTTTTGAAAAAAAAGGTCACGTTCATTCTGAATCAGCCACTTATTAAATAGACATATACAAAGACAACACATCAATACTGGTTGATCCTATTAACCAATGATTGATACCCGACGAATTATATTTTTGAAAATATATCAAATTATTGCATATTGGTGAATATTTGTGTTATATTTGGGCCTGGTTTGGGAGGGCACCAGAGACTCACACACTACCTTAATCCCTAAATATTGCTCTTCATGAATAGAAACCTATGGAACGCCAAATCTACATCAACTCAAATATGTATTGCTGGCTCTATATATATATTGATATCTCTAAGTATCTAGAGCTAGCAATTTATATTTGAGTTTATGTAGATTTGGCAATGATGTAACTATTTCACAAACACCTAGCCATCTTCGGCGGGCGGATCCTCGGGCATGTTCCTGCTGGAGTCCGCCGCACCGTCTGTCCGTTTGCAGGTATGCATACGGGATTTTCGACTCTGCAGGTTTGTATACTTGACGTCCAGTTCTTTGATCGTCTTCGACATTCATGGCTATAGGATATGCGTCATCGCGAATGTCTGATGACGATAATTTTCAATTGATCAGAATTTGCATTGACCAAAAAAGAGTCTTTTCATTTTATTGATGGCGCATGACGAGAAAAACGTAAAATATAATATTCAGTCACAAACGAATGTTACGAATGAAACTTTATTTTGACAATAATAAAGTATCATGTTTTTATTATTTGGGGGGAGCTGTTTTGTGGGGTTGGAGCTTTTGTTGTAGTTAATGTTATTTTCCCATTTATCCCGTAGTTCTTATTTTTCTTGGGGACAGTATACTACTGGTTGTGGAGTGCATTATTTGCCACGTTGAAAACACAGGAACCACATTAATTTGTACATGTTGTACGTATACCATATTTATCTATGCTTGTATTGTTACTATTTTGATTGTCCTGGCTCATTAGTCCCACTAGGTTTATAACTCTCTAGTTTACATCCATCGTACAGGAGGATGCAAGTGACAAATGCGGATAGTAAGGCTACTGTACTGGTAAATAAAGTTGGTGGGGGCGGGGACGAAATTTGGTCATAATATGTTCTTGGAATTATATATTTGTATACGTGTGTAACTATTTTGCCTGTTTTAAAAAGAATGACAGCCTGATATGCGGATACATGTCTAACCATTTAATAACCTGGATACATATTGTATCGATATATTGCACAGAATAAATTAATCATTGCATATTAACACTTACTAGTAATAGTGACAATAACCAGATATTTCCGTGAAGCATTCAAGGAAGCAACGAAAGGAGGATATAATCCAAGACATATGGTTGAATTACAAATCATCATGATCGTAGTCATATTTTATGGTGTATATAATGTTTCATGCCACACATTTTGAATGTGTCGTTGGCTAACGTTTCACTTCGAATACCTAGTAAAAAAAAAGACAGACATGCAATGCTGTGTGCTTGTATCACAATGTAAACGATTGATTCATTAAAGATGGGGGAACGCACACCAGGATGTATTGTGGGGGTTATATTTTATTGTTTCAACCTTTAGATATGGCATTAATATTAACAAACATCATTTGGTTTGTATGATAAACACATTACATGTATAACACGTATTTTACAGTATTGGTAAGACGGAAATCAAAAATGTTGTTACAAAGAACAATGAAGTCTTATTGAAACGAATAAGTATTTAGTTAAATAAATTAAATATCCAGTTACACGATTACAGTTCTCGTTATAAGGAGCAGGTTTTTAGCTAAAACAAACCCGCCCCCACCCCCACCACCATCATAACGTGAAACCATTGCATTTCCAACATTGTTTACATAACACGTAATGGTAAAACAAGTGTGTCTCTGTAGCATGTAGGCAGATGATAATATACCGTTGACAAAGATTGGTCATGTTTTCAAACAGGGGAAATAGGTGGCGTTTTCTTATTGTAGCATCGTTGCATTTAGCAATAGTAAATACACTTTTGTGCCAAATTTCAATACAAACTAAATGTAAGGCAGTGGGAAAGATGTCAGACGCTGTTGTTTTGATTTTGTTCACTGGTTCCTAAGGTCAGTGGTTCGAATCTTCACGAATCCTGTATTTTATATTGTTATATTTGTTTTCTTTTATTTTCTTCTTTTTTTTTGTTCATCTTATATCATTTTTCTTTTGTATTCGTGTGGTATTGAGTGGTGGTTTTGTGCTTTTCTTTTATTTGACTTTTAAAACGTTGCGATTTGTTTTATATATTAATGCATATGAACGAAAATAGGGTGAGCGCACTAGAACTGAATACAATTGACTGCTGTATAGTTTAATGTAACTTGAAATTAAACTCAGATATCAACTTTGTCATGTTCTATTGAAAGTTAGAAAATAAATCAAAATAATAGCTGCTTGTTTGGAGCCTCGAACCCACTATCAATAGGAATGCAGACGTCGGCACTAACCATTGGACTATGGATTACATGTGAACATGGATCGAAATTATTAGATATGAAGCTTACTTTAGATCAGTGTCGTTACCTACCTCGCCCGTATTGTATTTTGAATATCGACCAAATTATCATCTGCGGACTATAGGACATGGAAATGCATCACGACGTAAACCAAAATAATAATATTCTATGTATACGTAACTAAGTCAGTAATTAGTTTGTTGTAGTGAAATGTGTTAAACATAACACACTTGTATGAAATTATAATATTGACAGAAACACCCGGCCCTATGGACCTATATGTCACTTCCAAATATATGAGTAACATTATGAAGGAATGTATATAAAAACAAATTGTTGACAATAATTTACACCTTAAATGAGCAGTCGTATGATGGGTGACACATTTTTAGCTCATGTTTACTTGCATATACGAATGGCATAGAGATTTGTTAATTCTACTTATCGGCGTACTCGGTTTATTATCACAAGTGACCAGTGTAGCTCCACACCAGTCTGGTCGGGGATAACACTGCTCACTATGTGGTAATAATGGATTACTAAGCTATTATCTTGTCTATAAGTGGGTTCACATGTACATGAATTTGAACATTCTCAGTGTTTCAGTTTTGCGCTAACTACATGTAGAATTGTTGTGTTTCTACGCCTGGCTGAGGAGAAAGGGTCCCCACAAGATATATGCGACCAGCGTAATCCCAGACCAGCCTACGCATTCGCGCAGTCTGGTCAAGGCTTACTTACACGCATTTCACCATTCAATCGAGTTGTCGATAATGATACCAGCAAAATAGCTAGATTCTAATCACGCTGTATGAGTGTGCGAGTGTCCAAGGAGACAATTCTAATGAAATTACGAAACATGTTTTCATTTTGAAGCAAACTATTCAAAATTGCTGTATGTTTATGTATACACAGTAGCGTAATTTTATTTTACCAAATTAAATTTTTGAAATACCCAATTGCTTCAGAAATGATGGAATGACAATACTCACTTACTAATTCCTTATCTGGAACCCTGGTTATTAAAATTAATAAAATTAAATAGGCCAGTAAAAAGTACTGGCACCCCCGACAGTTGTTCTCAGATATCGCCGCGCCAGAAATATCTGTGCGCATTAAACAATTTATAATCATAGAGAAATAAAATCTTACTGCAAATTCGTCACATGATCAATAAAAAACACTACCATGCAAACATGTGTTAAATCCAATCATGTGTGACGAAATTCTGGTGATTGTTCATGTCTTAAGAGGTTACAGTAACTATATGAAAAAGATCACAATCGAACATCTCAAATAAACAAAATATATTTAAAAGAATCTGCCCGCCCACGTCACATTCCGCAAACCCCGTGTCTTGGAACCAAAGTACCGGTACTGTTTGTATGACCTTGTTTGAATAGCTTCCTCACATTGATAGCTAACCGCCCTGGGTATTTTCGAGTAACCTTGACCTATTGTTAGAGGTAGAGACACTCTCTGGTAATCCCCTTATCAAGGACATCGAAAGCATCATAAGATTGATCCGGCGAAGGTCCGGGATCCCACCCACCACACACCCAAAGTGTATGTTGTTACCACTCAGTTGAACCGTCTCGTCGAGACGGTTCAACTGAGTCGTAACAACATAAATTTTCGATGAGAAATGAGAATAAATTGCTAAATATATTATCAAACGAGATCTAGCTGATACGAAAATCAAAACCTGAAATTCCATGTTCCAGTCAAAAGTATCCTATGGGAAATGCTTGTTTCATGTTTTCTTATAATATCAATGTTACATTCGTGACCGGGAATATATTGTATGTATGAATTATAAATATTGCAATAAAATCTTATTTTTGTCAAAAGTATTGGTGCGACACCCGCCGGACCTACCGGGCCTGTTCCTATGCCCCTGCTTATTATTTTTACTGGCTGTCTGTAGACGGGGAGGGGATACACATGTGCTTGTGGACAAGCGTCAATTTCTAATTTATTATTTTATTTCAGAGCGATTTCACAAGAGCCTTAGCGATGTAGCGCTGTATTCGCTTGGCAGTCTGTGTGCTGTGTCGTTGTCACAGCTGTTTGACAATGATTGCCACAGGTGTGTACACCAGTAGCCGATTTCATCAAAATTGCAAAGTATACTTTTGTAGCAAAGTATACTTTGATGGATAAATTTTCAATTTTAGGATAAATTTATTAATTTGTATTATACTGAATTTATTACATTATCACAGCCATTTTGGCTGTGATAATGTAATCAATTTAGTATAATAATTCTGAATATTTTTAATCATCAAATGATATGCAGTCGTTAGGTCTATATGAAATAATGCATTTCCGGAAAAATAAATGATTACTCCCTCAAAGTATACTTTACTAGAAAAATATGCTTTGCAATTTTGATGAAATCTGCTACAGACTAAACTCGGGCCTCCGGATGATAGATGGAAATATTCGGAGAAATTGTGGCTGTGACTGGAGAAATATGGCTTCTGGTTTTTGCGACCAGTGTTTATCCAGATCTGTTTATCCAGACTGTGCCTCTGTGAATCGTTTCAGGCTACAGGAGTGTGCTATTTGATTAGGAGTTACACACTACATAAGCCCCGTTTCTCCAGGCACAGCCACAATTGATCTTCTTTAGCTCACCTGAGCGAAGCTCATGTGAGCTATTGTTACCTCAATGTGTCCGTCAATCAGTCGTCCGTCGTCCGTGAACATCTTCAAACGTCTTCTCCTCGGTAACCATTAGGCATATAGTCACCAAACTTCATGGTCATGGTCCTTAGGTAGGGTGATTACAAAATTGTTAAAAAGACGTCATTACGTAATCCAAGATGGCCGCCGTCTAAATATAGCACAAATTCTTCAAAAATCTTTTTCTCAAGAACAGGCTACCGGATTTCGACGAAATTTGGTAGGAATGATCGATATACAATGCACTTTCAAAATTGTTAATATGGTGACCCCTGGGTCAAAAATGGGCGTTGCCCGTTGTCACAGGTTTGGTCGACATGATTGATCGGAGCTACACAACACACCGGAGCACAGTGAACAACATAACGATAGTGGAAATACAATAATTTATCCTTGTAGTAAAATCAGTACATGTAATAATGTCACGTGATATACACAAACAGCTCTAAGATTGTGTCCTTTTATACTAGTGATATAATGTCATTTCTTCTCTCGATCACAAGTAATGATGCGTAATGATTCTCATACATAGCGATGTACATAGCGACGACCAGCGGAAATGAGTAACATACATGTCTAGTTCTTCAATAGCACATTGGAATTGATGTCACACAGACGATATTTCGACGAACGTCACACAGACAAGATATCAATGAATGTCACACAGACAAGCTATAATTGGATGTCACACAGACGAGCTCTAATTGGTTGTCACACAGACAAGCTCTAATTGGATGTCACACAGACGGGATATTTATGTATGTCACATAGACCATAGACAGTGAATGATATCACACAGACATGTGATTTCACACAGACATGTGTAGCGGCATGCGGCTACTATCATCTTCACATTCCACATGATCAACTCGCATGTTGAGAGTACATCAGAATCGTTGTTACGAATACATATTCCCCCAAGAGTTCAGAATACGGGTCGGGAATGGAGCTCTCTCAGACGGGTTTCCCCATGGTAACTATCCTCGTAGATACACCGGTACAACTGTTAAGACCACCGTAACCGCCTCGAAGGGACCACTGCCAAAAGGGACCTTAAACATACGAGAGGAAAAAAACGCACTAAGTACTCGTATAAATATAAGTTCTAAGAAAATAAATACGGGCATCGGCTCGTCATTCAAAAGAAAATTCAATTCACCTATCTCCAATATTATACTTAAGAGACTTCAACGTATCATTCACGATATGCACGTGTAATGAATTACAACGTGAATGATGAAATATTACATTGAATATTTCATCACAACTCGAGCCCAAATTTACTAAGTCCAAAAAAATGGGAAAGAAAATTCTATTCAATCAAATTATATGAACACTACTTCAAACAATGCACAAATATAATTCAAATACAATCGACAAAATAAAATGGGAGTTAAAACCACTTACAATATGGGACTGGCCTTCACAACTGCTATCAACTTCAATACTACTATACAACTGTACAACTGCTAACGAGCAAGGGTGTTGTCACGTCAAAAGGCATCTCAACAACTGACCACTTCTCAGCCAAACTGCATAGGCCCAACTGAATCTATATTTAGCACCAGCCAAACCAGTTCTACCAATATGGGCATACTACAGGAATGGTAACTCCTCAATACCAACCACCTGCTAGACTGTTGGGTACAACAAGAAAGATAACTCCTGATACCCTCCTGCTCCCAATATATTGAGGTTGTTTCCCTTGACCAGCCAGCTGCAAGTTTCACTCAAAACATTGTAATACAAGAAAATTTTGTGACACACCCCCATTGCCAAGAGATAACTAGAAAAATTTTTTCTACGTGGAAGTGTTCACTCACAAAATTAGACAAGCTAAAATTATTTACAATACATACAACTACACATAAAACATAAATCGAGATCACACTGTTCTACGGTTTACTGTTCACTAACCGTTTACTGCGACCTTGACCTTTAACTGACCTTTGACCTTGTCAAATCACACGACCTTAAATGTTCTCCTGCCTGCTGAGATAGTCAGCTCCTACATTTTCACTGCCTTTTATAGCAATTATCCGGAATCTGTACTGCTGTAGAGCCAATGCCCAACGCATTATCCTCGCATTTGCGACCTTGGCCCTGTTAATGTACACTAACGGTTGATGGTCGGTCTCCAAAATGAATTCTCTGCCATATAAAAATACATGGAAACTTGGAAATTCCCCACACCAGACCTAAAACATTCTTTCTCAATGGTAGAATATCGTACTTCACGATCTAACAGTTTTTTGCTTGCATATGCGATTGGGAATTTGACACCATCGACCTCCTGTAACAATACTGCACCCAGACCATAGTTGCTAGCATCGGTTCGGAGAATGAACATGTCCTCAACTTTGGCAATCTCAAAACAACTGGTGAAGTGAGGTTATTAATCAATGTACGGAATGATTTTTCTTGTGGATCCCCCATATCACCTTGTTTGGCTCGCCTTTCTTTGTCAGGTCGGTAAGAGGTGCAGCTATCGTGCTGAAGTTTGGTACAAACCTGCGGAAGTACCCGACCAATCCGAGAAATGACCTCACCTGCGTCTTCGTTTTGGGTGTAGGGCTGTTTTTGGATACATTCAACCTTGCTGGGTTTTGGCTGTATCTTACCTTCTCCAACCACATGGCCTAAGAACTCGAGATGAAAGTGCCCGACCATACATTTTGATGGCCTCGCTGTCAGATTAGCTTTTCTGAGACGGCTGAACAGTTCTCTCAGTACCAGTATGTGACTACACCAAGTTTCGGAGAAAATGATGATATCGTCTACAAAATTGTCGATATCCTTCATGCCACTTAGAAGCTTCCTCTATCATGCGCAAAATGAAGCACCTGAGTTTATCATCCCAAATGGTAATCTCAAAAATTGGTATAGGCCCTTTTCTGAACATGAAAATGCTGTGTATTTCCTACACTCTTTGTTTACAGAAATTTGAAAATAACCTTTACTCAAATCAATCTTCGTCAAGAATTTTGCATTGGTGAGTCGTGCAAAAATATCATCAGGGTTTCCAATTGGTTCTGCATCAAATTCTGTGATACGATTTAATTTCCGGAAATCTATGCAGAATCTATTGCTTCCATCGGTTTTTTTGACTATAACTATAGGTGACGAGTAATTTGACTCTGAGGGCTCAATAATACCAAGTTTTAACATGGATTCTATCTCTTATTTGATACCTTCCTTCAGCGCATGCGGAACGGGATATGGCTTCAACCGCACGGGCTCGTCAGATGTCAGTCTTACCTCATGTTCTACCAACTCGGTACTCCCTGGAATGTCATTTAACACGTCAGAATATTCTTCTAGTAATTTATTTTCCTCATCTTGTTGTTCATGGCTCAGATCTTTGTTAACGTCAACATCTTTGTATGTCTCCTTCTGATACAAACTTGGCAAGCCTCCCTTCAAAACCTTGGTACACAAATAGTCGTCGTCATTGTCCTCATATCCATCTGGCTCTACGACTGCTGAACATACCTTGTCTATCATACTGCTTGCACCATCAGTTTGTCGACTTTGATCCCTCTCGATGTACAGCTTCAGTAGATTAGCATGGTACAACTTTACCTTTCCTCGGACCTCAACATTATAATCAAATGCGTTTAGTTTCGATACAACATTGTAAGGACCTTGCCACTGCATCAGCAACTTGTTTTTATCCGTTGGTAAGAGTAGTAACACTTTGTCACCTACCTGAAATTTTCTGTCTCTACACCTCTGATCGGCATACTTCTTCTACCTCACCTGATTCTTTGCCAGCTCCGTCCGGGCTAGTTCACACGTCTGTTCCAACCGATTCCGTAAATCGACAACGTACTGATAGGTTGTCTTAATCTCGGGTACATCCATTTCCTTAGTCCATAGCTCTTTCAGGATTACCATTGGACCACGTACGGTTCGTCCATACAACAGCTCACATGGACTGAATCCTAAACTTTCCTGAGTAGCTTCACGATATGCGAAAAGTAGAGGTGCTATATACCTGTCCCATTGCTTCGGTTCCTCTGAACACATTTTCTTAAGCATACCTTTGAGAGTTCCGTTGTATCGTTCGCAAAGCCCATTACACTTCGGATTGTAACAGGTCGTTGTGAGCTGTTTAAGAGATAACAAACGGCTTACCTCTCTCATCAAGTCCGAAGTGAACTGGGTACCTAGATCCGACAATATTTCATTTGGTATACCTACCCTTGAAAACATCTCTACCAACGCCTCTGCTACAGTCTCCGTATCTATGTTTTTCAATGGTGTGCGCTTCTGGGTAACGTGTTGCATAGTCCACTAATGTTAAAATGAAACGCTGACCTTTGTCTGTGGGAGGGTGGATAGGCCCGATGAGATCCACGGCTACTCGTGAAAATGGGGTCTCTATCAATGGCATAGTTCCGATCGGCAACTTAGACACCTTACCTCTTGGATATGTCTTTTGGCACAAATCACAGGATCTGCAATATCGCACGATGTCACTTCACACCAGGCCAATAAAACTGGGATAAAATCTTGTCCGTCATCTTCCGCACACCTAAATGACCAGCTAAAATGGTGTCGTGAGCTAACTTCATCACCTGGTTCTCAGAACTTTGGAACCAATACTTGACAAAATAACTTACCATTATCAACCTTTTCCGATTGAAATTTCCGGTATAGTACACCAGACCTGATTTCTGCCCACTCTACATTTCCATTTTTAGAAACAATCTTCTCAGATTTCTCAGCTAGATCCTTCCATTTGTGTAGACTATCATCACCATTTTGTCCATCTCGCAAATCACTTACCCCAATTTCAGCAATTTCTTTTGGTACTTTCAGTACTTTGGTCTTACCTTCATTTGCCTTCTGTTTGCGTGTTTGTACAGCACATGTATCCTCGGAGTCGTCGGTAGCTGTGCGATTTCCTGTATTATCAATCCAATCAAGATTTGGGTCATTCGGACCTCGAACCCCAGGTATATTCCCCAAAATTAAGTCGTACAAAGGATTTTCCATGCACAAAGCTTCAACTTCACCAACGAAAAATGGAGTGTTTACAGTGATTTTCGCAACTTCGACCTTCCGAGCTGTACCGTCAATTAGGACACAAATTCTATATTGCCCTGTCAACTGGTTATCGTGAACGAGAGACCGGCTCACAACTGCTGAGCTACAACCACTATCCCTCAACACATTGACTAACTGGTTACCCATATATCCATGCAAAACTGGCATATCTCTCTCGGAACCAATCGTCAATGGACTGTCATCATTGCAAATTGCACCAATGAATGGGAAAGTGTGACCACACTTAGATTGTATCTGTGATCACCTAGAATACAACATTTTGGAAAATTGGTTTCGACCATACAGTTGGCTACTGTTTTAACTTGGGTTTCATCTCTCTGACATTGCCATTGCCCTATCCACGTCTCTGCCTCTACCATACCCACGACCGCGACCTCTGTCGTACCCTCGACCACGACCTCTATCGTAACCTCGACCGCGACCTCTATCATACCCTCGACCGCGACCTCTGTAACCCTGACTATAATCACCCTGATATATATAATTGTCTGTATCATCTAAACCAGCGGCTCGTTGCGACGGATTTTTGTTATACCTTCTGGGACAATCTTTAGCTTCATGATCAGCCTTTGAACAGATATAGCACCGACGGACACCAGGGACCTTGGAATCATAGGGAAACTTCGACCTATCAGATTGGGGTACATGGTTTTTTCCTGACTGGTAGCTGCTTTTGAGTTCTAAACTCCGCCATATGGGCCTCATTATATTGATCGGCCAACTGAGCCATTTCAGTTATAGACGTGGGTTTCCTTTCCCTCAAAAATAGGGCCAAATTTTTCCCAGAAGACTGAATAAACTGTTCCCTCAGAATTATGTCTTTTAACCCATCATAATTAGCTTCAGCCCCCGCCAAATCCATCCATCGAGTTAAATAACTCGATAACCTAACTGCGAATTGACTGGCCGTTTCCCCCCGGTTCAAGCTTACCATCCCGCAATTTTTGCCTAAACCCTTCCTCAGTTAACTGATATCTCTTCAACAACGCATCACGTAGCACGGTATAGTCTAATGACTCACTCGCAGACAATCTAGAGTAAACATCCAGAGCCTTACCTTGCAACAACGCACTCAAATTAGATGCCCATCTATCTTCCTGCCAACCTGCATTCTCAGCGAATCTCTCAAATCTCTTCAAATATGCGTCCATACTGTCCCTATCCTCATTAAACGGTGGTAACTTTGGCATTTTTGCTGTGCAATCAGACAAATTTTTATGGGAGAATGAAGTTTCCGCTGTATCTTTACGGATACTTTCAAGCTCTATCTCTTTCTCAACTATTCTCTCTTTTTGCTCTCTTTGTTCTTTCAACATGTGAAAAAATTCTAACTCTGACCTCTTATCATCTCGTACCATCTCGTCACGCTTCAAATCTCTCTCTAAACTTCTCTCCTCTCTCTTAAACTTTTCTCTCCCTTCCTCTCTCAAGACGTTCTGTCTTTTATCAACAAACTCTGTTAATTTGTCTCCATCAAGGCCCATAGCCTTCCCTATCTCTACAATTTCTTTCAACATCTCCATAGCTTATGAATATGTATCATGCAACAGCACCATGTATCATGTTATCCTCAATGAACACTAAAGTCTTTACTCACAATGCCCAGATTGCGTTGTGTATTTCGCCCACGTTAGATCAATCCTGCCGGGATCGCCATTTGTCACAGGTTTGGTCGACATGATTGATCGGAGCTACACAACACACCGGAGCACAGTGAACAATATAACGATAGTGGACATACAATAATTTATCCTTGTAGTAAAATCAGTACATGTAATAATGTCACGTGATATACACAAACAGCTCTAAGATTGTGTCCTTTTATACTAGTGATATAATGTCATTTCTTCTCTCGATCACAAGTAATGATGCGTAATGATTCTCATACATAGCGATGTACATAGCGACGACCAGCGGAAATGAGTAACATACATGTCTAGTTCTTCAATAGCACATTGGAATTGATGTCACACAGACGATATTTCGACGAACGTCACACAGACAAGATATCAATGAATGTCACACAGACAAAGCTATAATTGGATGTCACACAGACGAGCTCTAATTGGTTGTCACACAGACAAGCTCTAATTGGATGTCACACAGACGGGATATTTATGTATGTCACATAGACCATAGACAGTGAATGATGTCACACAGACATGTGATTTCACACAGACATGTGTAGCGGCATGCGGCTACTATCATCTTCACATTCCACATGATCAACTCGCATGTTGAGAGTACATCAGAATCGTTGTTACGAATACATATTCCCCCAAGAGTTCAGAATACGGGTCGGGAATGGAGCTCTCTCAGACGGGTTTCCCCCTGGTAACTATCCTCGTAGATACACCGGTACAACTGTTAAGACCACCGTAACCGCCTCGAAGGGACCACTGCCAAAAGGGACCTTAAACATACGAGAGGAAAAAAACGCACTAAGTACTCGTATAAAATATAAGTTCTAAGAAAATAAATACGGGCATCGGCTCGTCATTCAAAAGAAAATTCAATTCACCTATCTCCAATATATACATAAAGAGACTTCAACCGTATCATTCACGATATGCACGTGTAATGAATTACAACGTGAATGATGAAATATTACATTGAATATTTCATCACAACTCGAGCCCAAATTTACTAAGTCCAAAAAATGGGAAAGAAAATTCTATTCAATCAAATTATATGAACACTACTTCAAACAATGCACAAATATAATTCAAATACAATCGACAAAATAAAATGGGAGTTAAAACCACTTACAATATGGACTGGCCTTCACAACTGCTATCAACTTCAATACTACTATACAACTGTACAACTGCTAACGAGCAAGGGTGTTGTCACGTCAAAGGCATCTCAACAACTGACCACTTCTCAGTCAAACTGCATAGGCCCAACTGAATCTATATTTAGCACCAGCCAAACCAGTTCTACCAATATGGGCATACTACACAGGAATGGTAACTCCTCAATACCAACCACCTGCTAGACTGTTGGGTACAACAAGAAAGATAACTCCTGATACCCTCCTGCTCCCAATATATTGAGGTTGTTTCCCTTGACCAGCCAGCTGCAAGTTTCACTCAAAACATTGTAATACAAGAAAATTTTGTGACACCCATGGGGTCAAATTGGGGTCAAATTTTATTTTTGACCGAATATGGTCATGTTATATATCAAATCGAAGATATCAACGAGGTGATCACTCTGGTGCATTTCTTGTCGAAATCGGATGGTCAAGTCATCCAAGACGGCCACTGAAAGGTCAAAAGGTCGTTCTTTTATTACAGATTTCAAAATTCTTCTTCACATGAACGGCTTGGCCCATGGTAGCCAAACTTATGGTCCATGGGTGAAGCCTTTTCAGATTTTTTAAAATGGAGGTCATCGCTAACCCAAGATGGCCGCCGTCTAAAGGCCAATAGTCACCAAACTTCATGGTCATGGTCCTTAGGTAGGGGGATTACAAAATTGTTAAAATGACGTCATTACATGATCCAAGATGCCCGCCTTCGAAAAATAGCATAAATTCTTTAAAAAATCTTCTTCTCATGAACCGCTTGGTCGATGGTGGCCAAACTTCACAGTTATGGTCCATGGGTGAAGCCTTTTCAGATTTTTTATAACGGAGGTCGTCGCTAGTCCAAGATGGCCGCCGTCTAAATATAGCACACATTCTTAAAATATCTAAATATCCGGATTTCGACGAGATTTGGTAGGAATAATCGTTGTACAATGCCCTTTCAAACGTGTTAAAATGGTCACCCAGTGTCAAAAATGGGCGTGGCCAGTGGGGTCAAATTGGGGTCAACTTACATGGATTAATCAGGAATGACCTGTCCATTCAAGGTCTCGAAGACCTGTGGGTCGAAACTCATTATAAAAATCAAACTATTCTCATAGCCGGATTGTATCACCCACCTAATTCTAATAATAATTACTGGTCGCTCCTGGAAGAGAGTTTTGACAGAGGTTATAAGACATCAATTAATAACATTATCATTACTGGGGATTTCAACATTAACACACTAAATCAACCAGCAACAAAGATAGACAACCTTATTGCCTCGTATAACTTCACTCAACTAATTTCAGAGCCAACTAACTTTACGGAACACTCATTGACTCTAAGAGACTTAATTATCGTGAATAATAAAACAACTGTTGCCACAAGTTTTGTAGCAGATCCTTTCTTCCAAGACCTAATTAGGTACCAGGTACCGCTCACCTATAGTAGTAGTTCTTACCTTCCCTAAACCTGAACACACCTCATTCAAACGCCGCATATGGAAATACGATGAAGGCGACTTCGACAAATACTGTCGACATCTAACTAACAATAACTGGGAAACTGTAATAACACCTAATGATCTAGAAACATATGTCAAAAACATCAGTTCCACTATCATTAATGCTGCGAAACAGTACATACCGAATAATATAGTAACTATAAGACCTAACGATATACCATGGATGAAAAATAATGTCAGAAAACTAATAAGAAAACGAAAAAGACTGCATAAACAAGCTAAAATATCAATACGGAACAACCCTGGCTAAATTTCAGAAACAAAAGAAATGCAGTGACAAAACACAGTCGAAAAGCGAAACTCGAGTACAAACAATCCATAATAGATAAAATTAACCAGGACAATATAACAGCCAAATCATAGTTCAAAATGACAAAATCATTGTTATCCAATACAAATAGAAGCAACCAGATACCTATACTAATTGACAACAAGAAATGGACGCTTGTCGACAAGCGCATGTGTATCCCCCTCCCGAGATGCACAAGTAGTTTGAAAAAAGGGTGTTCGAGTTATGCTCCGGAGACAAAATCAGTGACGGAAAAACAAAGGGAGATAAATAAAAAATTAGTGATGCAAGAGTTGTCATTCTTGCGTGACACACCGTTAGGGTCGTGGTCTATGCATGTGTGAAGTTTCATGAAAATATTCCTAAGGGTGTTCGAGTTATGCTCCTGACACGAAATCAGTGCACGAAACAACAAAGGGAGATAACTAAGAAATTAACGACGCAAGAGTTGTCATTCTTACGTGCGACACACCTTTGGGTCGTCTTCTATGCATATGTGAAGCTTAATAAACTAGAAAATGTGTTCATGGAACACGGATGTCCCACATATCGCTTTGATAATAAATGAGGCCAAATTCCAAGTCAAATTTTTTTCTTTTACCTGAGCGTTAAAATTTTTGAAGCACCAAGTATGTGACCTTGACCCTGGGCTTGGCGGGGGCAGGACGAACATGGATTTGGCGCAGGGCGGTAGAGGACCATTATAGCAATGCATATATGAAATATGAAGCTGATCCGTGAAAGAAAACAGAAATTATAAGATATTTACCCGAGCGTTAAAGTTTTTGAAGCACTAAGTATGTGATCTTAACTCTGGGCTTGGCGGGGACAGGACGAACGTGGATTTGGCACAGGGCGGTAGAGGACCATTAGAGCAATGAGTATATGAAATATGAAGCTAATCCGTGAAAGAAAACATAAATTATAAGATATTTACCTGGGCCCGATTGTTCAAAACATCAGTTAGCTTAACGGACTGTTAGCCTAACTGATCTGTTAAATCCTTAACGGATGGTTAACTAAAAATCCGTTAAATATCGGTTGCTGAAAACATATTAATGGATCCGTTAGTTAACAGATCTGTTAACTCTTAACCGTTCAGTTAACGTTTAACCATATCCCATAATGCAAAGCACAGACGGGTGCCCACTGAATTTTAAAATGGCCGACACAGCAGACAAAACATTTTGACAAGGCAGAAAACTGGAGTTTTAATGAAATTAACTTTTGCCAATCACTGTTTCACACTAGAAATTAAGATCCAGCAACGATACTTTCATTGATAAATGAGAAAGATAGCACTGCTAAAGATAAATGAAAAAGATAAACGGATAGCAAGAAGAAAGCTGCAGCCGAAAGGCGCAGACAGAGTCTGTATCAGTCCAGGATACACATTAACAATATGACAAGAAGCTAAGATGAAGTGTGAAACTGAAGAGAAATAAACAGTACAAGTTCAGAAAATAGAACGTCGGTGTTTGTTTACTTTCTATTTATAGCCATGTCAAAGAATATTCAGAAACCCTAAATCCTACCAGATTCCGCCAGCCATCAGTATTCGTTAGCGCCTGTGTTTCGGGCTAGCGTGATGTTTGCATTCGTAGATTCCAAGATCGCATTAAGCAGGATGTAAATACATAATTTGGCTATAGTTTGACGATAAGTCTCAATAATTTACCTGCAGTAAATACTTTTAATAGTTAATTTGGAGAACTTTTGTTTTCTAGACATCGGCAAGTCGCGAGATTTCTTCAAATTCTTGTGTTTCCGCATGTTTTCGTGTATTGAATTTGTAACATTAAAGTCTCATGATCCTTCATCAAGAGAAGATGTCAATGAAGTCATGCTATTCAATTTTGAAGACATTGCCCAACTTCAGATACAACAATGTTTGTCAAAATCATCAGCATCCTGCAGCATGGAGTTTAGTTGCCTCCCAACAGGCTGTTATGTTCTATTTTAGTTGGTAACCGGGTCAAGGCCTTACTGATGCAAATCCGGATGACATCATTCATTCTATAGTCTGTTTCAGAATTTGACCAACTTGTTTTATCATTGAAGGCACAGGTGAAAGCATATTTGGAGCTAATCTTCTGAGCCTGTTCTCTAATCTCAAACATGCACATTTGATTGTCTGAACCAGACTTGCAACAGCTGTGCTTATGTTAAACGAAGGTGTTGCATTTTAATGTATTTTTTTTATGCAACATGCTCATAATGTTTTATAATTGCAAGTGCAGACGCTGGTCAGACTGTGCGGATGCGATGGCTGATCTGGATCTACACTGGTGGCAAAAGCCCAATAACCCTCGTGTTGTGCTCTAGTTTTTATTATTATTACCAAGGCTGCCAGCGAGGAGATTAGCTGAGTGACAACGATGCCCTTATTTTATTATTATTATACTATTGAATTGTACCTGTTTATGTATTTCTATTTTATTTTGAAGTATATTGTTCTAATATACCGCCATGTGTATATTAAAATTGATTTCACATAATAAATATGTGCTAATATTAATTTAGCCTATGAGAGTTATATTTATAATTAATATCTAGCTATTTTAAACATTTTTTTTTAAACACAATTTCACATTTGAGTGTCTGAAATTACAATAACAATCAGTATAATGTTGTGGTTTTCTTAATTACTGTATACATCTTTAAAAAGTAAACCATATAAAAAATATTTCATATGCATTCTATTTATTTAATGGTTTAGCTGTTTTCAAGTTTAGTGTTTTTCTAGGTTTTAAATATTATTTCCCATTTGAGGCACAAAGGATTGCTCAAAATTGTAGTAAAACTGCCAGTGTTTAAAAAGTTTAGATATTGTATAAATACATTTATATGTTGGAAAAACATTAATTATTGCACTTGAATCTTTAGAATGATGCTCATGTTTTAGGTATTTTATCAGACTTGTTATTTGTATTTTTCATAATTTTCTCATTGAAGGGCCCTACACTTTGGTTGAAATTAATTAAACAAAGTATTAAGTTGCTTATATGTTATATAGATATATATCCATGACATGAAATTCAATAGAAATAATTTTGTCAGTAATAAATTGCTGTTTTAGCAATTTTAAGCACTTTTTTAAAACATTATTTAGGGCCCCACATTTCGTTTTATTATATGAATTTACATGTACACAGCGTTATACAGGCAACTGTTGCCATAAGCCCCATTTCTCCAGTCACACATCTTTGGACAGACCATAGATGTCATAAGCCCCATTTATCCAGTCACACATCGTTAGACAGGCCATAGATTTCATAAGCCCCATTTCTCCAATCACACATCGTTAGACAGGCCATAGATCTCATAAGCCCCATTTATCCAGTCACACATCGTTAGACAGGCCATAGATTTCATAATCCCCATTTCTCCAATCACACATCGTTAGACAGGCCATAGATGTCATAAGCCCCATTTATCCAGTCACACATCGTTAGACAGGCCATATATGTCATAAGCCCCATTTATCCAGTCACACATCGTTATACAGGCCATAGATGTCATAAGCCCCATTTCTCTATTCACAGCCACACAGAGCTATACTGACACAGCTGACCTAAGTAAGCCCCATTTCTCCAGTCATAGAGTTAGACAGGCAACAGATATATGACATAAGCCTCATTTCTCCAGTCACAGAGTTAGACAGACAACAGATATATGACATAAGCTCCATTTCTCCGGTCACAGAGTTAGACAGGCAACAAATATATGACATAAGCTCCATGTCGCCGGTCACAGAGTTAGACAGGCAACATATATATGACATAAGCTCCATTTCTCTGGTCACAGCCACTCGGAGCTAAACTGATACAGATGTCGTAGACCACATTTCTCCAGTGACAATCGCCATCAAATATGTGGCAGTGACTGGAGAAATGGGGTTGATTAGATTTGTGACCAGTGTAGAAGCAGGACAGGTGTTAGAAGCAGGACAGGTGTTTTACGGCTGGAATGGCGAACAGTGCAGATCCTGATCAGACTATGCGAATGCGGATCTACATTGCTCACAAAACCAATAATCCTCATTCTCCAGTCATATGGATCCACGTATTAGAATATTAATGAACACTTTAATGTTGCTACTTTTCTTTGCAGAAGATTCTGCCAATTAAATATCGTATGCATATACATACACACCGTGACATATGTATCCATGTTTAACAAATGTGCATACTTACCCATACTTACCCATACTTAAGCATTTGATGCTCATTTTGGTGGTTCATTGAAACAGACTATAGCTCAAGATGTAGGCGTCCATCACAACGAATTTCTGAACTGCAATCGTGAACTTCAGACACCTCTCACCATTTATTCCACTTGTCATTTGAAGGATGTCATGACTGGGATAGTTTAATAATAACTACACAAATAAGTGTGAAATGCAATTAGCATCAATTAGGTCAAGAAGAAATTTGTAGAAGGCTCTCTTATTTGGAAGTTCATGTGAGCTGATTCTCTGGTGTGGTGGGTGGGGTAATGTATTGACTGTTACACGAGACTATATAGGTCCCTATATATTTAGAGTGCCCTATTTAATTGTATTATATTTTTTTTACTATCATATAGAACTAATAGTAAAGTTTTATCTTCTAATTTTCTATTTTTTCTACGATTACATCTAGCCTTCATCACAAAATTTGAAACAAATTATATTTGATGAAAACATTTGAGATTGATATGCGAGACTTGAAGCTCATTGCAATCAGATGTTGTTGTAGTTTTTACCTGCTAATTGTCTGTTAACTGATCAGTTAACCGGTTAACAGAGGTCCGGACCACTGTTAAATGTATCGATAAGTTAGCGATCAGTAAACAAAACAATATTTGTGAAAAACAGTTAACTAAGCGGTTAAAATTTAACAGAGATTTTAACCAGTCAGTTAAGGATCTAACAGTCCGTTAAGCTAACTGATTTTTTGAACAACCGGGCCCTGAGCGTTAAGGTTTTTGAAGCACCAAGTATGTAACCTTGACCCTGGGCTTGGCGGGGGCAGGACGAACGTGGATTTGGCAGAGTGTGGTAGAGGACCATTAGAGCAATGCGTATATGAAATATGAAGCTGATCCGTGAAAGAAAACAGAAATTATAAGATATTAACCAGAGCGTTAAAGTTTTTGAAGCACCAAGTATGTGACCTTGACCCTGGGCTTGGCGGGGGCAGGACGAACGTGGATTTGGCACAGGGCTGTAGAGGACCATTGGAGTAATGTGTATATGAAATATAAAACTGATCCGTGAAAGAAAACATAAATTATAAGATATTTACCTGAGCGTTAAAGTTTTTGAAGCACCAAAAATGTGACCTTGACCCTGGGCTTGGCAGTGGCAGGACAAACTTGGATTTTGCACAGGTCGGTAGTGAACCATCAGAGCAATGTGTTTATGAAATATGAAGCAGATCGGTCGAAGGATGAAGAAATTATGAGACATTTACCCGAGTGTTAACGTTTTGTGACGGACGGACGGACGGACGGGAGGACGGGACGCACGTTCCTACGAATGAATACTTGTTGGGTTTTTACTGTATAACAAGAGTACCCAACAAGAGTACCCAACACTATCATAACCCTACCCAATAAGATCCCCGTACGCGCTTGCAACAAGTACCCATTCGTGTGTGCGGACGGAGAAGTGTAACACTAAATGCCCCCTCCGCTATCGTGGTGGGGCATACAAATATTCCAAAGGGTGTTTGAGTTATGCTTTGGATACGAAATCAGAGCATGAAACAACAAAGGGAGATAAGTAAACAAGAATTCCGCGGAATTAAATGCCTCGCCTTTTCCCGCCTTGACCTCGAGCCTGGGCCCGAAAGCAATTTTCACTGGCCCGAACATATTATACAATTATTGACTAGAGAGCCATGGAATATCAGATTATATTCTATGGCTAGCTAGTCAATAATTGTTTTATTATATGATAATAGTCTGTATATAGCACTTACGACCTTATGCTACTAGACAAAAATTGAAAAAGAATTTGAAGAAAAAAAAAGAAAAAAAAAATGGAAAAAAAGGTTTAAAAATTAAAAATAATAATGCTTGCTACTGGAGCCCAGAATTTTGTTTTAATAGTCCTATATTTATCTACATATATCTGCACAGGTCCGCATAATGCCACAATATTTTCAACACAGTTTACAGAAATGTAATATACAATGTAGTAATTTAACTGTATACATTGTAAATTACATGTGGTCAGAGTGGTCAATACTGGACATTTGCACATGCTAGCACATGCACAGGTGAATGGTTCTCCCAGTCTCTATTGTTCAACCGGAGAAGGCTATTATTCTCTATACAGGTAAGGTGTACAGAGCACACGAGAAAACAGGTCTTCATGCATTATTGTCCAGTTTGTAGAGTGCGCAAAACAAAAAAGGGAGATAACTCAAAAATTAGCTACGCAAGTGTTGTCATTCTTGTGCGCGACACACCTTCGGGTCGTGGTCTATGCATTTGTGAAGTTTCATGAAAATATTCCAAAGGGTGGTCGAGTTATGGTCAATCAGTGCACGAAAAAAAAAAGGGAGATAACTAAAAAATTAGCTATGCAAGAGTTGCCGTTCTTGTGCACGACACACGTTCGGGTCGTGGTCTATGAATGTGTGAAGTTTCATGAAAATGTTCCAAAGGGTGGTCGAGTTATGCTCCGGACACGAAATCAGTGCGCGAAACAAAAAAGGGAGATAACTAAAAAATTAGCTATGCAAGAGTTGTCATTCTTGTGCGCGACACACCTTCGATTCGTGGTCTATGCATGTGTGAAGTTTCATGAAAATATTCCAAAGGGTGTTCGAGTTATGCTCCGGACAAGAAGTGTCTGCGGCGGACGCGGACGCGGACGCGGCCCGCTGTCAAATCCATAGTATCCCCCGACGGAGTCCGGGGGATACAATAACACGACAGCGTCTTCAGATATAGACAAAGCAAACCTATTGAATGAGCAATACAATCAAACGTAGATGACAAAAACAAAAACATACCACAAGGTCATACGAACTACAACAATACGCTCTCAACTATAGTTATATCAAAACTGGACGTAGAAGATGCGGTCAATCAAATTGACCCTTCCAAAGCATCAGGTCCCGACACAAAAAGCCCTCGCATGTTAAGAGAAGGAGTGAACGAACTCTCTTAGCACTTTTAGCCAACCTATTTAATGCATCTATATCTAGTTCCATATTCCCGTTGGCATGGAAAATGGCAAATGTTACCCCGATCTATAAGAAATCCAATCCTTCAAACGCCACTAACTACCGACCAATATAATTACTTAGTTGTCTAGGCAAACTTATGGAACGGTGTATCCACAAATACTTATATTATAATTACTTAACTGCTAATAACATACTAACCCAGTACCAGTCCAGCTTTAAACGTGGTGATTCTACAACTGACCAACTTATACAATGACATTTGTAAAGCCTTAGATGAAGGAAAATAAATTCTGGTAGTTTTCTGTGACATCTCAAAGGCTTTTGACAAAGTTTGGCACCGGGGATTACTAGCGAAACTCTCTACAGTAGGAATACATTAGTGGCACCCTTCATAAATGATTCTCATCCTATCTTCCATCGCGAAAACAGCGCGTAGTTATTCATAACACACATTCGGATTGGACAAACATTAATGCTGGTGTGCCGCAGGGTTCAATCTTAGGTCCCCTCTTATGTTCTTATCTATATCAACGACATAGTCAATTAAATTCAGTCCAACATTAGACTATTCGCTGACGACACAAGTTTATATTTCATAGTCTACGACCCAAGCACTGCTTCACGTATTCTAAACTCTGACCTTGATAAAATACACAAGTGGTCGAATGATTGGCTTGTAGATTTTAACCTAGATAAAACAGAAACTATGTTGATATCCAGAAAACAAAATAAACGACCACATACTCCACTTCTTATGAATAATATCGTAATTAAACAAGTTGAGTCTCATAAACATCTAGGCGTCGTATTCTCAGACACTGGTAAATGGCAGCCACACATTTCATCAATCATCAGTCGTGCGTGGCAGCGTATTGGGATGCTTCGCTCTCTAAAATGTTCACTGAATAGAATATCCTTAAAAAAGGCGTACGTCTCAATCATACGCCCATTGCTCGAATATAGCGATAGTACTTGGGATAATTGTTCAATAGATTGTATCATCGCTGCCTCCCCCCCCCCATTCTCAATAATCGAATATATGGTAGCGATTTCATAAGCGATAATGAAAACATTCTTGTATTCCGAAAGGTTCAACAATTCATAATTGCCTCTAATCGCTTCGCTCACTGCATGATGGCAGAAGACTCAGACTGATCGGTTTGACATAATCAGTAATAGTACTTAAAGTGTATATTAGGTCAACGACTATATATAGAAGATAACACTAATGGTTTGATATGCATGCCTGGGATCTTAACTTCTTTCTTTCTTATTCAATAAATAACCAAACTTGCCTATGTATACACTGTATGTATTCCTGCCATATTAACATTTACTGATGTCTGACTTAAGGAAAATAATTCACATAAGCTCACATTGAGCTTGTTTTCTAATCATTATTCACAATATCTGTCCATGAATGCTGACGTATACATGTATTCAATCTGAAATAAATATTGTTGTTTAAACAAAATTGGGGTTAAATTTTATTTTTGACCGAATATGCTCATGTCATATATAAAATTGAAGGTATCGATGAGGCGATTGCTCTGGTGCAATATTTGTCGGAATCGGAGGATTATGTCATCCATGATGGCCGCCAAAATGTTAATTTATTCGAGATTTTCAACGTCTTTTTCTCAGGAACTGCATGGCCGATGCTGGCCAAACTTTATAGTAAGTTAAATCCATTGAGTGAAGTATTTTCAGATTTTGTAAAATTAGAGTCATCGCTTAATCCAAGATAACCGCCATCTAAAAATTGCATTTTTTTTAAAAATCAGTTGAGCGAATTCGGGCCATCGTGGCCCTCTTGTTTTCATTTGTGGCTGTCAGAAATGAGGGTTATGTTATTTGTGAACAGTGTATCTCCTGATCAAATAACACACTCGACTGTGCACATGCTGATCTGGATCCACACTGGCTGCAAAGCCCATAAGTCCCATTTCTTCTGTCACAGCCATATATGTGACTGCAGTAATGGTTTTTCTAGATTTTGTGGTCATTTTAGATCTAGATGTGTGAATAGAAAAATTGGAATTTGGCATGTTTGACCTGTCTCGCTGATATTTGACTGGGTATTTTGGCTTGTGGTCATTGTGGCCAGTCTAGCTCCTGGGGACCGCTTCAATAAACTTTGTACGACTAAAATGTTTAGGATCGTCTGGAAATTTCAATTGATGGATTTACATGTATTGATAATAGGCTGCATATGCAGCAAGCTGTTCAATAAATGTAAATCCAATAATTGTTTACAAGAAAACATTGTTAATGTGAAATTTACAGACAATCATCATTTTGCACATACAAACATTTTAGTCGTACGAAGTTTCGTGAAACAGCCCCCTGATATCTGGCTGGGGATTTTGGCCTTTTGGAAATATCTGATTAAAGTTTTTAAATTGATTAATACTTATATCTCTGCAGACATAATTCTGATTGAATTGAAGCTTCAAAAAATGTTTTTGTCTGTCTCAACTATTTTCTTCCCTGCTGCTTGCTAGCCGAATGTCAAGGTCAAATGACATAGAATTATATGGTGTTTTTTTTTCAACATACATTAGAACTTCCATACCTATTCCGTAGCCTATTTCATCAAAATTACAAAGTATAGTTATCTAACAAAGTATACTATCTAGCAAAGTATATTTACTTATCTATCAAAATATACTTATCCAGCAAAGTATATTTTCTTATCTAGCAAAGTATACTTATCTAGCAAAGTATACTTTGAGGGAGGAATTTTAAATTTAAGGAGAAATGTATTCATTTTGGCTGTGATAATGTAATAAATTCAGTATAATTATTGTGCATACCGGTACTTTTAATCATCAAATATATGCAGTGGTCAGTTCTGTATGAAATAATGCATTTTAGGGAAAATAAATGATTACTTCCTCAAAGTATACTTTGCTAGATAAGTATACTTTGCAATGTTGATGAAATCGGCTACAGAGAGTGTGGGTTCAGACCTCGCCTTAGGTATCAAAGATACTTTCATAGTATTTCCATCCCACGGGTCTTTCTGGTGAGACTTGAAACCAAGGTTTTAAATGACCTCAATTGTTGCTGGGTCGTTAAACCCGTTCACCTTTTCTTCCATGAAGACATAGTTTGACATTGCTTGCACAAGAATGTTCTCACATTTATTTTCACGGACTGCCAAAACATTATTGATAAGGAATAAATCAAATATGATAAAACAACAGTCAACAATTTTCATCCATGTTTTACCGTAAATGTTAAGGTATTATTATGAGCCATGCTGTTGTTCATTCCTACAGGGAGTTCAAGAAAAATGCCTTGGACAAGATCCTGAAACATCTCGGCCAGCCAAAACATGTAATTGTATCAAATACGGAGCTCCAGATAGTATTCGCGTATTTTACACACTTATTTTAGCAGAATACGCATTGATTATCAACAGTGGGAGCACAAAATACTCACAGCAATGTGAGAATATGCATTGAAGTGAGTAGTGAAAATACTGTAATAATGTTGAAAATTTACTTAGTTGAGCTGCGAAAAGCAAACTCAAATAAGTGATTTTTTTAACTTGTTTTAATTTGTATCATTTGTTACATATTTAATAAGGAAAACAATCAATAATGCAGTTGTAACGGTAAAATATTCATTTAATTTGAAATATGGGGGTATAATATGCTTTAGATACAAAACTTATCTGGAGCTTCGCAAATATCCTAGATAGTTCATCAATAAGGACATAAAATATTGTTTGATCATGGACCTCGTTTACTTGATACTGTAGATCCAAATACGTTCGATATATCATCGGAATTTGCTGTGTTTATAAGTATGTTTAATATGTGCATGCCTCCTATGCGATAGCAAGGGGCATATTGGGTTGCTCTTGAGGTTCGTACGTTTGTCCGTCCGTGCACATTTACGTTGAAAAGTTTTTAAGACTTTCTCCAACATGTATTATCTTCCTTCAATACTTGGACAATTGATTTACCTGAACATTTGTCACACACTCACGCCGCCAGTAACACAACCTTGACCTTTGTCACCTTCGAACTGTCGCTGCAACACTTAGCCATTTTATTTAATCGAAAAGTTTGTAACCGTTTCTCCAACATATAATATCTTTAATATTATGCGAATGATAGCTTCAATACTGGCACCCTTTAATCACCTGAAGATTTGCCACACGCTCGCGCCACCATTAATACGACATTGACCTTTGTCACCTTGTTAATATCGCTGAAACATTTAGCCATTTTGTCACGTCCAAAAGTTTGAAAGAGTTTCTCCATCCTTCTTCAATATTACTTGAATGATTGATCTATTATTTGAACAAGTCATTTATCTGAACATGTGTGATATATTGACCTTTGCGACCTTCAAAATGGTGCTGAAAGACTTAGATATTTTCTTATGTCAAACAGTTTCTCTGTATACTTGTCCACACAATAACTCAAGTTCTACTTGATAGAACCAAATTGGGTGCACATGTTTATCTTGGGAAAATGAGGAATCCTATTCATTTTCAAAATTGTTGAATGAATTATTTCCCCTTGGCATTCATTTTTAATTTCCTCATTCTGTATCCTTATCCGTGCAATAACTAGAGTTCTATCTACTTGGCGGATCACAACCAAAGTTGGTACACATGTTTAGCATGGCAATGGGAAGAACTCTTGGTTTTCAGTGAGTTATCCTCCTTTGTTAACTGGCCATACCTCGACGGGCATATATTTTGACTTTCAGCACTCTTGTTTTCAATAAAAATATGTTTTTGTTGAGAAAAATACAAAATATGAAACAACAGCAGACGACAGCTTTTGTATCCCGCATTCTAAGGGTTTGAATAAGCTCCACTGTAAATTAGACTGAAAATATGAAACAACAGCAGACGAAAAATGTTGTATCCCGTATTCTAAGGGTTAAATAAGAATAGAATATAATATAATTGTATTGTATTGAGACTTAAACTATACAGTTTCTCGCCTACAACATGTTTGTACATTTTTTCACGTGTCAGATTTGATGTGCTAACATAAATGTATATACTATTTCAATATTGTATAAGGGAATACATGTATCATACTGCACAATATGAAACATCATCTTACAGCCAACATCCCAGACAATGAGAACAGTAACATCCACTGTATGGATGCCACTATATTCATCATCTGAGATGTATCTCAGCTGGAAAACAGGGTATAATATTGTACAGGAGATGGTGAACTAAAAGCCACGGTGAATACAACACGGCACGTTCACACTGGGACCTATTCCAACAGCATAAGATCTCTAAATATCACAGCAATTATCCGAATAAAGTTTATTTAACACCTTATAATCGTATCCGTGTGGAAATGACGTATTGTAGCAGGTGGCTATGATCAACTACACCATGTAATTCGCATTTATAGCCGTATTGAATCTAAATATATTGGCATACAACATGCGTGTATGTGTACTATGTTTATATTCAATTTCTAACCGTAATATTTCTCAAATTGTTTGCCTGGACTACAAAATATGATAAATTATTTATCATTATTTATCATTTTCTTCCTATCTGACTGTAATAGCTGAATGAATTTAACAACCGATGGATGCTGTCTATACTTTGTGCGCAAGTCATTGTATTTATCACAAATAAGCATGAAATGATATCGTCTTCTATATCACCAGAAGTGTAATGCTGGCAAATGCGTTCATTTCTAGGGATTCTATTTTTGCCATATCTCCCGATTTGAATTCGCAAACTATGTGCTGATAAACGTAGCCGTGTAATTCCAGTTCTATATTTTCTGTAATTACAGATGCTCAACTATCACTCATAATCAAATTTCACTTTAGCATGTTTGTAAAATATTAGTACACCACTTTCGTAAATATCTGAAGCCCACTTTTGTATGAAATTATTTATTAGACGTTCCTTAAATTGCCTGCAAAATGTATGTGGATCTACCCGTGATGGATTTTCCCATACGTATCCGTACCCTTGGCTATACAACAACTGTTTCACCTTTGAAGTCCAGTTTGTTTGTTCGCATTTATAACACACGGCGACTTTTCATACACTGATTTCATGATGCAATTGTCTGTTTGTAATAGTTTAAACCAGTAGCTAATAATCCTTGAGAATATGTGAATGCACAGCGTATACCTTGTAAATTCACCATACACTGCCGCGTTACATGTTGATGATTTCACACCCAATATGCGTTTACAGTATTTAAGATGCATCCTTTCGAGTTCTTTTGATTTCTGCCGAATATCCAAGTATTGATGCCACGAATGAATCAAATAACCGAATGTCTTCGGGCTGAAATCGTAGTCTTTAACGTTTGTCAAAAGCACACCCATAGCCTTTAAACCTTTTCCTGCTATATGTTGTTGGTTCCATGCGAATGATCCGGTGTAATTAAGAACAACTCCTAGATACTTGAAGTCGTTTTTATTTCTAATAGTTTTCCGTTATATTTCCACGTTTCATTGTTCTTAAGTCTGCCCCGTTTCCTAAAAAACACTCTCTTTTGCATTGTCTGTGTTTACTTCGAGACCCCACTTTCCACAATAGTCGTGAAGTCGGTCTAAACTGTGTTGTAGGTCTTCCGGGGTTTCACTCAAAATTCGCGAAATACAGCAGCATTAATGCGATATCGTCGATATTTAGTCCATTATTCGGTCGATTTTGTAAATATATTTCCAGCTCACCAAGGAATAGAGAAAATAAAATCAGTGAAATTGTCTCCCCCTGTATTAGGCCCACGCACACTTCAAAAAAGTCGGAATAGTTTTCACAATGCCGCACACAACACTTCACAGTTTCATACATAGATTTAATAATTGTCAACATTTCGCCATTGGCTCCTAGTCTATACATGTTTAGCCATATTGCATTCCGGTATACACTATCAAATGCTTTTTCTTCATTATCGAATACAATCGCTTTCCATTGTTCAACATATTCTCTATAACTGTTTGCAGTGTACAGATTGTGTCCACGGTTGAATATCCTTTCCTAAAGCCATACCGGGCATCTGATGTAATGTTATATTTGTCATTAATTATTTTATTTAACATGGATGTAAATAGCAACTAACTAACATTATAGCTCGATAATTGTTTGTGTCATTTTCATTTCCTTTTTTGTATAATGGAATTATTATTCCCTGCGTCCAGTTATCAGGGAAATGACCGCTGTCCAATATGTCTGTTAAATGTGATTGGAGTATGTCACCAGCTTCTAGAAAGTATTAATTTACTATATTGTCACTTGCGTATGCCTTACCCCGACGTATTGATTTAATGCACACATCCACTTCCGCTTCAGATATCGGCACGTCCAGATCCTCGAAAGCAGGATCATTTTCGTCAAAATTGTTTGTTGTGCAAATGTTTTCAGCTTCATCATTTCTCCCAACACTAATTTCACTGGCCAAGTCTTTAAAATAGTTTAGAAATTCACAGACCTTGATCTCTACCCCGATTGTACTTCTAGGTTTAGCGAATAGCTTCCAAAAGTCTTAGGGATTCTTTAATTTCATATTTTCGACATGTTTCATCTGCTTGAAGTTATACCTGCGTTTTTTGCACCTGATTAATGCCTTATACACGGTACGTTTATCACACAAGTTTGCTCTATTTCCCACACTTTTACAGGCATTATACCGCTCAATAGCCTCCATGTACAACATTTTCTTATTGTAACAATCATTATCGAACCACTTTGCTTGGTTAAATCTAATTTCGTATGTATACATCTTTTAGAAAGTGGTTTCGCAGTGTTATTGATAATTTGTACAAAACCATCGACCGTGTCGTTTACACTTTTCTTTTCGCACCTGTCAACATGATTTAATATTATGTTAATGCTGGGCAAGTCAGCAATAAGTTTTCTTCAAAAAAAATATATTTCAGTTGCATCCCAGGCGTGTTTAATCCTACCATTGTATATACTAGTGTTGTCTCCCTTTACCGAGCTACAGGTGCGCAAAGACATGTGTAACGGTGCATAGTCGGAAAACTCATTGAAATCCAAAACTTCAAATTTATGTCTTTAATCATTTAAAATTGTCCGCATGCACTAACAAATAATCTATTACACTCGAGCCTGTTCTAAAATAATATGTATATTTGGGTACGTCATCTAATCTACCGTTAGCAATTCTGAATGACGTAGCTTTACACAAATCCAATAAGTGTGTCCCCTGTGAGTTACTTATTTTGTCAATTGAGGTTCTTGACAGGGGCACATCGGGACAATGGTCGTCACTGTCAATAGCAGGTATTTGTACATCTTGCTCTACGTAGTCCGTAGTCCGTGTTTTGTAACATATTCAAAGGATCACACTGCACAATATCAAGAACGGCTGATCCCTCACACCACATATAGGCACCACATATATATAAATCGCATTCTGAAGAGAAGAAACTCTTATCTAGCTTTAACCAAAGTATCGTATCGGGATGATTTCTAACAATTGTAATTCCCTCATGCAATGATTCTCGATATAACAACACAATGCCCCCGCTACTGCGTTTTGCATTTCGATGTTTAAATTTGCGGTAAAAGTTGTATGTTTTGTACCCATTGAATTCTATATTGCTCGAACTGTTTGTCCATGATTCGAGTAAAACTATGATATCACTTGTGTCTATGATATATACAAAATCGGAATTTTCCCGTTTATCCAGTGTTAGTCCGTTACAGTTCCATGTTCACCATCTTCTGGTGACCCTTATGCAGGAATTTTGCCGTAGGGCCCGTCTGTATACACCGTGCCGTCAACGATAAGCTTATTTTACCGTATATACGCCGATTGACCGTTGTCCTTCGCCTTCTTCAAAAACGGTATCAGCAATTTTCGTCGATTTACTACTTCCGTCGTGCATGAACTTTCCCATATTGCGGAGATGCTCGCGACATGGCTTTACGTATGTTTTGTCCTTGACACAACTGAAAACTCCCACTATTTTCCTATGACTGTTTGGAATTTTCGGCCCCGTTCTATGCACACGATCAAAACGTATTTCCGAAACTTTTCTTCAGGGATTTGAAATGTGTGTAGGAATGATTTCAGCAATGCTTCCGTTTCGGTACCCTCATTTACAGTTTCTTCTATGCCCCCGATAATTAAATTGTTTATCATCGCCTTTGCTTGTATGTCAATGAGGGAGTCTTTCAGCGCTTTATTTTCAACATTAAGCAATGATACTTCTTGCTGCGTTTTCGCGAGATCCATATCCATCATTTCTGAGCGGTCCTGCAGCTGGTTTATATTATATGACTGCTTTAGCACCCGGACATCCAAATCTGACCATAACTTGCTTATTTTTACATCGAAGGCATTCACTTTTGTCTCCAGGGAATCAAGTTTCTGCAAACGACCGTTGATTTCGTCGAATTTATTATTCAAAAACTGCATAAGTTCTGTGTGCTGAGTATTGCTTGAAACCGGACTTGGCTGTTGTTGTTGTTGATGCTGCTGGACATACAGATTTGATATACCGACACCAGTATGCATAGTTGGCGTCAACTTAAATTGTCCTGGGTTTAACTGGTGAATATTTCCATTGTTTCTCGGAGTTGCATATCCTGTTGCCCCTCCCGGAGGGTATTGTGGCAGTTGTTGCAACATTTACTGGTGTGTAGGTGTAGGGGAAGCGAATACACTATTGTCCATTGTATAGCTATGTAAAGCTGAACTTACTGAGTTAACTGGCCCATGAGGCGACGGTCCCGACTTAGGCTCTTTGTTTGATGTCGATGTTTTGGCGGTTTCTCCTTCACTGCTATTTTTTCGTATTTCCCGTTTCGTTTTCCCCATCTGGTTATAGTCAATCGAAAGAGCACACCATATATTCTATATTTACAAGTTTTCACTATTTTATCACACTTGGTATTTCCAAAAATCCCGAAAATTTGAAATTGTTTTCACAAATACGTTTACACTTTCTAACCACGTGATATATGTATATGATCTACTATGAATTACAGATCGATGACAAAATTTTTGCGATCCTGGAAGGGAAGGTAATGATTGATGGTCAACCCTTCGTTAAGACCTTATTGGAACAGGAGAGCATGCGCGTGTCTCGACTACCTCTCGTAGAGGACATGATCAACATGGCGATCTGCGATGGTAGGCCGACAAAAGAAAAAATGAGAAACGCCATGTGATTTTGTACCTTCGAACATCTGCGTAATTTCATTAAATACGTTTACGAAATTGACAATATTTTTCATAAATAAAATCAAAAGTTGACAAAAGTTTCAGAGTGCATGCGGATTTATATATGCTCTGAAATTTGTATCAACTCTTGACGCCATTTATGGAAAATAATGTAAATTTAGTAAACGTATTTCATGAAATTACGCAGATATTCGAAGGTACAAAATCACATGGCGTGTCTGAAATGAGTGCCGTAGGAATTATTTTAGCAGAATATGCATTGTTTATCAAAAATGGGAGTACCAAATACACACAGCAATGTGAATTTACGCATTTATTTTCAAATTGAGTAGTGGAAATACTGTAATAAAGTTTAATATTTATTTAGTTGAGATGCAAAAATCAAACAGTGTTTGCTTTTTGCAGCTCAAATAAGTGAATGTTTAAAGTTGTTATACTTTTGTATCATTTGTTCCCTATTTTGTAATGAAGAAAATCAATAATTAATTTGTAAAAGTAAAATACGCAATAATTTTGAAATCATGGGGTATATTACGCTTTAGACACCAAGCTGATCGGGAGCTCTGCACCGTCCTCCTTAAACTGGCATTTATGGTGCACATTTCAGGTTGCTATGATGCCAGGATGAGAATACTGATTAAGCACGTTGCCTGGCAACTGCATGTCACGTGGGACCAGATGGAAGACATTGAATATGGCTTGGCGGAGAAATTGGAAAACACCACATACGTTATGTCCGAGTAAGTTTATATTAAATATTCAAACACAAATCAATTCTGAAAGAAAGTGTGCCAATTCAAGAAACATTGGCCTCTAGGGGAGAATTATTGATTTTTGTCGAGCCCTCTTGCGGAAAGCGAGACATAGTGATGACAATGACGTCCGGGTTTCCATGCGTCCGTGCTTCCGTCAGTCCGAGCAAACGAGAGCTACATTGCGAGGTTAACCACACAGTGATGGACTTGTTAAGAGATGCTTATTCCGTTTTATCCCCGTTATGAATTGCTCTTGTGGGGTTATTTTGTCTTATGGGGTTGTTTTTTATGTTTGATCTTTATGAGGTTTGACTTAGGATGGGTTAGGGTTAGGACCCCTAAATGTACGTCTCGTAAGAACGTCCGTCCGTGCGTGCGTCCGTCCGTACGAAATGTGCGTTAATGTTTTTAAATAACTTATATCTCTGCAGTCCTCAGTCACATTGACTTGAAACTTCATATGCTTATTAGTTATCATCCATATATTCATACTGTATCCCATTCATGCGACCCCTGTGCCCATGGTCAAGGTAAAATGACTTATATCTCCACAATTGTTACTCCAATTTACTTCCAACTTCCAATACTTTTCATCATCCATATTTTCATTCCATAGCCTGCCCATGTGGTCCACATGCCGAAGGTCAACTTCAAATGACTGAAATTTGGGTTAAAGTTTGTACATACCTTATATCTCCACAACACTTACTCTGATTTACTTCAAACTTCAAATAATTCTTTATTATCATCCATATGTTCATGCTATAGCCCACCCATGCGGCCCACATGTCTAAGATCAAGGTCAAATGATTTTAATATTAGCGTTAAAACTTGTAGATACCTTATATCTCCACAACCCTTAATTCAAACTTCAAAAAATACACTCTGAGACCATCAAATGCCTCGGCGAGCTCGACATGCGGGCCGCGGCCATCTGGTTTTAAGGCCTGTTTGAAAAAATGGGACGTATTATGCACTCACCTTGCACGGGTGGGCTGTCGGGTTAGTGGGTCTTACTTGACGGATTGTAATCAAATTTGGTTTGTATATTTATTACAGCAAGACGAAGAATCCATTTGATTTTAAAAATGTTCTTCTTGCGTATCTCCTCTTGGTGGCCATATACGACCGTT
The DNA here is from genome assembly GCA_029237695.1 of Conchocele bisecta. NCBI lineage: Eukaryota > Metazoa > Mollusca > Bivalvia > Lucinida > Thyasiridae > Conchocele > Conchocele bisecta. The sequence continues at coordinate 65,990,714 of CM055279.1, read as the reverse complement.
AAAAAAAAAGTTCGTATTATGTTATACCGCGGGGCGGGGCGGGCGGCGGACAGAAACATGCATAGTTTGTGTACACACCTCCATTTTAGCTTAGCCATTTCTTCTACATTTTTGTATCTTCTTCTTTAGAGTGATGTAAATTTTAACAGTACACAACCAAGTTACAGAATATCAATGCAAGCCTATTCATAATTATCATAAAATGTATTAACAATTAGACCGCTACACACAACAATTGTCGTCTGCTGTTGATTTTATCTAACCTTATTTATCAATAAAAACAAGGTTTGACAGCACTTCAGAATCATTTCCAGTGGAAAAGATTCTAAAGTGCTGTCAAAGCATGTTGTAAATTATTCTAAAGTGCTGTCAAAGCATGTGTTTGATGATAAAAATGGAAAATAGAAAATAAACAGCAGACGACAAAAAATTAAGACAGTGGTGTAAGGGTTAACTTTGAAAATTCAATAATAATAGAATAAAAACAGATCAAAAATTTTATTTTCTACAAAGCAATGACCATTTAGCTTTGAAGTCTATGGGAGTATTCTATATTTATGGCACTGGGGTATTCGGTTACTTGGACACATATGTGTGGGTGGTTGGTCGGGCAAACGTGAAGGCGTAAATTAACAGTAAGGGGTTCCTCCTTATAGGAATCACGATTTGCCTGCTTTGGCCCTCAGGTACGTTTTTATCTTTGGCTCTCTTGTTACCTGGGAATTGAATTTGGTTATTGCCCATTATAAAAGTAGTAACATTATTACTGATCCTATCGCTTTTGGGAGGGGCCAAGTTATTCTGGTGTGGCGAGGACCTGGCATCAGAACAGGATTATTCTGATGTCAGGGCTGAACATATAGTTTTTGTCGAGCCCGCTTGCAGAAAGCGAGACATGCTTGACATACTGATCACAATGACGTCCGGGTGTCCGTCAGTCCGTCCGTCCGTTCATCCGAAATCTGCGTTTTTAAATACCTTATATCTCTGTAGTCCTAAGTCACATTGACTTGTAACTTCATATGCTTATTAGTTATCATCGATATATTCATGCTGTATCCCACACATGAGGCCCCCGTGTCCAATATCATGGTCAAATGACTTATTATTTTTGTAAAAACTTTCGTTAATGTTTTCAGATACCTACTATCTCTGTAACCGTGAGTCGGATTTGCTTGAAACTTTGTATGCTTATTGGTCATCATCCATATATTCATCCATATATTCATTATGTGTCCCATTCATGCAGCCACTGTGCCCTGAGGTGAAGGTCAAATGACTTAGAAGTTTGCGTTAAAGTTTATGTCACAATTTGCGTTAAAGTTTTCTTATACCTACTATTTCTGTGACCGTAAGTAGGATTTGCTTGAAACTTTGCTTGCTTATTGGGCATCATCCATATATTTATTCTGCGTCCCACTCATGCGGCCCCTGTGACCCAAGGTCAAGACCAAATGACTTAGAAGTTTGCAGCATTATACAATATGCGTTTAAGTTTTTACATACTTTATATCTCCACATTTGTTACTCCAATTTACTTCCAGCTTCCAATACTTCATTTTCATCATCCACATTTTAACATGCACATGTGGTCCACATGCCCAAGGTCAATGTCAAATTACTTTGAAAGTTGTATTAAAGTTTTTATATACCTCATATCTCCACAACACTTACTCTGATTTACTTCCAACATCCAATACTTCGTATTCATCATTCATATTTTCATTCTATTGCCTGCCCATGTAGTCCACATGCCCAAGGTCAAGGTCAGCTGACTTTGAAATGTGTGCTAAAGTTTTTCATTCCTTATATCTCCACAACACTTACTCCGATTTGCTTCAAACTTCAAATAATTCATTATTAACATCCATATTTTCATTCTATAGCACACCCATGCGGCCCACATGCCCAAGAGCATTGTCAAGTTACTTTAAAATTTGCGTTGAAGGTTTTACATACCTTATCGTATATCTCCACAAACATTACTTCAAACTCAAATAAATACACTATGAGACTATCAAATGCCTCGTCGGGCTCGACATGCGGGCCACGGCCATCTGGTTTATTGCAAATATTGCAGTTCTGATTTTGGGATTTCGCCCACCCCACCCCCATTTGTACATGCACTTGAACATGTACATGTACTTGTACAGGTAATATATAGGATTTAGTACTAAACTCAATGACCCGGCCTTTAAATGACCTTAGCTGTTGATAGGCCGTTAAACCCCAACAAACAAACAATCAAACTAGCACACATTTGCATCATTATTACAAACTGTGACCTGTGATGTATGATGCATTTGCCATAATATTCACAATAGTAACATGTCACGCTAAAATATTTACATCGTCTATAAATTCATCATGCAAACGCCCATGTGACGTATTGCGTTTATATCCCAATACAATACATTAGACCCACGTGACGACGCACAATGTTGTTGCTTGGTTAACGTTTGTTTGACGTCATTAATTCAACGAGGTTGTCAATAACTGCACGCTATTTACCGGCAACGTTGCTGTTCCAGGAATTGGGATAAAATGACGTAAAACAAGATTTTATCTCAATTTTAACGCTATATTTGGTTATTTACATCTTTGAAAATATCAGCAAATTCAGTGTAAATTTAAGTAACCACGCACTTTAAACAGATCAAATGTATTATATACCCCAGGAACGCAACAACCCATGGTTGTATTATATAGTGTGCTTATATCCATTGTGCTGCCCAATTTAACTGTATGTTCTTGTGTATGTGTATGTGTTATCCATAAGTGATCTGTCACAATAAAATGGACTTCATGGGGAGGCGTTAGGCTGCAACTGGCGAATTGACTAGTAGGAACGAATTGTCACATGAATTGTCACAACGAATTATGATCTCAGTGTTGTCTGATCAGAAAGTTTTAAATTGATATCTTGTTTTGTCACAAAGACACAGCCCGACTGGAGCATAGTATCATTGACGTCATATTGATAATTTAACCCTTTCATCCCTAAGTAACTGGCATGAATTTTGATGGATGTTAATGTTGCAACCAATCCAATCATCACAATATTTTTAGACTAGTCCATTTATGAAAAGGGGGTGTTTTTATTATTGATGAGACGGCTCGTTACGAGCCGGCTCATTTGGATCTACACTTTTTGTCAATACCACTATACAGGCATGTGGTGTTGTAAGGGTTAAATATCAAGCAACAAAAATACACAATGCACAGTGTATACCCAGATGAGCAGACTGGCCTGTAACCATGATAACTATGATGGATAGCAATGCAATAGCGTTAGCATTTAACATGCTGAATTAAATTAAATTGTGTCGTCTGGTGTTGATTGTTCTCATTAAGAACATAGTTTGTCCAATGGAACTAATTATGAAGTGCTGTAAACCATGCTTGTATTGCTCAGAAAGAAAACAGAATATATAACAACATCAGTCAACAATTTACGTGTTCAACTTTCTAAGGGTTATTGTGTATTTTTCAGCTCGGTGTTCCTTTTTATTATGCGCCTGTCACCGAATGGTGAGGGGGCATATTGTGTTACCGGCGTCCATACATCCCGTCCATCCGTTCATCCGTACGTCCAGAAATCTTAACACTCGGGAAAATGTATTTTAATTTCTGTTTCCTAATGGTCCTATACCGCCCTGCGACAAATGCACGATCGTCCCGCCCCGGCTAAGCCCAGGGTTAAGGTCACATACTTGGTGCATTTAGTTTCAAAAATATTTTATTTCATATATAGCAGGTTACATATACACAAGACAAGTGATAATAGGATTAGAATACAAGCTTTGTAAAAGCTTATGTGAATTCTTCTCCTTTACAGTTTATGGACCGCCGGCTGAGATACAGGACCTTACATCAATTGCGTTAATTGGCAATACTTGGAGACACACTTTATTTATTGTACCTCACACAGTATGATTTGCATGTACTCGCCTTGCTTGTGTGATTATTGCTACAACATTAGCTGAAAGACGAACAGTGTAGGCCCTGGGCAGACTGCTCGGATGAGCAGGCTGACATGGGTCCACGCTGGTCGCATATATCGTAAGATCCATGTTCTCAGCAGGGTGCCCATATTACACAATAGTTATTGAACAGTGGCAAGAAATAGTTTAATATTGTTTACCTTCTGATCACTGAAAATGAAAATGAATCATACACGTGATAAATATGGTTCTGTAATAATAATACTTATGACATTTCATATATGAGCTACTGACTGCAATAATAACACGTACTTGAAAAGATCAAATCACCAATTACAATCTATTAAATATGTTAATACAAACAACTGACTGGTCATTCATTAATAATGGTACTCTAAACACAGCATGCGAAGCATTTCATAACAAACTTATGGAGAATATTCAGTTATGTATCCCATCGAGTCTAGTTACAATACGCCCAAACGACAAACCTTGGTATAATTCACTTATTCGTAAAACATCTCGCCAACGTGATCGTCAGAAAACAGTAGCGCTACGAACAAAAATGAAATATGACTGGAATGTATACAAAAAATACGCAACAAAGTTAATAATATGAAAAAATACGCTAAGCAAACATTTTATGATAACTTAGAATTTACAATGCATGATATTAACACCACTAATCCTCGTCAGTACTGGAAAATTGTAAAAATGCTAGTTAAAGAAAATTCGAATAGTTGTGACACAATTCCTCCTCTCCGTAAAACCGATAATACATACACATCTACAGACACAGAGAAGGCTGAGGCATTGAATACTTATTTTGTCTCAATATCAACAGTAGACGACACACAAGTAACGCTACCTGATTATAAACCACGTACACATGCTAAAATAGAGTATATACACGTATCAGAGTAGGAAATTACGGAAATTATATCGAAATTAAACGTGCATAAAGCATCAGACCACGAAATCAGCCATAGAATGTTAAAAGAAACCTCAACAACTATTTCTAGGCCTTTGTGCATATTATCTAACAGATCTCTACAAGAAGGTAACTATCCATCAAAATGGAAACAAGCTAACGTTATGCCACTTTTCAAGAAAGGAGACCGTGATCAACCCTCAAATTATAGACCTATCTCTTTGATTAGCTGTTTAGGAAAAGTTTTGGAACGAGTTGTTTTCAAACATGTATATAACCACCTTGATATTAACAACATTATTTATAAAAGTCAATCCGGATTCATCCCAGGCCATTCCACGGTATACCAACTTATAGATATATATAATCAGATATGCAAGGCAATCGATGAACGAAAACATACGTGTATTGTCTTTTGTGACATTTCTAAAGCATTTGATAAAGTATGGCACCTCGGACTTTTATTTAAGCTAAACCAAAATGGTGTAGAAGGTCCCCTACATAACTGGTTCAGAAATTATTTATCAAACAGATCACAAAAATTTCTATAGGCAGTTCTTATTCTGAACGTAAATTGATAAATGCTGGTGTTCCCCAAAGCTCGGTTCTCGGTTCTTGGACCTCTTTTGTTTCTTATATACGTTAATGAGACGTATCACATTAACAAGACGGAGAGAACTGTATTCTACGTCGTTCATACCGTCATCAGTAGCATCTTGGAATGAACTATATGAGGATATAAACAATTCTACATCGACCGCCGTTTTTAAAAATAAACTAAAATAACTATTCAGACCTCCAATTGTTCCAGAATATTTTCTTATCGGCGACAGAACATTATCCATTTACCACTGCCGCATAAGAAACCAATGCAGTAATCTTAATGCTGATTTATATAGAAATCACTTGAGAGAATACCCTTTATGCCAATGTACACTCGAAGATGAAGATGCCGAACATTTCCTTTTTAAATGCCAACTATTCCATCAGCAACGATTAAACTTTTTTGCTGCAACCCGTCAGTACCATCCACTATCTGTTAAAACCCTATTATTCGGAAACGAGTCACTAAATGTGGAAGACAATACTCGCATATTTACAGAAGTGCAAACTTACATTAAACTGACTTGACGATTCATATAAACTGCATCCGTATATGTATTGCGTTCTTACAAAACTACATTAAACAAGTAACGTCTATATAACAATTAACTACATTTATTTACATAAATATTGCGTTCCTGCATGAATACAATTATTATAAATGGTTACCTGGGCTCGTGCTCGTGGGTCTTCCGCGATGTGTTAGGTGCTCCGTGCTCGCATTTGGACTTTCTATCGGTCATGATTGGGCTTCGCTCGGTAATGGCCGGCAGAGCTGTTTGATTTCGAGTATGGGATATGAGAGCATATTCGGGTGGTCTCATAATCGTGGTCCCAGATTCTGGAGTGTGTGCGGTGAAGACATTTGGTGCAGCACATTGAACACTTATCCTGTTTTATTGTTTATTTTCGATTTATCATGAGCACATTAATATGACTTTATGAAAAACTTATTGTTTCAACACCTAGACTGATGTGCTCATGTGCACATCGATATATTTGTGTACATGTATATATATGTGTATATATATATATATGTGTATATATGTGTGTGTATATATGTGTATGTATATGTTTGTATATATACTTGCCCTACAGAATATGCAAAACATCATAATTATTTACCTACCACTATTATACCACTTTATATACATGCAATAAGCAATTGGGACGGGCTGTAACTAATGTTGATAAAACTTGTAGCCCAGCCCGTTTGCTCTTCTAAATTAACCTGTATTTATCAACTGTAAAGTTACATTGTAAATTTTGAGCAATAAAATATGTTTAAACTAAACTAAGCCCAGGGTTAACATGGTTAAGGTCACATACTTGCTGCATTTGAAACCTTATCGCTCGGGTAAATGTCTTATAATGGCCGTTTCATTGCACATATCTGCTTGATATTTCACACATGCATTGTTCTGATGGTCCTCTAATACCCTGCGACAAATCAACGATCGTCTTGCCCCAGCTAAGCCCAGGGTCAAGGTCACATACTTGTTGCATTTGAAATCTTAATGCTCGGGTAAATGTCTTATATTGTATGCTTGATATTTCACATAAGGATTGCTTTAAAGGTCCTCTACCATCCTGTAGCAAATCCACGATCCACCCGCCCCCGCTAAGCCCATCGTCAAGGTCACGTGCTTGATGCATTCGAAACCTTAACGCTCAGGTAAATGTCTTATAATTGCTGTTTCCTTGCACGGATCTGCTTAATATTTCACACGCGCATTGCTCTAATTGCTATAATGCTCTGTAAAAAAATCACAATCGTCCTTCCCCCACTTTGCTCATGGTCAAGTTCAAGGTGCATTCCAAACTCGGATCAGTGTCTTATAATGTATGTTTCCTTGCATGGATCTGCTTGATATTTGACACACCCATTGTTCTGATGATTTTCTTTCATGATGCGACAAATCCATGCTTCTCCCGTCCGAAAATGTTTTTAAATGTACCTCGTTTTCTTTGGCTGCCAGTTGGGGCATTCGTTTGCCCACAGGCTACTTTTCTAGTTGGGATTGGAGTAATTTGTAAGTGTATGTGTGGGGAGCAAGTTTTATTTGAAATATTTTGAAAAATACTTTTTCGGGATTGGGAATGGGTCCAAAGAATGGCCCCAATCCTGAAAAAATAAAGCAGTCAACAAGGAACATTTCAGCTGGAGGTAAAACTTCTATTGTTTTCTTAGGGAGGAAGCCACGGAGAAAAGCAAGACATCCATAAACAGAAAGGTTACACGCTATGCCCTGATTGGTATAGCCATGATTTGGGGCGGAGTCTTGATTGGATTCACAGGTGGAATAATCGCCCCATTTGTCGCTGTCGGAGCTGGGGCCATCGTTGGTGGAGGTGGGGCAATTCTGGGGTCCACAGCAGGTATTGCCATCATTGGTTCTCTGTTTGGGGTTGTCGGAGCAGGACTCACAGGTTGGTCCGTCATTGGTTGAGACTCATATGTGGCTGTGATTTGAGAAATAGGGCTTATGGGTTTTGTGACCAGTGTAGCTCATGATTAAATTGCATGCTCATGTAGCCCGATAACAATCTATATTGTTTGTTAGTTTTATTGTTTCATTTATAGAATGGTGAACAGTGATCATCCTGATCAGACTGTACTCTACACATAATGTCCATTTCTGCAGTCATAGTGTAGTGTACATGTATGTGACTTTCCTTATGTTATTTTTGCGGCTAGAAACAAAATTGCTACCCAGATACGTACCTCTCGCGAGGGAATTTAACCACATCTCTTTAATGTAGCGCATGGAAGTGATTTTTGCAATCGGTTATGTTAGCGATATGAAACTGTCAAAGCTGTATCAATAAAGTATTAATAAAGAACATACACATGTATAAATTGGTTATTTTACCGTGTCAACGTGTTTATCTAATATTTGCATGTATATCTTATAAATTTGAAAGCTTCATTTCATTATGTTGAATGTTGAACAACAAAGATGGCTTCCATGGGAAAATGATTTCCCTGTTCTATTATGTTTTGGCAATTTACTAGTTCTACATCAAATATTATTTGTTTAAAGGTATAAAATATACAGCTTACAACAATTTGACCTACATGCAACAGGTTTGGGTATGCACTTTGGTTGCTCACATTTTTGTGATCTAATTGAGTGTGTGTCTTATAAATCCTTTTTGAGTTGACCTTACATTCACCTTGCCATTTTCCAAGGTTACAAGATGAATTAAAATTGAGTTACAAGGTTACAAGATGAAGATATATCCCAATTGAGTTAACCTTACATTGAGCTCTCCATGTTCCAAGGTTGAAAGATGAATATATGTCTGCCACATGCATGTCCGTCCGTCCGTCCGTCCGTCCGTCCGTCCGTCCGGGCACACATTAGGGTACTTATGGGGTAGGGGGCGTGGTCTAATACAATGGGTTAGGGTTAGAACACAATGGAACTTAATCAGTACCCCGTAAGCCTATTGTGTCTTACGGGGTATTTCCTTTGATCTTTTATATAGCAAGTACCACCTAAGGTCCGAAATGTAAGTCCGTCCGTCCGTCCGTCCGTCCGTCCGGGCACACGAATTGGCAGTTACGTGACTATGTCACATAGGGATGGACTTGTTAAAGGTTAGGGTTAGTAACATAACTAATAGAAAAAACTAACGAATAATTTATTTATGTGACACTTATTCCGTTTATGTGACACCTTTTTAAAGAACAAATGGTCACATAAGTATCCATTCGCGAGAACGTCCGTCCGTCCGTCCGTCCGTCCGTCCGTCCGTCCGTCCGTCCGTCCGTCCGTCCGTCCGTCCGTCCGTCCGTCCGTCCGTCCGTCCGTCCGTCCGTCCGTCCGTCCGTCCGTCCGGGCACACGAATTGGCAGTTACGTGACCATGTCACATAGGGATGGACTTGTTAAAGGTTAGGGTTAGTAACATAACCCTCATTTTTGCACACGATTATGTGACACTTTCTTTTTTATGTGACACTTTTTTAAAGAGCAAATGGTCACATAAGTATCCATTCGCGAGAACGTCCGTCCGTCCGTCCGTCCGTCCGTCCGTCCGGGCACACGAATTGGCAGTTACGTGACTATGTCACATAGGGATGGACTTGTTAAAGGTTAGGGTTAGTACATAACAATAATAGAAAAAACTAACGAATAATTTATTTATGTGACACTTATTCCGTTTAAGTGACACCTTTTTAAAGAACAAATGGTCACATAAAACCGATTCGTTAGGACGTCCGTCCGTCCGTCCGTCCGTCCGTCCGTCCGTCCGGGCACACGAATTGGCAGTTACGTGACTATGTCACATAGGGATGGACTTGTTAAAGGTTAGGGTTAGTAACATAACTAATAGAAAAAACTAACGAATAATTTATTTATGTGACACTTATTCCGTTTATGTGACACCTTTTTAAAGAACAAATGGTCACATAAGTATCCATTCGCGAGAACGTCCGTCCGTCCGTCCGTCCGTCCGTCCGTCCGTCCGTCCGTCCGTCCGTCCGTCCGTCCGTCCGTCCGTCCGTCCGTCCGTCCGGGCACACGAATTGGCAGTTACGTGACTATGTCACATAGGGATGGACTTGTTAAAGGTTAGGGTTAGTAACATAACTAATAGAAAAAACTAACGAATAATTTATTTATGTGACACTTATTCCGTTTATGTGACACCTTTTTAAAGAACAAATGGTCACATAAGTATCCATTCGCGAGAACGTCCGTCCGTCCGTCCGTCCGTCCGGGCACACGAATTGGCAGTTACGTGACTATGTCACATAGGGATGGACTTGTTAAAGGTTAGGGTTAGTAACATAACTTATAGAAAAAACTAACGAATAATTTATTTATGTGACACTTATTCCGTTTATGTGACACCTTTTTAAAGAACAAATGGTCACATAAGTATCCATTCGCGAGAACGTCCGTCCGCCTCCGTCCGTCCGTCCGTCCGTCCGTCCGTCCGTCCGTCCGTCCGTCCGTCCGTCCGTCCGTCCGTCCGTCCGTCCGTCCGTCCGTCGTCCGTCCGTCCGTCCGTCCGCCGTCCGTCCGTCCGTCCGTCCGTCCGTCCGTCCGTCCGTCCGTCCGTCCGTCCGTCCGTCCGTCCGTCCGTCCGTCCGGGCACACGAATTGGCAGTTACGTGACTATGTCACATAGGGATGGACTTGTTAAAGGTTAGGGTTAGTAACATAACTAATAGAAAAAACTAACGAATAATTTATTTATGTGACACTTATTCCGTTTATGTGACACCTTTTTAAAGAACAAATGGTCACATAAGTATCCATTCGCGAGAACGTCCGTCCGTCCGTCCGTCCGTCCGTCCGTCCGTCCGTCCGTCCGTCCGTCCGTCCGTCCGTCCGTCCGTCCGTCCGTCCGTCCGTCCGTCCGTCCGTCCGTCCGTCCGTCCGTCCGTCCGTCCGTCCGTCCGTCCGTCACAAAATTTGTGTCGTGCATATCTCCAAAACTTGTTCAGTTACAGTCGTTAAACTTTACAGAAATACTTGTCATCGTGTGAAGTTGCTTGCTCACCTGTGGTTTTAGATGCTGATTCATCCTGTATTTACGGAGTTATGGCCCTTGACTTCGCGAAAAATGGGGATTTTCAACTTGTGTCGCGCGTATCTCCAAATATATTTCAGCTAGAGTCGTGAAACTTTACAGGAACACTGGTCATCGTGTGCAGTTGCGCCTGGGCTTTTACATGCGGATTCATCCAGTATTCACGGAGATATGGCCCTTGACTAAGTGAAAAGTGGGGATTTTCAACGTGTGGCGCACGTACTTCCAAAAGTATTTCAGTTAGAGTCGCGAAACTTTACAGGAATACTGGTCATCGTGTGAAGTTGTGCACCTGGGGTTTTATATGCGGATTCATCCAGTATTCACGGAGTTATGGCCCTTGACTTAGTGAAAAGTGGGGATTTTCAACGTGTGGCGGGCGTATCTCCAAATGTATTTCAGTTAGAGTCGCGAAACTTTACAGGAATACTGGTCATCGTGTGAAGTTGCGCACCTCAGGTTTTAAATGCGGATTAATCCTGAATTTACGGAGTTATGGCCCTTGACTTAGTGAAAAGTGGGGATTTTCAACTTGTGTCGCGCATATCTCCAAATGCATTTCAGTTAGAGTCGTGAAACTTTACAGAAATACTGGTCATCGTGTGAAGTTGCGCATCTGGGGTTTTATATGCGGATTCATCCAGTATTCACGGAGTTATGGCCCTTGACTTAGTGAAAAGTGCGGATTTTCAATGTGTGGCGCGCGTATCTCCAAATGTATTTCAGCTAGAGTCACGAAACTTTACAGGAATTCTGGTCACCGTGTGAAGTTGCGCACCTCATGTTTTAAATGCGGATTCATCCTGAATTTACGGAGTTATGGCCCTTGACTTAGTGAAAAGTGGGGATTTTCAAATTGTGTCGCGCGTATCTCCAAATGCATTTCAGTTAGAGTCGTGAAACTTTACAGAAATACTGGTCATCGTGTGAAGTTGCGCATCTGGGGTTTTATATGGGGATTCCTCTTGTATTCACTGAGTTGTGACCCTTTACTTAGTGAAAAGTGTGGATATTCAACTTGTGTCGCGCGTATCTTCAAAAGTATGCATAAAATACAAGGTAGCTACATATATGCTGTTGCTGCCTTAAATTCTACCTTTTCAAGTCCTGATAACATGCAGTGGTGGTATTGGGGGAGACATATGTTTTTGTCTAAAAAACAATCCTCTAGTTCAAATTGAGTTGATCTTACATTGACCTTTTCATGTTCCACGGTTACAAGATGAATTAAAATTGAGCTGACCTAACATTGACCTTCCATGTTCCAAGGTTACAAGATGAAGAAGAGAGTGAATGCGGTGGAGGAGTTCTCGTTTGAACCTTTGACGCCCGTCGGGAGTCGACTACAGCCGACTGTCAGGGTGAAGCAGCTCCGTATAACCATCGCCGTCACTGGATGGCTCAATGAGAAGAGTATAAATGGTAGGATAGTGAAAATGAAAAGGTCTTATTTTGTTTAATTAATCAGGGTTGTTTTTTCACCCAATGACGAAAGTACGATATAGCAGTCAATTTTTGGCATGCATCCAAATTGTACATATCTACACAGGGCTCCAGATAAGCTGCGTATTTTCTTAAATGCCCAATTAAAATTTCCGAAAACCCTATTGAAATCAGAAGCAGCGCGTATCAAAAAGCAATAAAAAAAATGGTGGTACCTTTATAATGCTGCATAAAACAATAAACAACCACAAATATAGTATTTTTTCTTATTTTCCATGAAAACACATCCTGCCAAGACATGATTTATCGTGATATCTACTTTGAATCTTTACCAAATGGTAACATCCTCACATGGCTAATTCAGGCAGTGCAGTGTTGTGCCTAGATCTCGGAGTGTGGACTACAGTCCTACTATAAGTGAATGTGAGATTCTTACATTTTAACCCTGTCACCCTTAAAGGTACATGCCCACTCGGTAGATTACAATATAGGGAGACAGGTAGTTTTGTATATTCTGTAGATATGACATGTTCTGGCAAAATAAACATTCATTCACCATTACCCCACGTATTGAATGGCATTATTATACATGTACATTTTATATCAGACATAAATGTCCACACTGATATCGGGGGGCGATCACCGTGTTTCAATAAAATGTTAACGGACAGTATTATTTATTCTCTGTATTTAATTTTTGGTGAGCAATGATCATACTTTATAAACTGTCGAAAATATTATTTTTTCAGGAGACTTATTTTTTAGTATAAATAATTAAACAATAGTATGACTCATTTGCATATGAAAATAGCCTGATACCACCGCGCGTCACTATCTGAGTGGGCATGTACATTTAAGTAACTGGAATGGATTTTTAGCCGGATTTTTAAAAAAAAAATCCCGGCTGTTGGATTTGCGGGCGGGCAGCGTCCAATTCCAATTTAAGTTTTTGTGTTTTGTCTATTTCTCTGGTACTGTACCACCTAGTACCACCATATTTCCACAACTTCATAACCAAACGGGTGCCCACCACATACCACCGTCCAAGATGTGAACCACTCTCCAACATGTGATCTCTTTTTTTTTACCTTGACCTATTTTTCTGTGTAATCGACTTAGCCATTTTCAATGTTAAGTGTTTGTGTTCATGTTCATTTCTCTGTTACTGTACCGCTTAGGACCGACCATCATACTTGCACAACTTCATAACCAAACGGGTGCCCACCACATACTATCCAACATGCGACCTTATTTTCTTACCTTTTAACATTAGTATTCGCGTTTTGATCTGTTTCTCACTTACTATAACATCATACCATCATACTTGCGTAATTATATCTTATCCAATTGTCTATGCCTTGAAGAAAACCTGGCCTTCATGGCTCTGTCTCGTCTCTTGTCAATGTGAAATTTGACAACACATACAGCACAGATGTTCACTCGTATTTTGTACTAATACGTGTATGCCAGACTGCCACTGCATGTAGGTTTTCTCATACACTTGCTTATCTTGTCATCTTAGGCCACTAACAGTTGTCACTGACTCGTTGTCATAATAACAGTATTAGCCAATAATATGTTATCCAATTGTCTATGCCTTTAAGAAAACCCAGGCTTCGTGCATTTGCATCGTCTCTTGTTATATGATAATTTTGCAACCAATCCAACCGTCACAAAGTTACTTTCAGACTAGTCCATTTATGAAAATGGTGTGTTTTTGTTCTCAAAATATTAAATTGCTTGCAAAAAATGTAGATCCTGTTGAGACGGCTCATCATGAGCCGGCTCATCTGAATCTACACTTTTTGCCAATGCCACTATACAGGTATGCAATGTTGAAAGGGCTAAAGGTACATGCCCACTCTGTAGGCCCAAACTGTTATTTATATCAGATACATCATCTGAGACATTTTCTGGCAAAATATACATTCATTCAGCATTACCCCACGTATTGATTGTCATGATTATACATTTTATATCAGACGCAAATTTCCACACTGATATCAGGGGCGATAATCGTGTTACATTAAAATGTTAACGGACATTACTATTTATTCCCTATATTTATTGTCTGATGTGCAATGATCATTCTTTATAATCTGTCGAAAATATTATTTTTTCAGGTGACGCATTCAATTAGTATAAATAATTAAAAAATTGCATGCCTCATTTGCATATGCAAATAGCCTGATACCACCGCGAGTTACTATCAATAAAATAAATATTACTAAATGATTATATCTGTATAGCGGACACTCCTAATTTTTAGAACTGATGGAATAGTGACACAATTATGCACTTATTTAATTCGTATAAAGAACATTTTGTGCCTACTGAGTGGGCATGTACCTTTAAGGAGCATTTGCATTTTGAAGTGGGGAAAAATTCCGCCAGGCACTCACTAGTCACACTGCCGATTTAGGTGACAATGACCAACTGTTTTCATGAGTGAGACACTTACCAATAATCGGAATGCTATGTGCCCTTTGGATAATTACAGAGCCAATTCAATTTATACGAGTGGTGAGTCGTGAATTTTGAAACACTATGTCAGGGTATATGTCACTACTTGTGTCGTCTACTACATTATACATGATGCAAATTATACGATATCACAATGGGTAGACGTAACATTGATGACTCCTTAGAGGGTGTTATAGAATACCTTTTGAAGAAAAGAAATGTCTTACAGAAACGTTTGGAAAGAGCTGAACATTATGGGATGTGATTGTAATGAATTAGTGTGATAAATGTAACAGAAGTGATAAATAGGACTACAAATTGTACTGGAAGACTTACCTGGGTAAGATATGTAGGGCTACAGGAGGTGTGAAAACTGACCATTGTATTTAGAATTGGCAGGGGATTAAAGTGAGCGGTATTGGACTGGACACTGGATATTTGGTCAAACGTTTAGGGAGATGATTTTTGAGAGCTGATCGATCAGATATGTTTTATATTGGGAAATGTAACAATATATATGGATAGTGTTGGATTGTTACGTGATTGATGTAGCTGCGATGCGGCGAGATGAACTGTGAAGTGAGAGATTTTGCGAGTTAATAGTTCAATATATAATTACCTTGCCTCTTGGTGTAGTTCTGCAGAGTGTGTCTCAATACTCATGTACACGATGTAATGAGTGTCTCAGACCAAGGTACTTATATATTTTCAATGATAGATGTCTTCGCCCTTTGTGTCCGTAGTTCTAGTGAGGGCTGTAAGGTCTGAGGTGTCATGCAGCGGTGGCCTGACCGGAAGATCCTAGACTGTTCGGATATACAAACTTGCCAAATAAGGATAATGTGTCTTAGTGTGATGAATCATATATACCATGAGAGTAGATCGAGCTAGAGAAGAAATGACAATAGTTGACTATATATCTGGTCCATGTAATGTGATGTAATGTGATGCATAGATGAGCATACAATAGTATTTGAGGAATAACTATTGGCGAACATTGAATGTGCATATTATGACAAGAGGCTAGTGTGTGATACAAAGTAAATGATGAGCTGATAACTTTGTAAATGTAAATTGGGTTACAAGACTATGACAATAGGGATATTATGAGAGTATTATTAAACATTGAATGTCAAGATAATGTATATATGATCGCTCAATTACATGTCTCTTCTTTTCTCATCTTTCCTATTAACTAAAACTTTACTTGCTAGTTTCTCAGTATTGTGATAATATCAATTGCTAGTAAATAAGATGTTTTTGTATAAAGTTATCGCTATATCTATGTATCCCCGGGTAAAATGATGTATCGGTAACAATGGCTGATCTCATTTCCTTACACTGGTGGCAGCGGTACTACATATATGAGATATCTGTGGGGTAGTGATTACTTTATCGTAGTATAGATACGAATAACCAATTAGTGAGATAAGTAGTACAGGTACACGCAGGATGGCTGCATCAGAGATAACACCAGGCTGGTTTAATACAGTAATACAGAAGGGCGGAGACATTGGATAATGCTTATCACTTTTAAAGGAAATGCCAGAAAGAGATGAACGTATTTCTGAGAGAAACGCGAAGAAATCTGAACAGGAGAATAGTATTAGACAACAGGAAAATGAAATTAAGTTGAAGGAATTAGCTTTGAAAGAGAAGGAATTAGAAAAGAAAGGTACCATACAAACAAGTGACACAATCATTAAGCCAAAGGTGAATCTCCTTAGGTTTGAAGATGGACAAGATGTATAAGTAGTTTTAACATCATTTGAGCGGTTAGCAACATTTCAGAAATGGTCAAAATCAGATTGGGCAATCATGTTGGTGCCACAGCTAAGTGGTAAGGCTCCAGACGCATACTCCCGTATGTCAATTGTGGATAGCGGGGACTATGACAAATTCAAACTAGCAATTTTAGAAAGGTATGGACTGAACGCATGGGAATATCGACATATGTTTGGAGAGAGCAGACAAGGAATTAATGAAACATTTAAAGAATATTCCATTCGTGTTGCCGGGTATTTCAATCATTGGCAGGAAAGTAAAGTGTTAAATGAGGATTATGAAAAAGTGGTAGACCTGTTATTAAGAGAACAGCTAATGTTTACTTCATCAATGGACTTACAAATTTAGTTGAGAGAATGACAGCCAAAAACAGTGGATGAGCTAGTAGAGATTGCAGAAGGGTACCAACTTGCACACAACATGAGATATGCAAACAAAGGAGGCTACTATAGAAACACACCATATACCACCGTAAACACAGATGGGAATTATCAGAGCAGAGCAAATCAGAAACAATTTTACCAGGGCGGAATACAAGAAAGACAAAGTTATTCAAATCGAAGGAAGTGTTTTCCGTGTGAAAGTACGGACCACTTAGTAGCCGAATGTCCAATGAAACAAGGCAAAACGGAGGAAAGGAAATTTCAAAAAAGGAGACACGAGTAAAGAAAAATATGGATAATATACACAGTCCAACGAAGAGAGAAGAAAAAGGTAAACTAGTGGACATACCGGTATATGAGAAGAATAAATATGTAAAACAGCCATGTAAATTAACAAAGGGATTAATGATAGTTGAAGGAAAAGTTAATGGACAAAATGTGTCAGTGGTAAGGGACACAGGATGTACAACAATATTTGTGGCAGAGTCTTTAGTAAATGACAGTATTGTTTCAACTAAAGGATGAACAGTGGTACAGGCAAATGGAAGTGAATGTAATTGTCCTGAAATTGTTATAGATATTGAAACCCCATTTATATCAGGGACAGTTAAGGCATTAGTTTTAGACAACCCATTTGCAGATCTAGTAGTTGGAAATATTGGAAATGTCTACGAAACAAGTACAGAAGGAGATGAAAAAGATTGTTTTCAAGCAGTTGAGACAAGGAAGCAGATGAAAGAATCAGAGAAGAACAGTGTTGTGAAACGATAGAAGAACAAGTGAAAAAAGACAGCTTTAGTGACACTAGTACAAAGGGAGAGAAATACACAGATATAGTTGGATTAGAATCATTGCATTCATTAAAAGCATATTGAATAAAAAGATTAAAGGGATCACAGAATCAATGGAAAACAGCTTATAGCAATGAATTGAACAAGTATCGTGGTGATTTACTGTTCAAGTGTAATTTTGATCAAGTTGATGCAAAACAGATAATAAAAAGGTATACATTTTTAGGTGAGATTATTACATCGTGGAGTAAAATTAAACTTTAAACATATACACCCTGTCATATCAAATGAAATATTATGGCATAATACCAACATCAAACAAAGCAATACATTATTTTATAAAGATTGGCACGATAAAGGTATAATGTTTATAAAAAAGATTTACGATTACAGAACAAAAAACTTCCATACATTTCATGAACTAAAGAATTTGTACAATTTAAGCAATGGAGATTTCCTAAAGTACTATACATTAATAGGTAATATTAAAGATGCATGGAAAGAAACACTTAACACAGAAAATATTGACACTGGCACACCCGAATATCTAATTTCGAAACTTTTAAAAAATAAAATGGCCAATAAGATGTTATATGACATACAAATCGATACAATGCGATTAACTATATTAAAACACACTGTCAAATGGGAAAATTAATTAAATATTCAAAATATTAAATGGAAGAAAATATTTATCTCACCTATCAAAAATACTATAAGCACAAAACTAAGAGCATTCCAGTACAAATACCTAATGAGAATAATACCAAATAACTCGTTCCTATTTGTATGTAACTTGAAACCATCAAACTTGTGTGAATTTTGTGATATGAACGTAGATTCAAATAAACATATGTTTTGGGAATGTCAAACTATCCAAACATTTTGGTCGGAAATAGATGAATTATTGAAATCGAAACTAAATTACAATGCACATCTAAATTACGAACACATATCATTTTGTAATATTAACGTAGTATCTAAACAAAGGTCGGTTCTAATTAATTTCATTATCCTTCTAGCAAAATATTTTATATTCAAATGTAAATGTTGCTCAACACTGCCAACACTAAACTCATTCAATATGTATCTACAGAAAACAATCTTAATTGAAGAGACAATTGCGACAATGAAAGATAAATTGCTGCAATTTAATACAAAATGGAATGATTTTCACTTCAAGTAACAAAACGTATACCAAAGTACCCACACATAGATATATATATACTAGTAATGCCAAAAACGTTCTCTCTTTTTTGTTGTTGCATTAACCAAGACCCAAACCCCCGCACCCATGTATACCCACAACACCCATGCACATTATCATATAAAAACTCGTTGTTACATGTCACATATACTAAAACAAAGAAAATGTTTTTACCTCTATCAATTGTTCAATCATTTTGTACACATAAATTGTAAAATTGTGTAAGCACATGTATGTATTATATGTAACAAAGAGAATAAAAAATTGAAATACAAAAAAAGAATCATTGATTGAAGAACAAAGTAAAGATGAAACTTTAACAAAAATGAGACAAATGGTGTCAAATGTAGATACAGGAACGGAGAAATCATATTTTGATGTGGACAATGGAATATTATACAGACAATTTAAAGTTTCGGAATATGAAACAATAAGACAAATAGTAGTACCCAAGAAATACAGAGAAACATTAAAGAGTATTGCACATGACATTCCATTAGGTGGACATTTGGGAAATATGAAGACACGGAAAAAACTATTGCAAAATTTCTTTTGGCCAGGTATATTTTGTGATGTAGCAAGATATTGTCGTTCATGTCCGAATTGTCAGAAGTGTACACGAAAGGGAGAACGGCGAAAGTACCATTGGTGTGTATTCCGGTGATGGAAGAACCGTTTCGCAGAGTATCAATTGATATAGTGGTACCACTAACACGAACAGTGAAGGGGAATAAATATGTGTTAGTGATATGTGACTATGGTACTAAATTTCCGCATGCAGTTCCATTAAGGTCGATCTATACGGAATCAGTCGCAAATGCAATGATAGATTATTTTGCATGGGTAGGGGCGCCAGAAGAGATACTGTCAGATCAAGGTAGTAACTTTATGTCCACATTGATGAAAGAGTTGTGCAAGTTATTACAAATAAAGAAAATCAATACCAGTCCCTACCATTCATAGTCAGATGGACTGGTTGAACGATTACTGGGACACTAAAGAAAATGTTGAAATGTTACTGTCAAGAGAATGAACAGTGGGATACTCACCTACCATATTTGTTGTTTGCATACCGCGAAGTCCCACAAGAAACAACAGGTTTCTCTCCATTTGAATTGTTATTTGGGAGAAATGTACGAGGGCCGTTGCCAATTCTACGCGAGTCATGGGAAATGCCAGATAGTAACAAAGTAGATGAATCTGTGCTTAGCTATATCATAAAGGTGAGGGATAGATTAGAGAAGTTGACAGACATTGTGAATAAGACAGAACAGACAGGAAAGAAGAAACAGAAACATTATTATGACAAAAAGGCTCGAACACGATCACTTACGATAGGAGACGAGGTATTAGTTCTCCTACCAACTTCTACATGTAAGTTGTTAGCACAGTGGCAAGGACAATTTGAAGTCAAAGATCGAAAAGGACCAGTAGATTATGTGATCCAAACAGGAAAAAGAACTGTGAAAACATATCATATAAATATGCTTAAACAGTGGAACGAGATAAATGAGGGGATAGATGAAAACGAAGATGATGTAAACTGTGTGATCAGCATTGTAGAAAATCAAGTAGAAAACAACGAAGAGATGAACAATCCACTTTTAATTCCACAAGAAACAGTATAAAATATGACTATAAATCAGCAGTTAACATACAGTAAACAAACAGAAATGAAACAGGTATGCAGTGAGTATGATGATGTGTTGACGGATGTGCCTGGCAACACACATATTATACATCATGCAGTTAAGGTCACCAGTGAGTCACCTATGCATAGAAAGCCATACAAATTACTATATTCACTACGAGCAATGTTAAACAAGAGATAGACGATATGGTAGAAGCAGGAATAGCTCAACCATCAAACAGCCCATGGGTTGCACCAAGTATAATTGTGAAAAAGAAAGATAATAGCATAAGGCTCTGTGTGGATTACAGATGTTTAAATTCAGTGACAGTATTTGATCCGCAACCAATGCCAAAATTAGAGGACATTTTAGTTTGACTTGGAAATGCACAGTATCTTAGCAAAATATACCTTACAAAGGGATATTGGCAAATATCCTTAGATGAAGATGCCAAAAGAAAAAGTTAATTCGTTACACCTTTAGGACAATATCAATTTAATGTAATGCCTTTTGGAATGAAAAACTCAGCGGCTACATTTGTGAGATTAATGAAATCAGTTTTGAATGGTCTGGAAGACTTTTCAGATTCGTTTATCGATGACATTATTATATTTAGTTTAACATGGAAATATCATATGGCACATGTTCGCAATGTGTTGGAGGCACTCAGAGAATCACATGTGACGGCAAACCCAAGTAAATGCCACTTTGGTTTTCAGCAATTGGAATTCTTGGCACATATTGTTGGTAAAGGAGAGATACATCGAACGATCGAGAAAATACAAGCACTGAATTCGATTCAACGGCCAGTTACAAAGAAACAAGTCAGATCATTGACACCACTGACAGACTTGACAGCAAAACAATTACCAAGCAAGGTAAAGTGGTTGGTAGAACAGGATGAAGCATTCAGTAAATTGAAGCAGACACTGACATCATACCCTGTGTTAAGAAACCCTGATTTCTCAAAAGGCTTCATTCTGCAAACAGATGCAAGTAACAGAGCTATCGGTGCAGTGTTACAACAGTGTGATAGTGATAGTGAAGACAGACATCCAGTGATGTATATCAGTAAGAAACTGAACAAAAGTGAAATAGTTTACAGTACAGTTGAGAAGGAATGTTTAGCTATTGTGAAGTCAGTACATATTTTGAGAGAATATCTACAAGGAAGAACATTTACTATTGAATCAGACCATTATCCATTACAATGGCTAAACACGATGAAAGAAGGCAATATGCGATTTATGAGATGGAGTCAGCTAATGCAAGAGTACAATTCAAGGTAGTACACATCGCGGGAGTTAAAAATACAATGGCATATCTATTATCAAGGATTTGAGACAACACCAATAATTCATATATGAGGGTTGAGATAAATGTATTATCTAACTGGGGATGGGAGCTGTAATGAATTAGTGTGATAAATGTAACAGAAGTGATAAATAGGACTACAAATTGTACTGGAAAACTTACCTGGGTAAGATATGTAGGGCTACAAGAGATGTGAAAACTGACCATTGTATTTAGAATTGGCAGGGGATTAAAGTGAGCGGTATTGGACTGGACACTGGATATTTGGTCAAACGTGTAGAGAGATGATTTTTGAGAGCTGATCGATCAGATGTGTTTTATATTGGGAAATGTAACAATATATATGGATAGTGTTGGATTGTTACGTGATTGATGTAGCTGCGATGCGGCGAGATGAACTGTGAAGTTAGAGATTTGGTGAGTGTATAGTTCAATATATACTTACCTTGTCTCTTGATGTAGTTCTGCAGAGTGTGTCTCAATACTACATGTACACGATGTAATGAGTGTCTAAGACCAAGGTACTTATATATTTTCAATGATAGATGTCTTCGCCCTTTGTGTCCGTAGTTCTAGTGATAGCTGTAAGATCTGAGGTGCCATGCAGCGGTGACCTGATCAGAAGATCGTAGCCTGTTTGGATATACAAACTTACCAAATAAGGATAATGTGTCTCAGTGTGATGAAACATATATACCGTGAGAGTAAGATTATGACAATAGGGATGTTATGAGAGTATTATTAAACATTGAATGTGTATATAATGTATATATGATTTGCTCAATTCCATGACTCTTCTTTTCTCATCTTTCCTATTAACTAAAACTTTACTTGCTAGTTACTCAGTACTGTGATAATATCAAGTGCTAGTAAATAAGACGTTTTTGTATAAAGTTATCGCTATCTCTATGTATCCCAACTAAAATAATGTATCGGTAACAATGGCTGATCTCATTTCCTTACAGTGATGTTTCCATAGCTACAATCGGTCGTGTTAAATGCCACATCGGTAAACAACGCGACCCACATACCAAAGTACCTGTACCAAAGGTCAATTTCGTACGACACCAACAAATTCCACAAAAATGATGTCATATGTAAAGTTGCCATTATGATAGTCAGGGTCAACCCCAACCTCGCAAGAGAAATGGCAAATAAGTGTGGTGTCTCTCATCAAATAATCAACAGCATAAATAATATAATTCTCCAAGCGAAACTTCGAAAAGAAAAGCCAAGTGTACAAGCTATGCATCCCAAATTGAAAAAAAAGACGTTCGTGGAAGCTATATCTACGTCTTAGCAATAAAAAGTGGGAAAACGTTGAGGTGGCCATGTTTTACCTAGGTGGCAGTTACAGTCGCAGACGCGTTTGCTACATTAGGAAAGGTTATGACGTCGCTTCTAAGTTTATTAAACGTGATGCATCTGCACAAGGGTTCGTGGCATGGACAGGTGTAAGCTAACATGGCAAAACAACGCTTCAGATCATCAAAAAGGAACCAACGTGAATGCTCCATATTATATTGATACGGTTTTGAAACATTTATTGATAAAGATTTGCAGAAAATGTTTTCTGGCGACCAACGTAGTGATATGGTGTTCAATGAGGAAAGTGCATCAAGCCATTCGGCAAAACAGACGTTTGCATCCTTAAGTCTCCGTAATATCCGGTTCATTACTCCGGAGGAGTAGATCCCCAAAAGTCCTGATGGTGCTCCAGTGGATTTTGGCTTTGCAAGACGAGTGGAAGAAATTGGAGCAATCAATGATAAATAAGACATTGGAAAGCTGGTCACTCATCTACAATCTCCATGGGTCTCAAAATGAGCATTTACTGCAGTAAAAGTGGAGCATTTTTCTAAATTCGGCTCATGGAAAAGTGTTTCAAAATTCACGACTCACGTCTCATAGTTGGGATGGGTTGTGGCTCAAGAGTAGAATATAGGACTTCAATAATGAAGGGTTTGAGTTCAAAACCTACCCTAGGGTATGAAAAATACTTGCAAAGTATTATCCATCCCACTGGTCTGTCGAATCAGACTTTAAGCTGCTGCTGGGACGTTAAACCCCATTCATTTCATGTTTGATGTTTGTTACTATCCTCTCGCCGATAGGCAAGAAGGGATATAGTGTTAGTATATGTGCGTACGTACGTGCTTACGTGCGTGCTTTAGTAACACCTTTCACTTTTCAATAACTACTTCACCGATTTTGATACTATTTGGCCACAATGTGTGTCTAGGGCTTGTGCTTTGTTTTGCATGTGACCCATGTCTGACCACCGAAGGTCACTGAGGACTTGTATTATTATCAAGGCTGCCAACGAGGGATTAGCTTAGTGATAACGATGTCCGTGTTGTTATTCAGACTGCTGTTTGCCGTGGCGGGGCCTGGCATGGTCGCGGGAGCAGTACATTCTCGTCTGGGAGTCGAAGTATCTGTACAAGCTGGGCAAGGCTTTCGACAACATCTTACAGACCGGCATCTCCACGAAATTCATCAATGCATTCAAGCAGATCTTACGGCCTGGTAGGTCGTCCGGCCACTATGTTAGGATGATAAGACAATTGTTGTTTGTTTTAACCCTTACACCGCTATCTTAATTTGTTGTCGTCTGCTGTTTATTTTCTATTTTCCATTTGTATCATCAAAAACATGCTTTGACAGCACTTTAGAATAATTTACAACATGTTTTGACAGCACTTTGCAATAATTTCCATTGGAAATGATTCTGAAGCGCTGTCAAACCATGTTGTTATTGATAAATAAAAGCAAGATATAAAGGCAACAGCAGACGACAATTGTTGTGTGTAGCGGTCTAAGGGTTAATTGGCTGTAGACAGCATGTTTGTTGAAATGTTGAAAATAAAGTGAGACATACATTATGTAAGTTGGCAGTTATCCATAATATATACATATACATATATATTCATGATAAGCAGCGATTCTTGACTAGAGTGTACAAAGGTACAAGTTGTTAATCCTCTATCGTACTGTGAGAAATCAACAACCCTCCGTTTTCCGCTAGTTCGAATGTCAATTTCACAGACTTGGTGCGTTCTCAACCTTAACGTAGATAGTATATTTCTTGTAACTTCTGTTTCGCTTCATGGAACTGTTTGATATGCATTACATTCATTCCTCTGATGGTACTCTATGCTGTGACAAGTCCATGACCTTCCGATCCTTCCGACCCTTGCTAGTCCCAAGGTCAAGGTCACAGATGTAGTGCATTCTCAATACTTAACATAGCGGGTAAATGCCTTATAAATTTTGTAAATATTGTTCACACATGTACTCACATCATCCTCCATTATTCTGTGATAGATCTACGACCCCGCTTATGCCACATGTTGAAGTAATGGACCGATGTATATACATACATTAGATATACATAAAATAATTAATAAGTGAAAACAGTAAGCTAAACAATATTCTGTACTCCCTTCCATGCACTTTAATGTGCATAGGATGGAGGAAATCATTTTCCTCGGTCCGTTACTTCAACTTGTGGCTGATGCCCATGTCAAGGTCAAGGATTTAGTATAATTGGTGTCAGGCCTATGCAGCATTCAGTAACCCATCGCTTACTGACCAATCTAAGTTATATCACCACTCACGTAGGATCCTCTATTTACATATTGTGTACATAGCGATCACGTCAATTGCGTGGCCTGCACGCCTGCTTTTCGAGGAGGATGGCGTCGAGAACACCTGGCATGTTTGTACCCAGCGGGCAAATAAAGCAGGGAAGCAGCTCGCCGAAGTTCTCCTATCACGACAACAGGTATACAACAATGTGAAGCTACAGCCCCTTTTCATCAAAATGTTTAGAAGCATCGTTCTCCTGAACCCAGTGATGATGATTCTGTGCATGGTTTACATGATAATAAACAGGGGCCCATTTCACTAAACTTCGTACTATAACAATGTTGATACGAAGTTTTTTACTAGCCCGCTTGCGGAAAGCGAGACATTGTAATCACAATGACGTCCGGGTGTCTGTAAGTCCGTCCGTCTGTCCGAAAGTTGCGTTTTTAAATACCTTATATATCTGCAGTCCTATGTCACTATGTCACATTGACTTGAAACTTCATATACTTATTAGTAATCATCCATATCATATATTCATATTGTATCCCACTCATGCGGCCACTGTGCTCAAGGTCAAGGTGAAATGACTTAGAAGTTTGCGTTATAATAAAATCTGCGTTAAAGTTTTTACATATCGTATATCTCCACAATTATGACACCAATTTACTTACAACTTCCAATACTTTTCATCATCCACATCTTCATTCTATGGCCTGCCCATGTGATTTTTTGTCAACATTTGCGTTAAAGTTTTCAAATACCTACTATCTCTGTAACCGTAAGTTTGATTTGCTTGAAACTGTGTATGCTTATTGGTCGTCATCCGTATATTCATTCTGTGTCCCACTCATGCGGCCCCTGTGCCCATATGTCAAGGTCAAATGACTTAGAAGTTTGCGTTAAATTTTCTGTAAAAAATTTGCGTTAAAGTTTCCACATACCTACTATCTCTGTAACCGTAAGTCAGATTTGCTTAAAACTTCGTATGCTTATTGGGCATCATCCATATACTCATTCTGTGTCCCACTCATGTGGCCCCTGTTCCCCAAGGTCAAGGCCACAGGTGAGCGATATAGGGCCATCGTGGCCCTCTTGTTTAATAAATGACTAACTTGGATATCAAATCTAAGTTGTATGCCCATGTCATTGTTTTATACAATAATCACATGCATTCAATATAATATTTTTTGTATTACACATTATCTTTTAGATTACATGCCAATTTATCACAAAGGTGGGGTAAATTTTCCGCCACAGCCACATGCTATTTGATGGATGTGGCGCCTCACCCGAGGGCCAGTTCGTGGTCAATGCACTATACAATATAAATATGAAAACCAAACATGTATACTAATTAAACATACAATAAAAACGTCTTGCGGCGAGATGTATGGTAACAACTGATGGCCAGTCTCAAACTGGAACCTCCAATTGATATTGCTACCCTAACCGCCACTGATAGCAACCTGAGGCTGGACTCGCGCCGCGAATAAAAGAGGCAGCTTCCAGCTGGACCTCTGATAGCAAGCTGAGGCTGGACTCGCGCCGCGAATAAAAGAGGCAGCTTCCAGCTGGACCTCTGATAGCAGCATGAGGCTGGACTTGCGTCGCGAATAAACAGGGCAGCTGCCAGCTAGAACCTCTGAAATATGTACATCTACGCGACAGAAACGCGAACCCTACTTATAATTCCCAAGTCATTGACGAACTGTGACGCGAGTCTCCGCATTTGAAATGAGTCAACCGGATGTACCGATGTAGTGCACCTGAATGCCATCTGCCCATCCGCTTAATCCGTTCTTCAGAATGCCCCGCCAAAATATCTGCAGTCGCAGCCCCAATGGGGAATGAATGTGGCTTATATAATTGTGGACTCAGGCCCAAAATCTTCACTAACGCTTGAAGTTTGTCAGCTATGAATGAATATGGAACAAAAGAACCATCCATAAACTGAAACAAGGGACCAGAGGTGTGCCTTGACAAACTGAGAGTATTATGCATAGCCCTGACTGGGCAAGTCAAAGCACAGGGATTAGTTGGATAAACATAGTAAATGGCATGTACTTGATGTTGTTTTTGAAATTTTGCATGGTAAGTTGCATCCCTACGCAGGTCGGATTCACAAACTAAAGCTGACAATCACCCCGTTGCAACACTGCCGATGGCGAGTAGCCAGACGTCACACATAATTCACCCATACGCAAGAAAGCACTGAACGCTAAAAGCAAAATGGTCGCTATCAGCAGCCTATGAGATTGTAATGAGGAAACTAACATGATGGACACCAGCATGGATTTACAAATATTGACAGTACAGGAAAACGCGAATCAGCTGCCTTTCCCACAGTATTTACGACCCCCTTTATACATTGCTTTACCAAGAATGAATTGGTTGGGTCCGCAAACCCAAACAGTTTATGAATATAAGCGACAGCCGACATCTGGGATGCGATTGTGGAAGATTTTTACCCCCTTTTCGCCAGATGTGCTATAAAATTAATACAATGTACTATACTGATCGGCAACGACCCACTAATATGACTATCGCGGAAAAATTGACTGTATTGCAACCATGACTTTCAATACATGCGCCTGGTTTTGATGTGTAATGATCACCGCAATAACTCTTGAGCCATCCCGCTCAAATCCGATAAAGGCTGTCTAGGGTCCTGCTATGGTTGAGTGCGCATTAACATGTACCCTCAGTTTGACTTCAGATATTGGTACGTGAGTGGTCCAAGGTCGCGCGATCAAAATTTATGTGATTTTTCCCGCCATTTTGAAAAACAAAATGGCCGCCAAACCATTTTACGAAAATGTATATGTCTCAGAAGGCAAGGCATTGCGTATTTCTTATAGCTTCAATCCCCCTAAAATATGATGCATATTATGCTAGATTGGTTCATAATACAGGAAAATATAACATTTGATACCAGTATTGGATATTTCTATAGGAAAAAGGAAAAATATATATAAGAAAATGCATGAAAAAATGCTGTTTTTTCATATATGGGTTACTTTATATACATACCGAAAAAATAATACTATCAATATAGTGACATATTGTGCATTTTTTACTTCGGAGCAATGGTGTGATTGGGATTGGTGTGGTTCAATTCACGAAGACAGCTTAGTTTATGAAAAAAATATGAAAACATTACCCCACCCACTTTCTGGACATGCCTTGAATTACTACAATATTATTTGGATATATCTCGTTAAAATGTTATCATTCGAGATATATTTATGAAACTTCACGAGAGGACAGCCATTGCTATGAGAAGCATTATTATGTATGCAAAGTTTATAACCATGAGTACTCGTTGCCATGGTAACCGTTAACCGGACCAAAATTAGTGTTTTTTTATATTTAAGTAATCTGTTCACGATTCTCACAGACCTGTATACATATCTAAGTGGTACTGATATCAGTGTCAATAATCAACGTGATTGTGTGATTGCGATTGAGATGCGTCAATTCATGGAACTATATTGTGTGTGAAAATAATAAAACATTACCCCACCCACTTTTAAGACATGCGTTATATTATTACTACACTATTCGGATATATCTTGTTAAAAATATTATCATTTGAGATATAATTATAAACGTTACATTATGGTAGCACAATATATAAGAAATATGTTTATGTGTGGATGTTGTATTGGTGGTATAAATATATTTAATGTTGCCATAGCAACCGTTTTTATAAAGGCCCCAAAACACAATTATTATTAAATTTCAAGCTTGTGCTTTTGCTAAACTACATGTACATATATTGGCAATTAAAACGTATGTCAATTGAGCGACTGCTTGAGCAACAATCAGCAATCAGCTGTATTTAAACAAGAATTATGGCGCGTTATCAAACGTTTGCGCTGTTCTGTATACGATACTTGCACCAAATAATGTGTGGAAAATACATATTCGAGGCTCATTACATACATGTTAGGGATACATGAAATATTACACTTACGACAATCTTAAATGTTAGAATTACTTTCATTTTATAATTTGAAAGTAATACATGATGGTCCAACTCTGGAGAAACCACTCTTTTGGCATCGCCATATTTCGCCGATAGCGATTTTGCAAAATCATAAATATTTAAAATATGACATTGAATGCTGACACAAATGTTGAAAATTAACCTATTTTTAAATCAATATTTGCGAAATACGGCGATACCGTAAGAGAAGTTTCTCCAGAGCCAGGCCCATATATGAGACGGGTCATATGCTTTTGTTCCTTTAAACAAATGCGATGTTTTATGACAACTACTTACAAAAACCGTGATACGTCATGATGTCAGATGAAGTAAAAACTTGACACAATTTGCAGAAGACGAATAGATTTCACATGTACTTTGGAAATGGAAATTTGTCAACTGTTGACGTCATTCACGAAACGTATGAAACAATGCAGCTTGAAGTTACAACACTAAAGTGTTTAATCATATGTTTCCTAATTTAGTTGTCTATTACCTAGAAACACGTGATACATTCCGTTCGATTGTTTGGGTTTTAGCACGAGTCGGAAGCTTCATATTTACAGAATTCACAACAACTTAAGTCAGCTACACGACATGGACATGCTCCAGAGTGCGCACACTTTCCACAGCGACATGCAATTGGAAAGTCATCCGGGAGTTTTACGCCTCTAATAACAACTGGGATGAGAACAGCATCGTACAATGTGTACCCATACTCTTTTGGATCAAGCGTTCTCTCTTGACGACATGGTGCATATAATCATTGGTGACATTGGATGTATGCCCTCTGAATATGGAATCTGATGCTCGCCGATGTCGGTGCCAGTCGCTCAAAGTTATTTGAAATGGTCTTATGGTGGTATTGATGGTATCTTAGTTCGTCAAATATATCAAATTTGTCGTCTCCGGAAATAGCGCATACAAGGAAATGCTCTGCATCAGCCAGAATTCGATCCGTTAGTGCTGTTTTACCAAAGTCTTTCAGCAGCTCTGGTTCGAAACTGTTTCCCAACTTCAGAAAGGCGGGCTTAGTTGAAACTTTACTGGTAGAATCACAACCACTAAGTGAATGGATAGCTGGCAACACTTCCACCATGTCATGGTTCAGCTTTGCACTCAGGGCATGGAGTGGTACTGTCCTTGATGTTTTACCTTGTCCACATACGATCCAGAGCTCAATCAGTCTCAACTGTTTCCAGCTACTGTTGAAGTGATACAGCAGACAGACGAACAAATCTGTGTCTGGTGATGCTACTACAATCCGTTTGAAGGAGCCAGTCGTCACTGCATGGTTTACGTGGAGTAATAAGCTGTCATCGGCTTCGTCATGGTGACTGTGGAGACATGGAACATCAGTGGTTGTCTCAGAGTCAATCTCTACGCATTTTCAAGCATCTTCTTCGTGTGGACCTCCAAGGTAAACAACATGTGAACTGTCGATGTGATCCAGTCTGTTTTTGATTATCCATTTCGAGAAGAATGTTTCCCAGCGGATTTTGTTCCCAGTGGATGCCCAAAAAGCTTCCATATTCACCATCAATGGTGTGTCATCTCGCTGGATAGTCACTTCAATGGGATCCGATTTGCTTCTTCTCATTCGTTCAAAATCCTTGATTCCACCAGATTCATAGATGTCAAATACTATATCGATGCGCTTAGCAGACCTTGCGATTCTCGTGAATCTATCCCACAGGTTACTGGCCATATCGGCAAATGTTCTTAACTTTAGTTGTTTAAGTTGTACGCTCCGGGAATGTGCCATGAAGTCCACAACAACGGCTGTATCCTTAACATCAGATGCATATACATCGGGAAGCTGCGTAGACCCACCCAGGTTCTTCTCTATCTCAAGTTGGAGTTCTGATTTCGGCGATTTACGCAAATAACCATATTTCGTCAGATTGAGTGAGGTGGATGTTAGCTCGAACTTTAGTAGTTCAGCTATGTCATACCTTCGACTTCTGGCAATGTCAATGTACCTTATAGCGTCATGTGTCTCCTTCTGAATAGTTCCAGTGTAAACTTTCTTCTGTTTTCCTTTCCGATGCAACTTCGGTATTGGATCGGACAGTTGTTTCGTCTTCTGTTCTAACCGCGTTGAAAAAAAAGTTATGGTAAGCTTCAACGCCATATTTCATGAATTAAAAAAGAACTTTGCATCTCTCGCTGTCGGCTTGGGTTCCCGTTACAAAGTTCTTCAAAGTGCAGTCTCCCGAAATATCAAAGAAATTCCCTCTCTCTAACACATATTGCACCATCTGCTGTATGCACTGCTCATCTCTCGCTGTTGTTGCATTGGAAAACTCGTGATGGAGCGAGTATTCGTCTTCGTCATCTAATTCGCAGTAGTGTCTCATCCATTGCGAGATCTGTGCTTTTTCATGTTTAACTAGGTCATGTTGAGCCACTGAATCTTTGCGACGTGTTATACCTATGACACCTCCCAGACCCTTAGCTGGTTTGTTGTACATTTGTTCAAGGGCTTGATCCATGGGTACATTGCTGAACATTTTGTCTGGCGTACAACAAAATGGCCTTTCAGGAATTATGTGTGGATGGATGGAAATGACTGTGGCAGCTGAAGACAATCTTCACAGAATACTGAGCCCCATCGTGAGTAATGTGTCTTGTCAAATGCGAAGAATAGCGGCAGGCATCTACCCAGTGCGGATATGTACAGCTCCCAGCTTCCCTCCCTGATCTCGTCAAATCCCGTAAAAGAGGAACGAACATGGAAATAAACTGATTCCAGTACTTGAAACTGTTGCTATTCGTAACACCATGTGCAACGAAATCATGAAGGTCCTCTTTGAAGGTTTTAATTGATGCGATGCACTTTTCATATGACGACCTTGCTTTGATTTCGTCTCTTTGCCTGCAGGCTTTCTGAAGTAACTATATGGCGTCGAGAAGTTCCTTATACAGCAGCATGTCACATTGGTTGACAATTACTAGCAGCTGGAGTCGCTGTATCACCTCTACGAGCATAACAATTCCGTGCATCACCCGTGCATAGTGGCTGACCTTTAGGATGTTATCGACTATCGCTGGTCCGAAAAATTCATTCTCAACGAACAACTGTTCGGCTCCACTGTCGTTCAAGTATTTCCCAATGCAAGACGGAGAACTTTTGTCATGTGAAAACCGCCAAGAGAAGACCAAGAAATATATTACCAAGGCGTTCTGGTGGGAGCAACAGTTGAAGTTCTTTGGCCGTACTGTAGACGGATTCGTCACACCAGAGAGAGCCACATGTTTGGCCTGCTTGAATAAATGCGTCCTGGAAATTCACCATACATGTGTATATGGTGACATACTCGGATGCCGGATATGGCAGAATCGGCGTGTAGCCTATCGACGTAGGTTCTGACTCATCATATGATATCAAGCTGTGAAATGCACTCCATGATGGCACTGACGATTGAGCAGGAAATGGTCTGTCACCGTTCGCTCGAAATATTCCTTGAAAAAATCATTTGACACTTGGACTTGTCTCTTGGATATGTGAAACATATTTCTTCGCCAAATTTATCTATGAACAGTTGTTTCACTCTCCTGTTAATAATTTTACTTTCTTCATCGAGGTGTAGATAAACTCTGTTACGACACTCAGTCAATGCTTATCCATTTGTATTTAGGTCAAGTGTCTTAACCATATGTTGAATGATGTATGCACGTTGGATACAACCGCTTCCGACTGAAGGCTGGCGACGCCAACATCACGCGAATATGCTACAATGCATTTATTTATGGTACATAACGTCGGAAGCAAACATATCACTTGGTTCTGTCATGGTAGATGTTCTGTGGAAGACATCGTCTAAATTGTAACGTGTAGCTGTGAATAATTAGTTGGCACGCTCTTTCTCACAAATGCGGAATATCACCTTTACAGATAGACTGGTTGCAAATTAGACACACGGTGTATTTGGGAGTCATTGTTGCTAATGACCGACTTCGTAAGGATGGTGTAGGTAATAGGGAGCCACCATGGCTAGTAGATGCATACTGTTCGTCTTCCGGCATGGTAATTCTGTTAGCTATGTCAACGTAGGGTCGATAGCAATGCATGTGGTACAATAGTTTCTGTTGTTCATCAACACTGAGGTCAGAAGTAACTCCATCATTTAATTGAGAGGACGCCTGATTAATCATATGTCGACCATGCTCAGTGCTGGTCAACTTGTCGAATTGTTTTCTACTCTGGCATAGCACACACAAGTCCAAGTCTCGTTGTATATGTTTCCTTTTTGATGACTTCCCCAGAGGAGTGGATTCGATGCCGTCACAAGTGGTTGCCATGTTAATATGTTCACTGAATTATACTGTTAGTTGTCCATTGCAGTTCGATCGGACAGCGATTGAACTCATTTAAAAATAGACAAAACTCGTGTAAATACAAATATTTATCATTATGAATAGCTTGCATGGTCTATTACTATCATCAATCAATAATAAAATGCTTAGGATACCGAATTTAGCCAATCACAGTCCCTCATGTTGCAATACATACCAATAGAAATGTATATGTGTTCACTAAGGTTATCAATGAGATAACATGACATACTATAACTAATAGGTCATGCAAACTATGGCATCTGTAGGTACATATTATTCAAAACGGCACAAAACCCTTAACACAACCAGACCAGTTTCAGAGCAGGTGTGGTGTGGCCGGCGGAGTAGCGCAGGGGAAGACAGGGGGTGGTTGTGGGATGCATACAAAACTAAGTTAACAGACTGAAAAAAAATTGGCGAGGGGAGTGAGCAAATACATGTTTTTGTAATTTATTCCAGAAACTTCAGAGATAGAGCAAAAGTGGTGTGGCCGGCGGAGGAAGTGGGTGTGGTGGGGTGGGGAGGGAGTTCATGCATAAACAACTAAGTCAACGGAATAAAACAAATTGGCGATGGGAGGTGGGCATATAAGTGTTTTTGTCATTTATTGCAGCAACTTCACAGCTTGTGCAGATGTTGGAACAGAAAAAAGACGCCAAATAAGGACCTTGGACCACCCACCTACCAATATCTGAAGTCAAACCGAGGGTACATTTCAGTGCACACTCAACCATATCAGGACCCATGAATCGGCGCACTAGCTTCATCATCACAGGATCACGTGATGATGCCCGGTTTATCACATGCACAATAGCTGCATTGTCAGACAATAACAAGACATTGTGGTTAGCCATATTTTGCCCCCAAAGTTCAACCGCTACAACAATGGGAAATAGTTACATAATGTTAATGTGAAAGCCGCCAAACGCATCAGGACAACTCCCACAAAACCATGACTTCCCGAAAACTGCTGCAAACCCGCAGTGAATAGTTGCAATGTATCTGACTCAACCCACTGATCCTGTAAAAACATACAACGGCCGTTGAACCCCGACATGAAAAATTCCCACGCAGACAAATCTGCCCTGGCCTCGTTTGTCAAACGAATATAGAAATGCGGCGAACGGACATCAAAAGTCAGATCATATAAGCGACGAAGGAAAGTACGGCCCGGGACTACACATGAAGTGGCAAAATTTAATAGCCCTAGCAACGATTGTAGTTCGCGTAAAGTAACCTTCTTTCGCTTGATGAAGACACACAATAATTACATAACCTTGTCAATTTCCTCTGCTGGCAGACGGGACACACCATATTCACAAAAGCTATATCAATGCCATAAACAGTCATGCATGTTGCCGGTAAACATGTCTTCTCCTGTTTTATTGGAACCCCAATATCCTTACACATGGATACAAATCCTTGTAAAGTGTTAAGGCAAAAGCTATTATCAGGTGGGCATACAAAGCAGAAATCATCAATAAGGTGTGACATACATTTTCCTACCGACGATTCTACAATCCATTGCAACGCCGAGCTAAAACGTTCAAATAGCTGGCAAGAAATGGACAACCCCATTGGTAGATATGCATCCAAGAAAAATTGGGACTATTCAAGATGAGGATCAAATTTCCAATTAAAGCCCATCAACCGCCTGTCTGCCGGGAAAATTAGAATAATGCGGCAAGCATTATCTATATCAGTTTTGGCTATCAGGGCCCCGCGACCAAAATGTTTCATCAAAGCGACAACGGCGTCAACGGAATCATACGACACCGATTTCTGTCGGGGGTTAATACTATCATTCACCGATTCACCATGCAGATGTGGATCATGACTTAAGCGGTATTTGCCCGGATCAGATTTAGGCACTAGCGCTAAAGACGAACAAATAATATCATTGACCGGCGCCTTATGGATTGGTATGGACCTGTAACAAATTCGGCATTGTCATTCGCAGATTGATGATTCTGGGATGCCGATGAAACTAAATGACCACGGGATGGGATAGGGAAACCTTGTTCAAAGCCGTCGACCAAATAGTTCGTCTCTGCCGCTATACGTTGACAAAAGCACCGCCAGTCTTTCACTTTTTACCGGCGTTTTTATTTTGTCCGCAGCCGGCTGGAAAGGGACCGCGTGGGCCGGATGTGAATGTTGGAGGCGGCTGTGAGGCGGGCGTACTGACAGGCCCTTTTCCGGAGAAACCTCTAGCATCCTTAAACGCAAAAGCAATTCACCCGCGTATGACTTTTCCCACAATGACCACACACATGTGAGAACCGGCACCGTTGATAGGTGCACCCCTGCGGCTTGTTGAATGCAAAGCAATGTGCTGGACCTTTGACATTGGATTTCGTAAGAGCCTGCGTTGTTGGAACAGACATTGTGGAAGCCCTGACCCACAACTCCGTGTACATTTGACCCACGTGAGTTCCTGTGACAAAAATTACGATCATAGAAATTGAAGGCATGCATCCCAAACGACCTATCCATATCGCGCACCAGATTCATGTAGGCCAACAAACCTGAAGCCTCACCCGGATATTTTACGATCCTGATATCAATGAAACAATGGAATGCTGTGATCCATTGATCAATGCTCAACAGCTTCGGGTTCGCTTTTGATCCACCACCACCCC
Source organism: Conchocele bisecta (assembly GCA_029237695.1). Classification (NCBI taxonomy): domain Eukaryota; kingdom Metazoa; phylum Mollusca; class Bivalvia; order Lucinida; family Thyasiridae; genus Conchocele; species Conchocele bisecta. Next base: position 65,954,105 of record CM055279.1, on the reverse strand, counting down.
CCCCCCCCCCAGGAGCGCAGCTAGCACATTGGCAGTGTCCGGGTTAACAACAGGGCCCCTACCGGAAAACAGGTTGCACAATTCCACAAATGAACCGTCCCAAATCTGCGTCCACTGACGCCCCCGGCGACAAGTTGTATATGGACATGGACGCCACATCACGTACAAAGCCCGACCGGAGAGTAGAATTCAACACAAAAGTAGATGCGCCCAGCAATGCAGCCTCAATCTGGGCCGGACCAATCGTGGAAGCTGGCACTGCACCGCTGGCAGACGACGTGGCAATTGACGGACCGGCAACAGGAGAAGAAGGTAAGCCCAAAATCGACGACAATGGCCTATCGGCCACATATGGTGTCCCCATTACCAGAACGTCACCAATAACCAAGGACATCGTACTGGGTGGAGCATGATGTGATGCCACAAGACCCCGTTCAATCATCCGCATTAACAAGCGATCCACTACGGTGTCTATGGGGTCATCCGGTTAGGGCGGCTCGTCCGTCGTACGCCACCGATTCGTGCCATCCTCCTTGTCCTCAGACGGTGATGGCCGCTTCTGACCCTGCCACGTCTCGATGGCATACCTAGAAAATTAATCCGTAAACCAGAACACAACTTACAATGCCCTACCGACCACTGATGTACGTTACTGTCATGTGTCGTTTTTTGAGAAATTTGAATTGTGGGCAAGATGAAACATATCAATGATAGTGGCTACCATTCTCACTCACCGCATAAACTAGGTATCCGGATCAACCAAAAATCGAATCATAAAACCAACAATTCTAGACCTGGCAAAAACGTACAACAGTGCTGCATGGCCTAATAATATATGCATAACTGCACAACAGTGCTGCCAGCTACAACGCATGACATAATACCATGACTGCCAGCTACAACGCATGACATAATAATATAATTGCACAACCGTGATGCCAGCTACAACGCATGGCATAGAAGTATAACTGCACAACAGTGCTGCCAGCTACAACGCATGGCATAATAATAAAACTGCCAGCTACCACGCATGACAAAAATATAACTGTACAACAGTGCTGACAGCTACAATGCATAGCATAATAATATAACTGCACAACTGTGCTGCCAGCTACAACGCATGGCATACTAATATAGCTGCCAGCTACCACGCATGACAATAATATAACTGCACAACAGCATGACAATAATGTAACTGCACAACAGTGCCGCCAGCTACCACGCATGACATAATGATATAACTATCAGCTACCACGCATGACATACTAATATAACTGCCAGCTACAGCGCATGGCATAACACTATAACTGCACAACAATTCTGCCAACTACAACGCACGGCATAGTAATATAACTGCCAGCTACATTGCATGGCATAATAAATTAACTGCTGGACAGTGCTGCCCGCTCCCTCGCATGGCACACTTGCCATCTATGGGACTACACCGGTCGCTGATATGACTATGTGACAGTCCAGGTATGACTATAGTACAACCTCGGCAATACAATATGTCTGCAGCTGGATGATCAGGAACTACACTGATCGAAACTCATACTAATCTAAAAAATGTGTAAATTTATCTCTACAACTTGACTAATTTCTACCCCTTGTGTATAGAAAATAAGGCATAACAAGATCTATCAACGTAGCCTGATCCTGTACCAGGCACCCACTGCACACCTCTGACGAATGTGTTCACATCGTAAACCGTTCTCTAGTGTAAAGAGATTCAACGAACGGTGATGTGATGAAGACGCAAAAAAAATGTGCTCGCAGAGAATCACTGTAAAGACAATACTAAAACAAGTTGGCTGACTAACGTACGCAAATATGCGTCACACAAGCCATAACATGTACATGTAGCAATGCAGAATACTGTCCCAATAAGAAACATCAGAACACAGAATGCAGTGACAATCTGCAAGCACAGCTTTTAACACCAATCACAAAAATATTAAATATAATATCCAGTATTAGGCCGTAAGTGTCCAGACTAAATAGCAAGGAATACAATCTTGCGGGCATTAATTCCGATTCCGAATCCATCTCATGCATCGCTGCACACTCCGAAAATACTTCGGGTAGCCTACATCCCAAAAGGGATGTACACCACGAGCGTCAAAAATATGGCGTTTTGGATTCCACAAGCCATGATGCCGCCAATAGTACATGTGTAGATCCTCGCGACACTCAACCTCAATGAGACGGCCCATCTCCACGTTAGTCACCACCACACGCTGATTGTAGGATGTGTAGGGTGTATTCCTCCTAGGTAAAATCTGGCCCACCACACTACTGTCCGCACACCGCGACCATAATGCAAATACGACGCATATGACACGCATATGACACAATGGCATTCGCTAGCTTCAAGGGATGACAACGTTGGTCACACAAATCGTTGGAGCCCATGTTCAAAAACAACACGTCAGCCGTTCCAATCTGCTCCCCCAGCACTCTCAGGTGCGCCATCTGCGACAACTTCAGCCCGCCAGCACCAATACACCGGACACGAAACTCACTCTCAAGTCCCAGATTCCGCCCGGCAGATGACATCCTGGTAAACGAATCCAATCTCGGCACGAGACTGTGTCCGAAGATTACACACTGCATCATGGCCGTAGCACGTTCTCCGTCAGCCATGACATCACACATTCCAATTGTTTATACGTACGTGGCGCGACAAATGCACGGAAAAGTCCCAATACCCGTATTAGCCAGAAAACAAAAATCGGCCCAAAAGACGCATACACTATTCAACAATAATGTGGTAATAAATTAAACTCGTAAAAAAGTCTTACTTTCTCCAAAATACTAAAGTTCTGATACAGACTCGTATACTTGACCGATTGTAAATGTCCTTTGTAAGCAAGAGGCTGTCACGTGACCAGAATTTCCCTCCAATCTAAATAGAGCTAGCCTGCCCATGTGGTGCACATGCCGAAGGTCAACGTCAAATGACTTTGAAATTTGTTTTAAAGTTTGTACATACTTTATTTCTCCAAAACACTTACTCCGATTTACTTCCAACATTCAATACTTTTTATTCATCATCTATATTGTCATTCTATAGCCCGCCCATGTGGTCCACATGCTCAAGGTCAAGGTCAATGACTTTGAAATTTGTGTTAACGTTTCTACATACCTTATATCTCCACAACACTTACTCTGATTTACTTCAAATATTTTTTTATTATCATCAATATTTTCATTCTATAGCCCACCCATGCGGCCCGCATGCCTAATATTAAGGTCAAATGACTTTAAAATTTGCGTTCAAGCTTTTACATACCTTATATCTCCACAAGTCTGATTTCAAACTTCAAATAAATACACTCTGAGACCATCAAAGCCTCGGCGGGCTCGACATGCGGGCTGCGGCCATATGGTTATTAATTTGCTTCTCATGTTAACATAGCTAACTAATGCTACTATTTCCCGCTTACACGTACACATTATTACATGTAAACATGTCCGCTAAAAAAATTACTCAACATCGACTGCCAGTGCAAATGTTATTCTAAAAGCGCATTTTGCACTTACGAACTTACAAAGTTACGGGCCCCTTCTGTGTAGCGTAAACATGAGATGTATGCTCAAGCCATCAAAATTAATCTACGAGTGGGTACATTTTTCACATTAGCAATTGAGGCTTGAATTTACAGTTTGCATCCAACAATGAGTTTACTAAAATACATTCATAAACTGTTCATTAATATTGAGATTTATGAATGGAGAAATCACAAAATTTCTGACTTCGAAATTTTACTTACCTAGTGAAATTAAACATCTGTGTTAACCCTTTCAACACCACAGACCTGTATAGTCGTATTGGCAAACAGTGTCGATCCAGATGAGCCGGCTCGTGACGAGCCGTCTCATCAGGATCTGCACTTTTTGCATATAATTTTCATATTTTTGAGAGCAAAAACACCCGTTTTCATAAATGGACTAAAAATTATTTTGTGATGGTTGGATTGGTTGCAAAGTTAACATATAAAATCCATTCCAGTTACTTAGAGGTGAACAGGTTAACTCCTACTTCAGAATCATCCATTCATCTTCTCCTATATATATTGTATCGGCCAGTAAATAGGTTACCGAACATAGAAAATGATGAGTAACTTTTCTTATAACTAATTCCAAGGCATCATGGGCATTATAATTGTTGTCAGTTTGACATCACATTACTTAGTTGTATCCCCTGCACGAAAGTCTATGGATTTGACACCGAACGTCTGCCGCAGACACTTTCTTGGCCGGAGCATAACTCGTATACCCATTGGAATATTGTCATGAAACTTCGCACATGCATAGACCACAACCCAAAGGTGTGTCCTGCTCAAGAATGACAGTGCTTGTTTCACATAATATTGAGTTATCTCCATTTGTTTGCACACTGATTTTGTGTCTGGAGTATAACTCAAATACCCTTTGGAATATTTATATGAAACTTCACACATGCATAGGTGTGTCGTGTCTATGAATGACAACTCTTATTTTCGAGTTATCTCACTTAGTTTGTTTTTTTTGTGTATTGATTTCTTGTCTGGAACATAACCTTTGGAATATTTTCATGAAACTGCACACAGTCATAGACCATGACCCAAAGGTGTATTGTATGGAAGATAGACAGCTCTTGCCTCACTAATGTTTTAGCTATCTCCCTTTGTTTTTTCGAAGTTGATTTCCTGTCAATCCAAAACTTGATTATTTATTTTAATATTTTCAAGATATTTCACACTTGCATAAACCAGGACTCAAAGATGTGTCTCATGCAAGAACGGCAACTCTCACCTTACTAACATATTACTTATCTCCCTTCATTGAGTTGTTGACTGCCTATAGGCAGGGAGGGGGAATGCACATGTTCTTGCGGACAAGCACCAATTTCTAGTTTTACAGTCGAAACAACAGTGATAATATAAGCAACGTTACTTGTGATTTTCAAAGTTTGGTAACCTATGTATAAGCCAAGCTGTGTTTGGCTGTAACTGGAGCTTATCTGACAGGGTAACCGCCCAGTGACCTTGATAGGGTTCAGCATGGGTGCCAGGGTTATCTTCTCCTGCCTCGAGGAACTCTCCAAACGCAAAGGTAGCGAAGGTCTTGTGGAGGATGCGATCCTATTGGGCACTCCAGTGTCAGATGACCCGAATAACTGGAAACAATTGGCCAGGGTGGTGGCTGGGAAGATTGTCAATGGTTACATCAGGTTTGTTGTTGTTTTGATTCATAAGACTGGTTATGTGTACATCTTTTTGATCACATATTACAGTGCAACTGCTCTACAATGGCCAGCCATGGGAAGACACAAATTGGCTGTTGTCAGAGCTCCAGATATGGTGCGTAATGGCGTATTTTACGCAATTATTTTAGCTGAATACGCATTGATTATCAAACGTGGGAGTACAAAATATTCACAGCAATGTGAAAATACTCATGATTTTCAAATTAAGTATTGAAAATACTGTCATAAAGTTTTACTTTTTGCAGCTCAACTAAGTAAATTTTCAACTGCATTAAATAAGTTAATAAGTAATAATACACTCAAATAAGTGAATGTTTAAATTTGTTTTGATCATTTGGTCCCTATTTCATACTGAAGAAAATCAATAATTGATTGGTGAAATTAAAATACGCTTTTAATTTTAAATCAGTGGGTACAATACTCTTTGGACACAAAGTTTATCTGGAGCTCTGTGTTGTATGGAGGTAGGTGTTGTAGGGCGGTTCAATATTGAGGCAATTGTTCGTTCTGGATACAAAATATCTGGTGTTACAGAGATCGGGTTGTTGTAGAGAGGTGGCGGTACGTCGGGGGGAGGGTCGACTATTCTTAATTAGCCCCGTGATGTTGATGACTGGTTACATAAAGTATGCTTGATGTCATAAAACTTTAACATTTCAATAAAAGCACACTCTTGACTGACAACATTGATGAACATGATTTGAGAAAATCACATAAAATCATTAGCTGTTGTGTTCAATGTGGTATGTAAAGCATTTGGTCTGTTTAAATCCTTCTGACTGATAGTTGGATAAAAAGTGATTAATTTCAGGATATATATGCATTAAATAGAAAGAAAATGTGTTTTTATCAGTGTAAGATCGATTTGTTTTCGTTAAAAAATGCATTGAACTTACTCTGAAAACAATTATTCTCTTAGCCGTTAGAATGCGGGTAACGAATCTAGTCGTCTGCTGTTGTTATATTTTGTCATCTTTCTCACTAAAAACATGGTTTTACAGCACTTCAGAACCATTTTCATTGGAAATGATTCTGATGTGCTGTCAAACAATGTTTTTGATGATGAAACTTGAAAAGGAAAAATATACAGCAGGCGACAAAATTTATTTCAGCTTTGTAAGGGTTAACAATTTCAACACTGCAACCCTCTGTAGAGGTTTTCAAAATGTGCTGATCCAGATGAACCGGCTCGTAACGAGCCGTTTCATCAGGATCTGCACTTTTGCAGGTAATTTTCATGTTTTTTAGAAAAACAAATACACCCCCTTTTCATAAAAGGACTAGTGTGAAAATCATTTGGGAATGATTGAATTGGCCAGAAAATTAACGTATCAAATCCATTCCAGTTACTTAGGGGTGTAAGGATTAATGTCTATGCTCCTCTGTTTCTAGAGGTGACGAGCTGCTTCAGTTCGTGCATCGAACCCAGTCGGTGACATTACGTGTGGCCGGGGTCGGTCCCATAAAGTGGGACGATCGGCGCATGCACAACATTGACCTCAGTGACATGGTACGTAGACGATTTCAACAAAATTGTAAAGTATAATTATCTTGCTAAGTACACTTTGAGGGAGAAATGTTCAATATAAGGATAAATTTATTAATTTGTGCTATGCTGAATTTATTACATTATCACAGACTGTGATAATGTAATAAATTCAGTATAATAATTCTGCATACTTTTAATCATTAAATGCATGTATATGCAGTCGTTAGTTCTATATGAAATAATGCATTTCAGGAAAAAAATATGATTACTCCCTCAAAGTACACTTTCCTAGATAATTACACTTTGCGTGATTTTGATAGGCTACAGGGCTGGCAACTTTAGGGAAATGTGTCTGTGACAGGAGAAATGGGACTTATGGGTTTTGCGACCAGTGTAGATCCAGATCCGCCTGTGCATCCGCACAGTCTGATCAGGATATACAATGTTCACCATTTCACCAAGGACCCATCTGCAATGCTTCTAACAAGCGTGATCGTTACCAGGCTACATGAGTGTGCTATTTGATCAGGAGCAACACTGGTCAACTCCCATAAGCCACATTTCTCTAGTCACAGCCACATATAGCACGACTCATCATTTGATGTCTCTTACACATGTTAAAGGTACATGCCCACTCAGTAGGTCAAAATGTTGTTTATAGGAATGAAATAAGTGTATAATTACGTCACTATTCCACCAGTCTTGATATCAATGTGGAAATTTATTTCTGATATAAAATGTATAATAATGACAATCAATATGTGGGGTAATGATGAATGAATGTTTATTTTGCCAGAAAATGTCTCGGATGATGTCTCTGATATAAAGAACATTTTGTCTACTGAGTGGGCATTTAAAGGTGCATGCCCACTCAGCAAGCACAAAATGCTCTTTAAATGAATGAAATAAGTGTATAATTGTGTCACTATTCCACCAGTTCTAAATATTACGAGTGCCCACTATACAGATATACTCATTTTGTAATATGTATTTTACTGATAATGACTCGTGGTGGTATCAGGCTATTTTCATATGCAAATGAGGCATGATATGTTTTAATTATGTATACTAATTTAATGCGTCACCTGAAAAAAGATTATAAAGTATGATCATTGCACATTAAAAAATAAATACAGAGACTAAATAGGAAAGTATGTTAAAATTTTAAGGAAACACGGTTATCGCCCCTGATATCGGTGTCGAAATTTACGTCTGATATAAAATGTATAATTAATGTCAATCAATACGTGGGGTAATAGTGAATGAATGTTTATTTTGCCAGAAAATGGCTCAGATGATGTCTCTGATATACAGAACAGTTTGCGCCTAATGAGTGGACAAGTACCTTTAAAGGCTCCGTGTCACAGATATTCCAAAAAAAATAGTTTTCACTTTCTCCTGTTTATGGACTGCAAATGACCAAAAGTGTTTGATAAAATTCCAAGGAGCTTGTGATTTATTATGCTTTATTATACCTCATCGTAAATTGGCCGCATTGCATTGGTCAATTCCCTACCACGTGGTATAAAGCAATTGGCCATGTGTACTCTGAGGGCAATAATGCCAGAGATAATATAATTATGGACCGTTTCGCCCGAAAGTACCGAATGAGATGAAAGCAGACGCTGACTGGTACCCCCGTTGTATTACCCCTATAACAGTAAAGCATTGTAAACCGGGCACCAGCTGCGCAGATGTAAACAAAGATGGCGGAAGTCAGTGGAAGCAAACGTTTTGCAGATGTTGTATTGTGTGCAATGTGAAATGTTAGTTATATTCAGTATAATAAAGTAAATGGTGCCCTTGGTTGAGGGGGATACTGGATTATCTCCCCTCGAGAACATTATCTCCCTCGGCTGCGCCTCGGGAGAGAATGTTCCCTTGGGGAGATAATCCCCAATATCCCCCTCAACAAAGGGCACCATTTATATAATATATTATCACAGGTTGAAGTAACGGACCGAGGTATATACATACATTAAATATGCCTAAAAGCATAAATAAATGAAGAAAAAAAATAAGCTAAAATAAATTGTTTTACCCCCTCCATATACTCCATATAATATACCTTTAAAGGCTCCGTGTCTCACATATTCAGATTTTCACTTTCTCCTGTTTATGGACAGCAAGTGACCTACATCAGCCAAAAGCGTTTGATAAAATTCCAAGGAGCTTGTGATTTATTATAGGAATGAATGGCCTTTTGTGGAATTTATCGGGGTATAAAATTGGAAAAGTCGCGGGAATAGTGGACGAAGGCCGGAAGGCCTCGTCCAAAATTCCCGCGACTTTTCCAAGTTTATATCCCCGATAAATTCCACAAAAGTCCATTCATTCCTTATAATTCCAGCATTTGAAATAAATTCATCAAGAAAATGTGTTTCTTTTGACAGACGGCAGCCATTTGTTTACATTGACAGCACTGACAGCGGACCTGTAGAAAGTAGTTCGGCGTGGGAGTTTACTGGGATATAAATTTTGGACAGAGACTTGCTACGGGCCAATCAAATGTTAGGGAATTGTGTAAATATTTTTGTGCTGGAATTATTATGCTATATATTATCATAGACTTCGTAAACAGGGGAGATAATTTGTACCATGTGACCCAATTTATGAATCGGAACACTACGGTAACTATCTACACAAAGAGGTGTCCATTAATGACACTGCAGTGGTCATACCAGTTATCCGGACAATCAGTTTATCGGACAAATGAAAATACCTGTTAATTAAGCGCATTCGTTTGATCAGAATTTGCAGTTTTGTCCGATAATCTGGATGATCCCTGAACTTTTGGCTATTAAACACATTAACTCTGAAAGAATATTAAAATGTAAGTACATTTTCATCAATAATAAAAATGTCACCCTCCCCAATTTTTTTTATTTCATTAAATTCCCATAGAAAATTGTATTTTCCATATAAAATCATTATTTAATAGAATTTCATCAAATAACATTTTTTCGCGAGAGTGACATTTTTTAAAAAGTACTTACATTGAAATATTTCTTAGATTTAATGTATTTAATGGCCAAAAGTTTGTTGGCAGCAAAACGTGGCATAGACGGTAACTGAATTAATTTAAATTAAATTAAATTAGTAACACTCAATTGCACAAACACCTGTTTATCAAACGTCCTACGGTATTAACCCTTTCCATGCTGAGGATACGCCATTTTTTTGCGGAAACTCCTAAATATTTTCTTTCTATGCGCTCAGAAGTATATGTCATGACGGTTCAAATGAGTGGTCACAACATATACTTTCATTGAGAAGTAACAAAAGTAAAATATTTAATAAAGTTCATACCCATAAAGGTGTATTCCGAAAGTATTGGGTTGAACCATCATCTATGTAAGATATCCTATCTATCTATTGTGGGTGGTTGGTCGGGCGAACGCGACGGCGTAAATTAACGGTAGGGGTTCCTCCTTATAGGAATCACGATTTGCCTGGTTTGGCCCTCAGGTACGTTTATATCTTTGGCTCTTTTGTTACCTGGGAGTTGAATTTGGTTATTACCCATTAAAAAAGTATTAAGATTATTATTGATCCTTCAACTGTTGGGAGGGGGGTGGCTAGTAATTCTGGTGTGGTGAGAACCTGGCATCAGATCAGGATTATGCTGATTTCAGGGCTGAATATATTGTTTTTTTTATTGTAAATATCCAGTTCTGATGTTGGGAGTTTCCCCCCATTTGTACATGTACTTGAATAATATATGGGATTTAATACTAAGGCCGTTAAACCCCAACACACAAACAAACCTATATATCTATACATGGAATAATTTCCAGATTCATGGACACATGGACTACAGTAAGAATATAGAAAAAATCATGAAGGCAATCAAAGACGAACTGAAGCCAGCCATGCCAAAGGCATAGAAGACCAACCTATAGTTATGTCAATGGATTGTAAAAGTAAATCCAGTTTGGAAAGTGCAACAACACTGAGAACTCCAGCGCCGAGACAGCGACTCATCCAGTCATTGTGAAGGCCTTGATTTGTATGTGCCTTCTAGGAAGACTGAAGGAATTGATAACATATATCGTGATAGAGTTACGACTAGTCAACCCACCAATACGATGAATGCACCTGAGTCTGCCAATGATGATTACGAACCTTGTTATTTCACATATTCTGATCCTAATGTTTCCGAATCGAATGAAAACTAAAATTATGTTCTAACCTCTATTTTTCTCAATTAACAAGTTAAGCTTAAATTTACGTTTACATTTTAATTTTGCGTTTACATGTTTTGTATCCAGATATTTTGCCCGCCATGGCAAAAATAGGCTTATTTGCGACCAGTGTAGCTCATGATCAGCTAGAACAAACAATTTGATCTGACATTGACCTACAGTCTCTGTTACCTGCGTAAAATCATGCTTCCCTAATTCAACAGCAAATGGTCCAGTTACTGTTGAAAACACATATAATGCATCGAAAATGTAAAGTATGCATCTGATTTAGGGGATAACCATGCTTTGTTTTCGATTTGGAGTAGTATGTGGGAGGTTTTATGGTCTGTGAATCAGTTTTATGTAAAACTGATTCTCAGACCATAAACTGACCAATGACTGACAAACATGACTTCAGGGTGGCCCTTCAATAAATTCCCAAAAATATTACCCCACCCGCCCAAAAGGCGAGTGTACCGATGCATTTAGTAAAATGCTTGAATGCAAGCTCAATATGCCAATAAGCCTATAACTTTGCAAATCCCAATGTGCAAATACACGACTATACATAATAAACTGTATTGCAGATGGGCAATCACCTGAATTAGGCGTAAATCCCGGGAACTCCTGTTGACTCTTGTTTACATTTCCTTTGTAAAATTTACAAAAATACCCACTGCAGAAATGTTGACATTTATTTAAATGAATAAAAGCAATTAACTGTTGCAACTACACATAGAAAAGCAATACAATTGTTAAAATAAACTTTGGAGTTGTGTACAAGTCTTAGAAAAAGTCCCGTTAATCTCAATTTGAAATGGGACTATTCTTCGGCAGAGTTACATTTCTTCAAACTTCATTTGGTGTGAGGCGGTTATCGATGACGATAACAACCTGCTGACATATTGAAACATATCACTGTTCGTGATATGCTACAACGTTTCAGAAAGTAGGACGAACACTAGGTGCATTAGAATGGGGATAACCATGCTTTGTTTTTCGATTTGGAGCGGTATCTGGGAGGTTTTATGGTCTGAGAATCAATTTTAAGCCTCTGCTAGGGAGGTTTTATAGTCTGAGAATCCACTCCACTAGGCGCCGTAAAACTGATTCTCAGACCATAAAACCTCACACATACCGCTCCAAATCGAAAAACAAAACATGGTTATTCCCTAAATGAGCCACTGTATTGCCCGGTTGGTCACATGATTTGTGTTTTACAATTTTATTCATGTCTTACAAAAAGCATTCTTTTCTTTGTAATCCTTTCAACATTACATACCTGTATAGTGGTATTGGCAAACAGTGTAGATCGAGATGAGCCGTCTCGTGACGAGCCGGCGCATCAGTATCTGCACTTTTTGCAAGTAATTTTAATATTTTTGAGAACAAAAACACCCCGTTTTCATAAATGGACTAGTCTGAAAGACAAGTGATAATTGGATTGGTTGTAAAATTAACATATCAAAATCCATTCCAGTTACTTAGGGGTGAAATCTGGAAAGTTGTCTATGTATTGTGCACACTATTGCCTAACCACTTCAGTTCTAATTATGACATACGTGTCCATAGGCCGTAAGCCAGAAATGGGAACCCCCACCCCAACCCACACCTGTGGGATTTTTGCAGACATATTTTTTTCTGAAACTACATTCCATTACGAGTTTCTATGCCGTATATCTGCGCTCTGTAACCCGCTGGATGAATTGGCACCATTTTGAAGTATACCACCCTCGAACTTTTCGATTATAATTATGATGTCTGCAGTTTATGATACAATGTTAAAAACAAAGTATTTTTCATCATTCCCCACCCACACATTTTACGATGGGACTTTTACATGTAATCAATTTCATTTATGATATGCACTGTCACTTACTTATAAATTGTTAAATGCATATGCAACTACTTAGGCACTACTGATAGCTATCCGTGCACACTTCAGATACAGTGTGCCCGAGTGTTCGTCCGTCTGTCAGTCCGTATCGCATTTTCTTAGTGATGGTAACAACTACGTTATATGACTCAGAATTCAAATCTCTCTTGGTGTCTATTAATTGTATGAATGGTAATTATACTTACTAGTGTTTGCAATATATATAGTGAATGCCCATATTCTGATTACATAATGTCTACAGCAGATGATGCAATGTTAAAACAAAGTACCTTTAACTATATATTCCCAACCCAATGAATTTACAATTACCATTTTACATGTAATAATTGTTCTTACTTTATACGCTGCCAGATACTTATGAAAGGTTCATATGAACGTGTAGCTACTAACACCTGTATACATGTATGTGGCTGTGACTAGAGAAATGGGGCTTATGGGCTTTGTGACCAGTGTAGATCTCTATCCCAATACAGAAAGAATGTCTGTTGGTCTCTCTATATGTCCATTTCCTATTTATGCAACCAAGACAATTACCATGTTTATTAGGTTGTGTATTCCAACATGAACGTCTCTGATACATATAAGTATTACTCTCAGCTGTTGACAGGCCTTTACACACCATTAAGTAAAATAAATAAGTAAATATAATTATTATTGTCAATAGTATAGGTCGTAGGTACTAATTTGCAAATTGGATATAGAAAATATACCTTTTCTACCATGCTGAATGGATTATTTGTAGCACATATTACTCCATGTATGACACAGTAAATACTAAAATACAGAACATTAAGATAGCTGTAAATAATACGAGCAAACTTTGCTGGAGTAAAACATGACAAATACATTGTTATACACTTTCAAGATGACAGCCATCAAGTAAATTAGTTTGTGTATAACCGATGAAACAGAGATATATCCCGGTTCCACATAATGTACACACTATTTGTCGTGCATTCCAATAATATTCCCTCAACCCATTCCGAGTCATCAGCAGGAACAGGATCCAAATGTGTAGTTGGCACCTGAACGTTTGTGTTCCAATGTGTATGATCGTCGAAATTACCAGTGTAAGTGCACACCAGTGCATGCATCATGGCTATTGCCTAATACATGTAGGTACATTACTACATTAGTATTATTTGAGAGGCACCCATGAAGATATTGTATTTTGTAAGTGAGGCGTTGTAAGTAAATATTTAACCATGATTTCATAATAGTGACATTTGATAACCCGTAAGGTTGATATACCATTTCATAATTTTCATAAACAAAGACATTGAAGGTGCATTATCTTTCTAAAAGCATGCATATGCTCTTCAGATATATCCACTATCTCCATATAGCTGTTATGTACGTTTACATAAACTACTTTGTCCAATATGTTTCAACATTCGGTGTTCTTAATTATAGCACACGTGTTATTCTACACCTGTTGTGTCAAATTACCAATATTTACTATTTATTCAAACCAATATTAGTATGTATGTAGTCTGAAAAATCGATTCCGGGGTATTCAAACATTGATCTAGCCCAGTTTAAGAAGTATGTACATCTACCACGTGTAGCCACACACACTTATAGGACCATCAATATACATTTAAATCCCCATGAATGATAACGTATCTCCATAACATATTATACAATGTATCAAAATGTTCATCTAAACAATATCACATAGCCTCTATCGAGACACATTAAATTTTGGATTTTACTATGCAATTGAACTATTGTCTAAATGGCATTCTAACTATTTACGCAGGCGGTAAGGATCAGGTTTGTGAAAGGCGTTTTCTGCCGCATTGTACCACAGTTGTGTGTTTTGCTGGCTCTTTGTGGTCGTCTGAATATATATTTCGCAATTTGACAACAGGTAATGTCATTCTAATGATCAAACAACTCTATAATTATGTACCATGTGTACATTTATTTACTGAATGCATAATTATATTTACATTATACCTGTTTAGCTCATACATATCACACATAGTTTGTAGTTAATAGACACGTCTTTGCCTCCATATACCCATAATGTCCAGAGACATTTATTCTAGTATATGTCATGGGCTAGCAGAGCTTAATGTCATCGCAAGATGCGGGATCTCCTTGGGATAAGGGTATTATCAAATATTTTTTAGAAACTTAAGCTGTATTATAAGTGTACATATATATCCGTAAATATCACATCTCCTAATTGCAAAAGCGACCATGGTCATCTTGAAACTGATTGACAGTCATGGTGACAGTGAATATGGTTAGGTTTTTGGTGTATTAGTTCCAATACTGTTTAATTAGAAGAATGAATACATCACATTTAGTGGTTAATGTAGAACTGATTACATCAATGACTACATGAATTACATATCGTTACCATGTATTGTATTTATTTTCCACTCCACCTCACGACCAAGGGTTAATTTAATTATTGTCACATTTGCGGGATGCTTAATGTGGCAGAAAGACATGCATGTTTGCAATAAGCATACCCATGCCATTGATCATACCATGCTACATACTGCCTTGGCCAATGATCATCATCTCGCTTAATTGTCAAAAGTGTGCTCGTTAACAATAATAACATTGTATTCCTTGTCAACAGTAAATCCATTTTGGACACACTTTGAAACAGTTCTTCAATGCTCAAACTGATTGAAATACATCCGTATTTGTCTTTGAAAATTAGCAGAATATCACACTCTATACATAACAATGTTAGTGTTGTTTAATTACTGAAAACTGCAGCTTCATCATCAATATTATTGCACATCTGATCATTTTTGCGGCCATTTTGAATATATATTATAGCATTGTATACCTGGATATGTATATGTTATCAAATGATTTGATTCGTATACCTCAAACTGGTATGTATACATGTAATAGGTGCATGAAACAACTCCATACAGTAAAGAATAGAACAAAAGAAGAACATTTTGGCGGCCATTTTGACTGTTCTGACAATTGTGAAAGGCTATTGCATGACTATCTCCTGTATGTTCCATTTATTTGTGAGGGAAAGCAATGTATTTGTGTTTATGAATGTCTGTATTTGTTCGTAACAGCACACGACTCGCAGAAAACTATTGGAAAACAGCCTATTTCGGCAGCCATTTTGAAATATATTGCCATTTACGGATGTAATTAAATGTAAGATGTATTACAAATCATTTTACCTTCAAATTGTGACTTATGTATAGCAATTTACCAGGTTAATATTTATAAGACTGAAAGTTAACAGTCCTTAATAAAACAATATAATACTGTTCGGCGGCTATCTTGTAAAATGGCCTACATTTGTTCATCCAGCGGCATTTTGAGAGCAGACAACCAGGATTGATAGACAATAGACTACTGAATCCGAAAATCATACTCACCAAAATCTCACAGGGGGGGGGGGGGTGGGGGGGGGGGAGAGGGGGTTATTGCTGGCTCAATCATACTGTCACGATCGGGATGTCAGTGACGTACGTGCCGTCGCAATATACCCACCCCGATCTGGGGGCCGAATACAAAATCCAAATTCAGTTTGTGCACCTGCATACCTAGAAAATGAGCTTACTTGTTTCCACCTAATGATACAATCAAATAAATTCTGAAATCCAAACTAGTTAATCTACATGTATATGGAACCCATACAGTGGACTCTCACCACAGTGTCCGATTTAGAAAGGTTCCAATAATCCAGATGGGAAAATGGTCGGGAGCATGTGAATGGTAAATTTAACGATGGGATTCACACTTATCGGAATTCCAATCGGATACCTTGGTTGGCCCTCATGTACACCTTATGTTTGGCTTTCTTGTAACTTGAGAGTTGAATCTGGTTATACCCATTTTAAAAGTAATAACATTATTAGTGCTAATCCTATGACTTTTACTGAGTGTGGCAAAGTGATTCTGGTGTGGTATGGACCTGGCACCAGATCAGTTTATTCTAAGTTCAGGGCTGAATATATATGTTTATTAAATCGCGTAGCGAAAATGGGATATAGGGATGAAAAAGTTGTCGGTCTGTCCATCACGTTTTCCATTCTGCTATAATGGGCATTTTGTGACAAATAACGGATGAACCTCACACAAATTGCAACAGAAAATCTTACAACTGTTTATTACTCATAAAAGTATCCTCTATAACATATACAAAGTCCTAAGGAATCCAAGTGGTGGAAAGCATTTTTTTTCAAATGTTTCTTAACCGTACTCTGGTACGACTTTTTGCTACTTTATGATGTGATATTTATCGACGCACTAACGACACATTTGATACTAAAACATATGTGCATATGAATATGGTCGGATTTTAGTATTGAGATGGCCAGTGCCTTCAGATAAGATATCTAGATGCTTTAAATCCATTTATAATGGCCTGACATATGTAATGTAATAGAAAAAATACATGCTAGTGTATCTTGATATCCAGTTCATAAGTCTCGGCTAGGGAACGCATACAAATTCCGACGCTTGCCGATAATTTCTTTGAACCCCTCAATAGTCTGGAGTCAGAAGATGTCGTTCTCCCTCAATGACCTAATAATGTTAACTTGTCTGGTTGTTCAAGCACTGTTTTCATCATCATCGCATTCTGCCTGAAATGAATTTGCACACCCTGATCCTTTGCAATTGCTACATGCAACAGACCACTCAATGTCGTGTTTCTTGCATGTGCACCTGAGGCTGATGCAATCTGTCTTATAGCTGCATTTGATGACCTGCAGGAGTTCCTGTGGAGCTGGTGGTAAGTCGGTTTGGACAGGGATAAGTCCCCCATCGCTCTCTTTTCATCCCCAGTCTGGTGGCAGGAGTTTATCTACGGTTCCCTTCCTCTGCTGCACCTGGTAGTACACGCGGATATTGTGGTACTTTGCTGCTGCAGCAGTTGGTGGTAGGCTCTGTGGCTGTACATGTGAAGTGATAGTAGCCTAACAAAAGCGCCTGTGTCGGAGTGAGTTGAGTCCCTCCTCCGGCTTCCCGTTGTACAGTCACACCAATGCATTCTCTCCTGCTGCCGCAACATCTGTTGTGGAAGCTGACAATGTGTCAAACACTGTATCTTGCCTACGGAAGTCATCACTGGTTGTGAATTTCTTGAGGGCGGCTCCTTTACCATTGCCATAAAGGCGGGATGTTGTGTCACACCCACGGATTGCATGTATGAAGAGGATGTGATTACACACACTGGAACCAAGCTGCTGCTTGATAGCCTTGATATTCCAAACACGTGGGTTCTTCATGCTCTTCTTTGGCTCGAGTTGGAAGAAGAGGTCATGTGACTCGAGGTTGGTATGGTAGATGAGAAGCATGAGAATATCTGTATCATCACCTTCGCAGTGTTCGTTGTGGTGGCACACTCCACTGATTTCTGCACAATGAGAAGATCAGCAGTTCTTCTTCTGCAGGTGGCCACTGAGCATGTTGATGAACTGTTGCTTGATTGTGTTGTTTGCGAGGAACTCGTCTTTCTTCATTGTAACAGGCATGCCCTCATCAAACGTCACATTTGCTCCAGTCCTCCCATCTGCTTGTCTCCGCTGTGTCATGTCCTTGGTGGAATTGCCCTCATAACCATCGAACATCACAATTGCCTGCCCACAGGTCACGGGCTTGTCTTGCATCTGTCATGTCTTTGTTTTGCTCACCAGTGTTGTAGTTGACTCATGTGAGCTCTTGCATGTCATTGTTGACTTCAGCGCAAGCTGGCATGGCGAGGAGCCATGTTACACGCTGCAGCTCTGTCATTCCTGGCCCTCTTCTGAGGCCACCACTGGTCTTCGTGCTTCTCATTAGCACCTGCTCGATAATGAGATCGACGGAAAGTCCAGCCCATAGGCGATCACTTCTTCTGACCACATGGAAACCCTCTTGGAATCTCTGGTAGACATCTGGATGTTCCACTTGGAGCTTGCACATCCGCTGCACATAAGTCCGTGCCGATGTCGTGTAAAGGTTGTGCCCAGATGCCGCCATGAAAGGAAGCATTTCTGATATTTCCTCGAGGTGTAGTTCTCAGTTTCCGGTACGTTCTGCTCTCAGAAATTTGCGAAGTATGTCTACCATATCAATGTACTGTAACCAGAGGGCACCAGTCCTACTAGAGGCTTTCAGGGATTCGGTTTCGTTTATGAGTAGTTCCTTTATCCTGAGCACCACATCAGCATGACAAACCTCGTCTGCAGACACTGATCTCTCCATTACATTTGCATAGAGGACAGCAACTTCATCCAGATCAGGGTTCCCTTTTCCCTCTCTAGCTGGAGTATCTTCCTTTGATGATATCTTTGAATCAGTGAACTCCTGTGAATCGGCATCTACTGACTGTTGAGGGAGAGCCACATCAAGCGCGTCCAACACAATAATGGCATTGAGGACGCCATCGACAAGGAGGTGTGCACGCACAGCCCGTGCAATTGCGTTCCCTGTCATCACGTGCACCATATCGTTGGTGCATAAATGAGCTCCAGAACTTCTTGTAACCCAGATCCAGCCATTAAATGTACTATGGATCCCAGGAAGCTCACCTGGGTGTGGAAGCCTCCAAGTCTCAAGACTATCTTTCTCTAGTCGCTTCCTTCTGGCTCAGCGTTGATGATCAACAGGGCCTTCCACCAGAGTGGTTGATCAAACGTAATGATGGGCATTGTGGCGGCGGGCATGCCCACTTACAAATATCAGTGTGGAGCAGATGCATGTGGCGTCACTGGGATTCATGTCAATCATTGGAAGAAAGACGACGGATGATTGCCCTGGATCATTGCCAAGTTGTACAAACTGCATCATCCCAGACAATGCTGGCCTTGGTGAGGCAAAAAGGATGGCTTTCTTACATATGAGGTCCAGGTCGGCCGTTGGGTCTTGCGCCTCCATATTGATAAGCCTTTCGTAAGTGACTGCGTCTGTTCCACGACCTACTTTCTTATGGAACACAATTGGAACTCTCCCCATCATGGATACGTCAGGGGTGTCTTTTGCTCTGATGATGGGATTGGTGGACTTGGTAGCTGGTGTTACGGCAGCAATTATCCCCATGCCATGGAATATGTTGTTACCATCCAGGGTTCGAATGTTATGGTCCACGTTGTCTGCGGCATACTGGATGAACTCACCGGAGAAGGCAGGAATGTCAGTTCTATGCGATACCACAGCATTGTGCACACATATGTGCACCTCTTTGTAGGAGCAACAGAACACAAGCTGGTGAAGAGTATCGACCAGAAAGCGTGATTCGAAGTGGTGGTGGACCTGGACTCCTAGCCCAATCTGCAGTGGCGCCAGAATAACGTTTGGTCGGCTCGCCTGCATGATTGCTTGTCCGATGGAGGCAGTTATCATGCCGACATTTTTGCCCACCAACAACTCTTTCAGTAGAACCCTGAGAAAGGTGATGGCTTCCTCTTCAGATTTCAGTGAGTCACAGTCAGGATATACACAATTGGATGTGTCTACAGATTTAATGTCATCTTTGATGAGTCTGGCAGCAGTTTCGATGATCCTCCTCTTCTCTGTTTTGCGATCAGCTTTTCTGTGAGAATAAAAGTCATGAAGGATCGCTTTGGCTGTGTTTATGAAGGTAACCACATTTTGTTTACCATTAATCTCGGTTTGAATGATTCTGTCACCGAAATATTTCTTCAGTTTGGACTTCATGTGCGTGTAGCCATATGCCTCAAGTTCTGATCCTTGGAGGTTGTTTTCCATCCGGCTAACAAGATCATTGATCGTGATCTGTTCATCGCCATTTTCTTCCATGAAGTGGGCATCTTCCAGAAAGGCATTGCCTTTCTTCCTCTTGTGGACGACCTAGTTTGGGTTTTTTGACTACTGTTTCGCTGGTCTAATGATCTGCTGGTACTTCGTACGAAAATTGACGCTGCACACTTGGTGATACACTGCATCTGCAGCATGCAGGTCATGTACATGCAGCAAACGAGCTTTTACTATGGCTGCCCAATCATCTCCTCTTTCATTGCAAGATTTCAAGAGCGTGTCCTTGAACTCAACTGTCCTCACTGGAAATACAGTCCAATCAGAACTCTTCCTCTTGGTCCCAACATGAGCTGACCTCCCACAGAACAGACAGTCTATGTCATAATGGAACCCCTTCTCATCAGCTGAGCGTAGTCGCACATGCCTGTCGACTACTTGCTCTTGTTCTTTCCCCTTCAGTGCTTTCGCTATTTGTTGTTGGCTGGTATATTTCTTGCGGCAGACTTGATGAACCAGTTCCCCAGGTGATGTATGAACGTCATCATTTCTTGATTGACTTGCTATGTTGATGGCGCCACTCCCCTTTTCAGTAAGGGTGGATGATGGCTGTTCACCTCCCTGCAGGTTCCTTACAAATGGCACGTATTAGAGGGCCACTCATTGTTCAGGATGTGAAGTTACAACAATTAAAAAGACAATATTTAAAAGTAACAGCACTAATACACAATATAATATCAGGTTGATAACTGGATATGATAAAGATACAGGTGGGTGACAGAAAATTACAGAGAGATAACATGAATGGACACCAGGAAATAGTACAATGATGGGGTGTTGGATGGGAAAAGGGGCGGGTATCCGGTGGATGAGGAGGACGTTGGGTAAGGGTGAAATGGGGATGGTGTTAACGTGTAGATTCACACGAATGAAAATAAAAATGGCGAACGGACAGGAAACGTAACTCACACGGTAAAAAAATGTACACAGATTACAGACGTACAGGTTAACCAAAAAATGCACAATTTATATGTATATAAATAATGTATATACTATTTCATTGCAGTACTCCTAACGGGATAAAACTGTTTTGCAATGCTTATAATAGAACAGTCAGAAACAAACTGCAACGTGTAACACACAGCTGCAGAGCGCAGATTGGCTTATATACATTTAACAACGCTACCGTCGAACTCGCAGTACAGAGAACTGTGACCGGATAGAAAATACGGCGCTGTAAAGTATATATACATGGTTGTCAACTACATAAATTAAAGGTGGCGGAAACAAAAGTACAACGCTAGGCTTCTATTCAACGTGTATACATACATGGTCGCGAACTAGTACAGGCATTATATGACATGACCTCACACAAATTGCAACATAAATTCTTTCAACTGGTGTATTGTCCTGTATGAGATCAAAAGTCCTAATAGAAACGAATGTTCTTTTTTAAAGTACAGTAATTATGATTTTGTTCAATGATTGCACATTTTGCAGTTACCAACTTTTTGCAATAAATCATGTTCACAAAATAGTGACATTAATTTTGCAAATCACTTAAATTTGTTGTGAATTTCCCTTTGAACATGCATTGTACTGTATCTAACTTCATGACTCATATAAAGCAATGTGTCTGGTAGATTATGGATAGTATTGAACCTTTTGTCTGAACATCAGACAAGCAGACATGTAACAATCCATTTTTTAACATGGGCGTAATGGAGAAAAATGCCATCACCGATTTCAGTACTTGTCAATAGGTTCCACCACTTGGATTCCTTAGGACTTTTGATATGTTATACAGGACATATAATGCCTGTACTATAAGTTCTTTTTCGTATGACCGATTGGCTTCAAACTTCATGTACATGTTTATTATTATCATGATTATTATCATCATATTTTCATTCCTCACCCCACAAATGCTCCCCATGCCCAAGGTCAGTGTCAAATAACTTTGAAATTTCATTAGATGTATTCACTAGATTTTTACATTCAGTAGATGTGTGCACGTTTCTCCATTCTCCTATGATTTCTTTAGTGTATGACCGATTGGCTTCAAACTCCATGTATATGTTTATTATCATCCATATTTTCATAACTCACCCCACCCATGCTCCCCGTGAAGAAGGTCAAGGTCAAATCAAAATTTAATATTCACTAGATTTTCACATTCAGTAGATGCGTGTGTATTTATCTACTCCCCTATAACGACTTAACTTCATGAGCGATTGGCTTGTAACTTCGTGTTCATGTTTCTGATCATTCATACTATCATTCCCCGCCCCACCCAGGCTCCCCCACACCCAAGGTCAAATAACTTTGGAATTTTACATTTAGTAGATGTGTGCGCGTTTCTCAATTCCTATAACTCTTTGCTGTATGAGCGATTGCCTTGAAACTTCTTTTGCATAATTAGTATTTTGATTCCCGCCCCAAACATGCTCCCCTACCCCGAAGGTTAAGGTCAAATAATTCACACTCAGTAGATGGGTGCGCCTTTCTCCATTCCACTATAACTTCTTTAAAGGTATATGCCCACGTAGCAGGTTACACTGTACTGCAACTTTTCATTTTCTGTCATGCCTTATATGAGCCATATATCTACCCACTAACGAGTTATTTTTAATTACGGTGCGTGTTAATTGGTGTTAAATCGCATTTTATATGCCGCGACCAGAAAGGGTATTTTCCGACCTCGTGCTATTTTTACCTCAAACATTGATTTCATGTGTAACTAAGCCAAGGTGTAAACTATTTGCTGACAGTACTGTACAAATTGGAAAACGTTTGTAAAGACCATCCGTTATCAGCCGAAATTCGGCAAAATCGTTGAAAAGTATGTACATTTTTCAACTTCAAATGCATATAGCTCTTTGGGCAGATAGCGGAAACTGTCAGCGAGTCTGAGATAGAGAATTTTGTCAGCTTTCCAATGCAAAAAGAATTCTTGAAATCGGTTGGAAAATAAGGAAGTTATAGGAAGTATGACGTCACTTCCGTTTTCGTGGAAAGTAGTATTAAAAGATATCTGAAAATCTCTGAGTCTCTGCTCACACTTGATCCGAATCGGCATGCAAAATTTGAAGT
Source organism: Conchocele bisecta (assembly GCA_029237695.1). NCBI lineage: Eukaryota > Metazoa > Mollusca > Bivalvia > Lucinida > Thyasiridae > Conchocele > Conchocele bisecta. The sequence continues at coordinate 65,930,493 of CM055279.1, read as the reverse complement.
CGATCCGACCAGCGGTTTGGTGTAGATGGAGGGAGCCCGTAAGTCAGCGGATGATTATTTTTCGATAGTTATCGCCCTTAAATTGCAGTTTACGCCATTTGTAAATACACCTAATTAAATTAAATATGTGCAATATTCCGCCAGTGAAGTTTTCGTTTGTTTTTCACCATAGGCCTGGCACAAAGCAGGAACGTTTTAGCTAAAGGACTGAAATATCGACCGCAGCAAGAAATTTTGAAATCTATTGATAAATAACGAAGCTGACGTCACATCCGTTTGCTCTATTTTGAAAACTTGAAAAAAAATACGTTCATATTTGACATCCAATAGAACCGGAAGTAGTCAAGATAGAGCTCTGAAAATTATCTTTTATGCGCCTGACACTCCCCTATCACACTGGCAAGAAATTATGTTGCTGACATTACTGTACAAATTGGAAAACATTTGTAAAGACCACCCGTTATCAGCCGAAATTCGGCAAAAAATCGGCAAAATCGTTAAAAAGTATGTACATTGTTCAACTTCAAATGCCTGTAGCCCTCTTATTTGACCAGATAGCCAAGAACTGTCACGAGTTCGAGATAGAGAATTTTGTCAGCTTTCCAATGCAGAAATAATTTTTGAAATCGGTTGGAAAATAAGGAAGTTATAGAAAGTATGACGTCACTTCCGGTTTCGTGGAAAGTGGCATTAAGAGATTTCTCAAAATCTCTAAGTCTCTGCTCACACTTGATCCGAATCGGCATGCAAAATTCGATCCGACCAGCGGTTTGGGCTGTAGACTGAACGGCTGAAAGCCGCCTCAAATCTAATCATATCACATCTTTGACATGCGCAGTGAAGTATCGGAAGTTGAGAAGAAAAATCTCTATTTCGATTCCAAATCTAAATCTTCACGTAACTCTTTCCATTTGGTGATCTGTCGCCAATATTAACCACTCTCTCTCTGTACTCTCAGACATTTCGCCTTTCTGTTGGCCGACGCTGTTTCATACAATCCGTCCTGGACGTTTCGACATGTTGATATTCTTTACATATTGGGAAGCCTAATGGCCCGCGTAGTATACTGCGCATGCGCACCGCAAGCCGTGATGTGAAAGTCGTCGTCCCCGCATATTATCAAAATAGACTGTTACCGCCGCGCGTCGCTAACAGTAAATTGATAATTAATAAATGATTATATTTGTATAGCGGACACACGTAATTTTTAGAACTGGTGGAATAGTGACATAATTATACACTTATTTAATTCCTATAAAGAACATTTTGTGCCTGCTGCGTGGGCATGTACCTTTAAAGTGTACAAGCGATTGGCTTGGAACGTCATGTACATGTTTCTCATCATTTATATTTGCATTGCCCACCCACCCATGCTCCCCACGTTCTCAAATTCAAGTTAAAATGATTTTGAAATTTCACATTCAGTAGATGCGTGCGTGTTTCTCCATTCCACTATAACTTCTCTATTGTATCAGCGATTGGCTTAGAACTTCATGTGCATGTTTCTCATCATTCATAGGTTAACCCTTAGACCGCTATCTTAATTTTTTTGTCATCTGCTGTTTATTTCCTATTTAACATTGTTATCATCAAAAACATGCTTTGACAGCGCTTTAGAATAATTTACAACATGCTTTGACAGCACTTCAGAATCATTTCCATTGGAAGTGATTCTGAAGTGCTGTCAAACCATGTTTTTATTGAGAAATAAGGCAAGATATAAAAGCAACAGCGGACGACAATTGTTGTGAGTAGCGGTCTAAGGGTTAATTCCCCGCCAGATCCCATGCTTCCCACGGTCCCAACTACATGCTTTTCATCATTTATAGTGTTATTTCCCTTCCGACTGATGCTCCCTCCGTGCCCAAGGTCAATGTCAAATAACTTTCACATTCAATTATAGATGTGTGCGCGTTTCTCCATTCCTCTGTAACTTCTGTACTGTGTGAGCGATTGGCTTAAATGTACATGCCCACTCAGTAGGCACAAACTGTTCGTTATATCAGAGACATCATTTGAGACATTTTCTGGCAAAATAAACATTCATTCACCATTACCCCATTGATTGGCATTATTATACATTTTGTATCAGACGTAAATTTCCACATTGATATCAGGGGAGATAACCGTGTTTCCTTAAATTTTAACGGACATTACTATTTAGTCTCTCTATTTATTGTTTGATGTGCAATGATCATTCTTTATAATCTGTCGAAAATATTATTTTTCCAGGCGACGTATTTAATTAGTATAAATAATTAAAAAATACCACGCCTAATTTGCATATTAAAATAGCCTGACACCACCGCGAGTCACTATCAGTAAAATAAGGGTGGGTGGAAGGTGGGTGCAAGCGATGGGTAATTTAACGATCGGGGTTCATCATTACCGGAATTCCGACTGGAGACCTGGTTTGGCCCTTATATACGGCTTTGGCATTTTGTATGTGACAGTTGAATCTGGTTATACCCCTTATGTGAGTATTACGATTATTCGTAATCCTATTTTAGGGGAAGGGGCCAAGTGAATTTGGTGTGGTATGGACCTGCCACCAGGTCAGGTAATTCTAATTTCAGGGCTGAATATATTGTTTCTCGATGTAAATATTCAGTTCTGATTTTGGAATTCCCCCCCCCCCACAATGCAGCAGGTTAAAACGGGATCGAACCCGTTTACCCGGCCTTAAATGACCATAACTGTTGATAGGCCGTTAAACACAAATAAACAAACAAACAAAACTATCAGTAAAATAAATATTACTAAATGATTATCTCTGTATAGCGGGCACGTGTAATGTTTATAACTGGTGGAATAGTGACACAAGTATACACTTATTTAAGTCCTACAAAGAACAAGTTGTGCCTACTGAGTGGGAATGTGCCTTTAAATGTCATGTGCATATTTATTATTTAAGGGCCACAGCAATGGGATACATGCTGTTGGCCGATGACAGTACAGTACAGTACGAGACCAGGTGGTGTGGTAATGGGATGTGTTATAACCATAACCCCCCCCCCACCACCACCACCACCACCACCACCACCACCATCCCCACGCCCCCCCCCCTCCCGGCAAGGAGGAATATATAATTATCGTAATCCTGTCCGTCCGTCCGTCCTTCCACGTTTAAAGTGTTTGTCTACCCATTACCTATGTAACTTTAAGTCGGATTGACCTCAAACTTCAATACTTCCTTATCATGATCAATATTTTCATTCCATACCACACTCATGCGGCCTTCATGTCCAATGTCAAGGTCAGATTGCTTAGCAGTTTGCGTCCATACGATTTGCATTAAAGTTTTCGGGTGTCCAATGCTGTATGTGTGGAGCGCGTGGTCGAGCGGTCTGAGGCGTCGGACTGCTGATCTTACGGTCGTACGGGGAGCCTCACCGGATGCGTGCGTTGTGTGCTGATCTTACGGTCGTGGGTTCGAGCCTCACCGGAGGCGTGCGTTGTGTCCTTTAGCTAGACACCTTATCCACACTGCTTCAGTCCACCCAGCTGTAAATGGGTACCAGCTAATTAACGGGAACATCGATTGTATTGGAATTGTATGTACATGTATATATGAAATAAAATGTTTGCTCGAAATTGCCCGTGAGGGTGTGCAGCAGTACAAAGAGATAGATATCCAAAGAGATAGGTTAAAACTGGATCGAACTCGTTTCCACAGTCTTACATGACCTTAGCTGCTGATAGGCCGTTAAATACCAATGAACAAACAAACAAACAACATATTATCTTTGCAACGGTAAGTCGGGTTGACTTAAAACTTCATTTACATCCTTATCATCCATATTTCCATTCCATACCACACCCATGCGGCCTTCATGTCCAAGCTCAAATTACTTAACTTAGAAATTTGCGTCCGTAAGATTTGTGTTAGTTTTCAGGTAAACATTATCTCTGCAACGGTAAGACGGGTTGACTTCAAACTTCATATACTTCATAATCATCATCCATATTTTGGTTTCATACCACACCCATGCGGCCTTCATATCCAAGGTCAAATTGCTTAGAATTTGATTTAAATTGTTTTTTTTAATATGTGCATTAAAGTTTTTATTTGTCAGTCCTGGCGGCGGCTGGGGGTATACGTGAGCCCCTGATCAATTTCTCTAGTTTAATGGGCATTCTTTGTTGCCGCAAGTCCGAGTCTATCCATCTGTGTGATAATGTAAAGACCAGTGATATTTAGTCTAAACTTCATTTTCAAAACTCAAAAACTTAATAAATGTAATCAGTGACTGCATAGCTTTGAAACAACTTGTTTACATGTAAGTACTGAGCAGTACCTGTACTGTAGCAACATTATTAACCCTCACTACGCGGGAGACAAAAATAATCGTCTGCTGATCTTCATTTTTGCCTTAATTCTTAACAAAAAAAGTTTTCGTAGCATATGAGAATCGTCTCCATTGTAGACGATTCTCATGCGCTGTCAAAACAGGTTATTATCGAGAAATATTGAAAATAAAACATTTCCAGCAGACGACACAATTTAAATCTTATTAAGAGTTAAATAAGTATACAATTGTGTCCAAATAAGGAAACCCCGGAACTGCTAGCAGATGTTAGTAAGACTGTTTGGCATGACTGGCGTAACAGGGCAGCAAATCACTCGGAAACCCTCGCACCATTCCGTAAGTCGATAATTCATCCTTTGACGCCATTTTCTTTACCATTGAACGCGAAAAGATGAAGAAGTGGACAGAATGGGCAGCACATAAAATGGGCTGATTAATCCAGTTCAATCAGGTATACCATAATCAGATGGCGAGAGTCGCATTACCAGATTACCATATCAATTGGATTTGGGAGAAAGTGTCATTATTAAATGCAAATATATAAATGTCCGTTTATAAATCAATACGCGGGTACATAACTGCTGTTGCATCATAAAAAGGCAACATTTCTTAGATTCCGATTTTGAATATCCATAAATACACTTATTTTTTTGGACATCCATAATTCGTTTTATGGATATCCAAACAATCGTTAAATTAACAGCAAAAAAAAGACATCATTATTTCGAGTGCTAATAAGACAGGTCCGAATAAGGCCAGGTCCGAATTAGCCTGATACCCCAGAGATAGCCACTTTCAGTTTTGTAGTTTCCGCCGTTAGCGCAATCATCTGTTTAGCCTATTTCACCAAAATTGCAAAGTATAGTTACTTATCTTCTAAGTACATTTTGAAGGAGAAATATTCAATTTGAGGATACATTTATTAATGATTATAATACTGAATTTCACAGTCAATAAATGTAAATTCAATCATTGTTTACAAGAAAACAATGTTAATGGGAAATGCATAGACTGTCATAATTTTGCACTCATGAACATTTTAGTCGTACGAAGTTTAGTGAAACGACCCCTGTATCGACATGCGTGTCTGAAATCACAATACCTCATTTTATAGTAGGCTTTCATGCAATAAGCAATTGGGAAGGACTGCACATACTTAATATTGTTAAAACGTGTAGCCCAACCCGTTTGCTCTTATTAATAGTAAATTGTATATCTTGAAACTATTGTATACTGTCTAAATACAGTGTAACCTCTCTAAACCGGACGCCCTGGGGTCCCCAGGGTGTCCGGTTTAGAGAGGGTTCCACTGGAAAACAGACAGATGACTACTTCAAAACATGCGTGGATGCTTTGCGATCATGAACATGCATTATCATTGGAGGTAAATGGAACTGAAACAGATCAAAACTTCAGTACAACTAACACGTATATGTGTCCGGAGGTTTTAGAGAGGTTCCACTGTAGAGCAATAAAATATGTTTAAATCAACTGAATTTTCTAACATACTTCCGTTGAAAAATAATAAAAAAATCGGTAATGAAGTATTTCAAAATGTACATACACCCTAAATGTATAATTCCGAGCGTGCACATGGTTTAGGAACAATGTGTTTGCTTTGTCAGCGCTAGTATTACTAGTAGATCTTTTTACTAGTATTCAATGTTACAAAACGTACCCTACTGTTTCATCTAAACTTACAAAAAGATATCTGCAACATACAACATCACATTCAATGTCGTGTATATACATGATATACCGGATAGTATTATTATACTACTTATTATTATTAATAATAATAGCTCAGGGTCTAGAAGCGACACAGTTTGGTATCAACAGTGTAGGTATGTTTTACTCTATAAGACAATATATTATTAAAGCCGAAGATCTGTTTTCTCAATATTATGTTATTGCTAGATCGACGTTAAATAATTATTTACCAACCTGTGTATTTATATTACAGCGCGCAGTTTCTATTTTTACACTGACGTCAGAGCTATGTTCACAGTGTTATATTTATAGAATGTAGGACAACTTAATCTAAGCGATACATTAAATAGCTATGATGGCCGTACACATACGTACGGTGCATATATTTATTTGATTTACTGCACAATACTAATGTTGTCTTCATATCTGTGTGTTTCTCGCATCTCTTTAAGGATATTTTACCACGAGAAAACGAAAATGATTCTATCGCTTGACGTCATTGTTGTGACTTTAAATAGACCGGCCGCCACTGAGCATGCTCGGCCACGGATCCGAACAGGTCTCGACAAGATGTGCCCGGACATAAATGAACGGTGATATCGGAAACCTATATAAGGTGGCAGTCCTCGGGCGATTTGGTTAGTTTCGAATTTTTCCTATGGGCCTTCTAGTAAATACATAAAAAACACATGTCTGTGGCTTATGAAAATGTTCTACAATTAATTAGCCAACATCATATGATGTTTTCCACTGCATAAAACACTTTTTGGTAAAAATATGTGTATTTGCTTGCATCTGTGTCATGCTGGCATGATTTCAGTTGCAGAAGAGTGCGAAACTGCTGCTCGGAATTTTCGTCCGAAATATTGGCAGCCATTTTATCTGTCAGAAAGGCAGGTCTGCTGCTTGAAAACAAAACGGTCGATACCAGTACATACTATGATCAGTGTGACAAGGTGTGATTGCAGAATTGGTACAATTAGCAAGTATTAGTGCAGTGTCCGCATGGGATATTTGAAATCCATGTTGTGAAATGTGTGGCCGCGGCCAAATAAATGCAGATTTGGGCACATTTTGTGTAAACATAGCAGAGTGCTGACAGCCTGTGCATTATGTCTGAGTTTGCGTTTGTTGATAATATAGTTATTGTACCTATCAGGTAGTCAGTGCATGCATCAAACAGATTATGTGATTATTTGAAGTTAAAATATTCCTAAATTTGTTTCGGCTGGTGTCGCGGGCCCGAAAACTCCATAAATTGCCTAAAATATGTGAGGACTGCCACCTAAGTGTCGGCTGGTGAACACACTGCAGTAGTGGTTTCAACAGACAACTCGGCAAGACGAAAACACGGGAAATAATCTGAGTTGCGAGGTTGAAGATTCAGAGAAAAGGTAATTCATAAGTGTGATGTTTTCTAACAGATTATAACCAAACGATACATACTTCTAATAACAACTCAGGCCCGTAGCCATACCTGTTTCAAGGGGGGAGGGTCGTTTCGAAGGCTCATATTGCCTGAGGTATATAGGGGGTCTAAAAAAGTGGACCTCGATGCTAAAAAAGTGTACTTCGAGGCTGGGCGGGGGGGGGGGGGGGTCGACGACCGCTCCGACCCCCCCCCCCGCCCTGGCTACGGCATGCAACTATGTGTTCAAAGACGCTAAATATTCTAGTTTATGTCGTTACACTTATTTATTAGTACTGCGGTAAATCAACTATTATGGATTATTATGTACACAGTGCAACTACAATATCAACGCAATTACCAATTGTGTCGTCTGCATTTTTTTATTTAATTATTTTCATTGAACATGTGTATACTTATATGTTTGTGTACTATGATGGGTTCACTACTGATATACTTACCATGCTTACTTAATTTATTGCTATTAATATTTCAGAATTTAAGAAGTAGAGACTACAAACAAAATAAGATGGCTTTACCAAACGGACCAATAGAAATCGTGTTTTCCTTTGACACGACCGGAAGCATGTCTGGCTGCATCAATGAGGTGAAGGGTTACGTGCAGGACATGGTACAGGGCCTCCAGGCGGACATTCCAGGCATTAGAATCTCAATCCTGGCACACGGGGATTACTGCGATAAACATATTTACGTGACGAAGTACGAGGACTTCACCGATGACGTGCCGAAACTCTGCCAGTTTGTGAAGGACGTCCAAGGAACCGGCGGCGGCGACTCTGACGAATGTTACGAACTGGCGCTTCATCAGGTAATTATGTGTGCATTGACTGAATACATTATCTTATAGTTGCGGCCAATAACTCCGCCAACTAGATCCTAGACAATGACCAAATGCATTGATCATGATGTCCTAGATACAATGTATCGATATCATTGTTTACTTGTCCTGTGATTGGAGAAATGGGGCTGATGGCATTTTAGGCCAGCCTAGCTCTCTGATCAGATAGAAAAATCATGCAGCCTTATTATTATCACAGATGTTTGTTAAAACGTATCGCTGACTAACTGTCTAACAGTGCAGGCGCTGATCATACTCGATAAGCCTCGGAATTAATATACGTTTCCTAACAACGCATGATAAACTCATCATCAAAACACACTATCGGTGTTTCCTCTCTGTAACAGGTGCGCACCGAACACTCGTGGACGGTGGGATCACAGAGAGCGCTCGTCATGATCGGTGACTGCAGTCCACACGGGGTCAACTACCCACAGAACACTCTGAAACTCGACTGGAGAAAGGAGGCGGACGCTTTGGGAGGTGAGGTTAGTTGTCTATTTGTTTGTTAGTATATACATATGCCATATATTGTAAACACGTGATGAAAAGATGCTGCATAATTATATATCTCTTTTCATTGAGAGTTTTGTAGGTTCTAAAATATACACTCCACAGAATAACTAATATTTCAAACATGTTAAAGGGAACGGCACTAAAGTTTCAATAAACCGCTCATCAAATGTTCGATCTAATAAACATAATGCCTCATATTTCTTGTTCTTTCCTCATTGCAGTGTATTCCTGTTCATTCCATTACGTACTATATGATTCTCAATTCACAGTTCACGTTTTCATGGTCCACGTCTTCACGTTTCAGGGTGTGAAAATCTACGCAGTCCAGTGTAACAGCCACGGTGGATCGACAAACTTCTACGAGACCATTGCACAAAAGACGGCCGGACGCCATTTGAAATTGAGCGAATTCCGGAACATCTTCGATTTCATCATGGCGATCTGTTATAGAGAGAAAGGCGGAGATTTTCTGGCTGTAAGTTTAAGAATCTGTAGAACCACGTCTTTCAACACCACTGGTCATAGTTTTGATGATTACAAAACAAAAGAAAGTAATTAAATCAGCACAAATTTTAGAGTATATTAATTTCATAACCCACCATCCTGCATAGGAACTATGCTGGTCACCTAATATGTTTTCAACCATACACACCATAAAGCCAGCGTGTACAAACATTGTAGATCCGGATGAACTTGCTCGTACGGACCCCATGGACTCACCTTATCAGGATCTGCATCGTTTGTCAGTCAATGATTATTCAATCCTAAAAACACCAATTGTCCTCATTATGTATATTCAAAAACAGCATGGAAACCCTCATGTTTGATATCTCGTGGTGAAAGGATTAATATACCATGTTTATATAATCAATAACATGATTTCATTCAGAATTACGAGTAAGGAGGTGAGAGCCCGGGGTCACGGCGCCGTCAACAAAGATCTAGACAAGCTGTTCGGAGACCTTCGGGATCCGTCGCCCAGCGGTCGGCGCCAACGCCAGCCAAGACGCCGAAAAGACCAGCAAAGGCAGCAAAAATGCCGGCTAAGGCAGCAAAACCTACTGGTACCAAGGTTGCTAAACCGAAAGCCGCCCTGAAGAAAATTCCATCCGCCAGCAAACCACTGAAACTGACGAAGACAGCGGCCGCTATGAAAATGAAGAGAGCATCGGTGCCGAAATCCCTTAAGGTAAATATAATGTGAATTACTTATTCTACGTTGTTTGTGTTTCATTCATGTATATATATAGTATTTGGATCATCTAGATCTTTCTTTTCCTCAACACTGACACTACAATATGCAATGTTAAAACGTTAACTATATTAGAGTATACATGTATATTAAACAATTTCCAGATTAAGATGGTTGTTTCATTACTACTAGTAACAGACTTAGTAGTTTATTTGAAATTGATCGACATACAACAACGCTTCTACCCAAAATAGTACATTTAAGTTCTACCTACGACAAAGACAACACTTCTATTATATTAAGTTTGTTTGTACAGTACCTTGATTGCAATCACATTATCCTACATCTGTATGTAACTTGTCTCCAGGCATTCACACTGCCAAAGCTTCCCCGCCTTCGTCGAGAAAATGTCCCAGAATGCAACTTCATGCTGAACTACATGTCGTGGTCACCATGGCAACTGGCAATGAAACCTACGCCTGGCAACTCGGTCTGGCAGAAACGAAACGGCGATGGATGTGGATTCAAAACGAGACGGATTTTTGGCGGGAAAACGAACATCCCGGCGCTGTACGAAATTGGAGTGCAAACGACGTACCGTTCCAGGAAACACGTGGTCTACAGTACATACTGTAAAGGATTCTTAAGCAGTTCCGGGTCATGGGAAAGAAAGCTTGTGGGTAAATCGGACATCAAGAAGGAAATTGACCACGTGTTGAAGCATGAATGCAGCGTTTTCATCAGGCGGGTAGCCATTAAGGGCAAAAGGATGGACAACAAGATTAAGCCTGCCCTGAGCAAATATGACTATGCATGGAGCGCGATTTCATCAGTGCGTAAGGGACACCGTGACCTCGTTAGGGGATCCTGTAGAGCCGACGGGTCCGTGAACATTTCTAGTGAAGCCATGGAAATGTAAACGTTCGTGGAAAGGACGTTATACCTTACAACGGGAACATATTTGAAGCTGTGGCAACTTAAATTAATTGTTTAGTATAATTCAATCCGAAATAAAGTGCATATTATATATAAAGAATATAAGGAGTTCAAAGTAAAAATTGCTATCACACATGTCATTTCTCCCCTAAATATTATTCAACCATCATATGGTTACCATATTAACACAGACATTGTGTTAGCAATTTTCTTTTCTAAATACATACATATAATCAATTGAAGTATCGTTTGGCCATACATTCGTCGCACTTTATAAAGGTTATAGATCTGAGGTTCTGAATAGATTCTTAAATTATTGGCCTGTTTATCAGTCTGCAGCAGAACCCATGTGTGATACATGATGGCTGGACTTTGGGTTAATCATTTTAGAAGTACATTTCTGTAAATACACCTGTACATATTAAATGTATAAATATGCAGATATATATCGTGCATAGTACACAGTAGTATATAAGAGTCACAATGATACCATCACCTTTGGAAGGTACCCGCTACACGCGGCTCCTTACACAGCATGATGGTATCATTTGTGACTCTTATATACTACTACCGCGAGACCATATATTTATGACATGAGAAGATACACCCTATTAAAGACAAGTTATCCATAAGTTATACTAAGTATATTACAACAATCTGTCATATTTTATTATGAATAAAATATAAACTGACACCCTATTAAAGATAAGAAATCCATAAGTTATACTCAGTATTTTAAACCAATCTGTCACAAATATAAACTGACACCCTATTAAAGACAAGTTATCCATAAGTTATACTAAGTATATTACAACAATCTGTCATACATTTATTACGAATAAAATATAAACTTACACCCTATTGAAGATAAAAATCTATTTGTTATACTCAGTATAATGCCTACCATAAAGCAAATGAGAGAGCAAGCTAAGAGTTGGGAAATTTCCCTAAGAGGTTTGAGAGTCAAGAAAGATATAGCAGATAGGATAAGTGACGCGCGAGCCGTCGTCTACGAGGAGAGGCTGCGGCGTGCGGTTTCGACCGGACGACTGCCCGCCGACCCCGGAAAAACGCTCCGAGAAATTGGCCAGTCTGCACGCCACCGCTTACGCGCAGCGTGTAAAAGAAGATAATAGCGCACGTAGAAAACCCCTATACAAGGCGTACTACAATAAGATTTATCAAGGGTTGGTGGGGAGACCTCCCAATAAGAGGAGAGATATCGCCAGAGCTTTGGTGGAGGAGGGTCCCAGGATTCTCGCCTAAGAAGCCGAAGTTAGGGAAACTGTTGATAGGGGTAGGAGGAAGATAGTATGGACTTTCGAGAGGGGGGTGGATGGGGAGATCGCTAATCGCATAATGAATAAAATTCGCCCAGAGATGACCACGGTATGTTATCTGAGGTATTCGTGCTCGTATCGTATTAGGAACATAGAGACCGACGCTACTATGATCTATCACAAACAATCAAAGGGCAGTCCGTGGATAAACGAGATCGCCAAAGCCGAGAGTTGGATATCCGATAGAGAGAAAGGTCGAATGGACATCGACAAAGTCGATAGACCAAGCACCAAATGGACATTCGTTCGTTGGATATCGGTCGAGGTGAAGATGATCATCGACGCGCAACAACTTCTCATGGGAGCGGGAAAACTCCCAGACTGGTTAAGACAGAAAAAGGGAATGTATTCCGTCGAAACGTACGACGACTACTTGTGTCTGTTTAGGTGCATAGCCATCCAACGTGGAGGCAGACCAGACCGCTGTTGTGAGAAGGCACGAGCTCTGGCTCGCGAATATCTCGGGCATGATAACGGACCGGGTAGCCAGGGAATTCCCCTGGACGATATTAAGAAGGTCGAAGAGCATTTCAAGCTGGGTATTCGCGTTTACGAGCCCACCGCCGATGGAGTGAGGTACCTCATGAAGGTTCCGGCAAATTACGACGTTGTTGGGGGGAAGACAATGACGATAGGAATGTTTGGAGGTCACTCGTTCCTCATAGCGAATCTCCGCAAGATGACTAACGAGTACGGGTGCACCGGATGTCAACAACGGTTCACAAAGTCGTGTAACATGCACAGGCACGCGACCACCTGCATGGGTGGGAAGACCGTGGTGACATGTCCAGGTAAGAGGGTAGAGAGACCGCAGTCGGCCTACGAGAAGGCGTTCTATCCTAAGGGGTCAGCGAGTGTGAGGTCGATTCAATGGTTGAGCAGAGAAGAGGAGAGGGTGGGAAAGCACATACATCACGCCGATTGCGGTCACGGTGGTGAGAGGTGGGTGGCCGGTGATCCGGTCGACGGTTACTGTCACGAGACCGAGACCGTGTTTCAGTTTCACGGATGCTACTGGCACGGGTGTCCGAGGCATTGCATGAGAGGTAACGCGAGATCGCTGTACAAGAGGACGAAAAATTCAAGACGCCAAGATAAGGAAGGCGGGTTACGAGCTGGTGGTGATGTGGGAGTGCGAGTGGTTGAATGAGGTGAATACCTACTATCCACAATCGCCACAAGAGGAGGAGATGACTCTGTACCCCCACCAGATAGTCTACGTCTTCGAGGCGTATCTCGACAAGTCAAAAACCACGCGACCCACCAAAGACCTGACCTTCGAGGTCGAGCACGTTCCTATATCGGTGTCGTTGGGGGATACGATGCATGAAGGGATCACACACCTATGCGAACGAGATCCCGACACGCTAGTCGAGAAGTTCGTGACCGAGCTGCAGATGAGAGGCAAGGCAATCAGGGAGGGGGTTAGGAAGAAGTATCTGCCGGCCGACATAGATATGTTATCGAAGTCTCAGCAAGCAAAGATTATCTCATGGATTGACCAAGTCCCGGTGGGTGGGGGGTTCAACTGTAGCAGGTACGACCTGAACCTCATCAAGCAGTACTTTGTAGAGAAGTTGGCGGCCACCGTGAATAAGGTGATGGTCGGAAAGAGAGCCAGCACGACGATGTTTCTGTTTACCCCGGACTTTAGATTTCTCGACATCATCCAGTATCTGGGACCGGGTACCACGTACGACAGGTGGGTTAAGGCGTACGACTGTAAAACGGTAAAGTCTCACTTTCCGTAAGAGTGGTTCGATAGCGCGGACAAGCTCGACCATCCGGGGCTGCCAGACTATCCAGAGTGGTACTCGAAGTTGAAGGGTGAGTTCCTTCTGTCCTTTTCCGAGTGGAAAGAGTGTAAGAAGGTATTCCGAGAAAAGGGGATGAAGACGTTCAATGAATGGTTGCAACACTACAACGACTTGGATGTAGGACCGTTCCTGGAGGCTCTGACTAAAATGACGGAGTTCTACAGGGGAAGAGGCGTGGACATACTAAAGGATGCTGTGTCTCTGCCCGGTATTTCCCTTCAGTACCTACTCCGCGGGTCGATCGATGGGAAGGCGGACACGCCCGAGCTGTGGTCACCGAAGTCTGAAACTTACGAGATGATGAAGCAGGGATTGGTGGGTGGTCCGTCCATAGTATTCTCCAGATACGCCGAGGCTGGAAGGTCAACGATCAGGGGTCAGGTGGGGAGTCGGGAGGAGAAGATGTGCAAGGCGGTGCTGGGGTACGATGCCAATGCTCTGTACCTATCTACTCTGTCAAAGGACATGCCGTGTGGTGAGGAGCAGATATGGACGTGTGACGACCCGGAAAGACAATCGTATATAGACTGTTTCGTGAGGAAGGTCAGGAGTGAAAAGTGGTTCGGATTTGCGGAGTTGGATATAGAGGTCCCGGAAACGTTGAGAGACAAGTTCTCGGAAATGTCACCGCTGTCCGTTAATCGAGAAGTCGATGAGAACGAGGTTCCACAGCACATGAAGGACTACCTGGCCGGGACTGTGAGGAAAAGAGTCGAAGGACAGAGAAAGCTCGTGGGGACAATGTCCGCCAAGAAGATGATCATATACTCCCCGCTGCTAAAGTGGTATCTGGAGCACGATCTGATCGTCAAGGCAATGCATAGGGTGATAGACTACACGCCCGGCAAACCGTTTCAATGGTTCGTTAAAGAGGTCACCGCTGCTAGACGGACGGGGGACGTCGACAAGAGCAAGGCGGTGTTGGCGGAGATATTCAAACTGGTTGGCAACGCGTGTTGTGGCAAGCTGATAGAGGCACAAGAGAGATACCTGAACACCAAATATACGAAGGATGAGAAGACTGTCGATCGGGCACTGAGGTCGGCGTGGTTCGAAGACCTGGAGGAGATTGGGGAGGCTTACGAGATATCGAACAGGAAGACTCGAGTGGTGATCAACAGACCGTTTCAGTGTGGCATAGCTGTCTACCAGTTGGCCAAGCTCCGGATGCTGGAGTTCTACTACGATTTCTTGGACAAGTACGTGGATCGCGGAGATTTCGAACTGATACAGATGGACACCGACAGCATGTACTTCGCGCTGTCGGAGAAGACGCTGGCGGCGGTGGTGAGAAATAATATGAAGAGAAAGTTTAATAAGGAGAAGACCGAGTGGTTGGCGTGGGACGTGTTGAGCAACAGAACTCCGGGACTGTTCAAGCTGGAATTCGAAGGGGATAGAGCCATCGCTCTGTGTAGCAAGTGTTACTACGTGAGCGGTGATGGAAAATCTAAGCACTCGGCCAAAGGGATGTCGAAGAGATCTAACGATCTGACTTGGGGAAGGTATAAGAGTGCTCTCGAAGGGGGTAGGGATATGGCGGAGAACAGGGGATTCCGAATGATTAACGGGGTGATGAAGACGTACTGTCAACAAAAATTAGGACTCTCGGCGTACTACGACAAGAGGAGAGTGATGGAAGACGGGTTACACACCGAGCCTATAGGACAGGTAAAAAAAAAAGAACTCTGAGAGAATACTAAAGACTCTGACGATCTGGGGGTAGCTGGGTGTCAGAAGGCACCGCAAGAAGTTCTTCGCGAACAATCCCTCGAGATGGCCCATATCCAAATAGTAGAGCACGGGCACGGGCTCTCGGGATTGGTAATAGATCGATCGATCTAGATGATATACATTGAGAGACCACACGGGATCAGTCGCGCGGCGGCTGCCACCTTCGAGCTCTCCCGGTTGATAGAGGTACCGGACGTCAATATCCGATGGAAGCCGTTGCTCAGATGGAAACCAACGGGTCGCCCGCGCGAGACGGCAGAGGGCTCGCTCGTCACCCTTTTAAACTTGATAGCATCTACGGGCTTCTTACCTATCAATCTGGTCACCTCTCCGTTCAATGCGGAGACCACGGCGGCAGTCTGGCCACCCACTCGGTCGATCGCGAATGAGGGTCTACAAGTTCTTTAGCGTATTGGTGTCCGAACAGTCTCTCAGCCAAGGTTCGATTGAAGCGCTCCACGATCCCCTGGTCCCGGTGGATGTTGACGCGGCCGCGTCTGACAGAAACGTCGTGCTTAGACAATAGATGTGACCGCGCCCATGAACTCGCGGCCGGGATCGAACTGGAGAAGATTCGGCCATTTGAGAGGACTCCTCTTATATATTCGGGAGAGAGCCTCGGCCACCTCCTTAGACTCTTTAGTGGCCAACGGCTCAGGTTCGGTACCGGCAGGTCGAATTTCGGGCGCGGAATATTGTGAGGCGCGTGTAAATAGATCTGCCAGATGGCCTGCTTCTTGAGCCATTCCTTGACAGCGTTTTCTGAAACCTTGGTCGCCGCCGCGAGGTTCTTGATGGCAGCGAGTCCCTTCCAGTAGCCGCGGGGGGCTATAGTACATGTTCGCTAGCTGCGCGTTAGGGCGAACCGATAGTTTGGTATTAAGTTTTTGCGCGTGTTCATCGTATGCGATGTATTCTAATATATCGGGAACAATCTCCAACATGCCCCTTCGCCAATTTTTTCCGGTAACTGCGTCGATAATAAAAAAAAATAAACCTTTGTTGGAAGTACAATCGCGATTGGGGGTTAAGTTCTGAAGGAACTTGGAAAATTCTAATCCCCCAGGATTGGTGAAGAATCTAACATCCGCTTTGCGAAAAAGGGTGGCCAAATTTTTTCGTCCTCCCGCCACGTCTCGAGAGAATCTCGGGCCAGACGAACTCATACCCTTTACACCCAGCTATGCGGTGATTTAAGGCAGTGTAGCCTACATCAAATCATAGCAAAAATAAAGTTCGCAACTGACCATCGTTCGATATATATATATTTTTTTATCTATAAAAAAAGTTATTTTAAAATAATTAATTTAAAATCTGATTGAATATAGTAGCCGACGAGGACCCACCACACCCATTCCCACGACGATGAAAACGCGATCTCGCGTCTTTTTGGGGCTCTGACGGTACATAGAAAATCTGAAAGTTGGGGCTCACGATCCCGCGGCGCGAGAATTTTCTTTTCGCGGATATGCCAGCGCGTACTCGCGGTTGGCTTCTTCAACGTTCTGAAAAAAGTTTTTGTGCGGCGTGATTTTCGCGGCGAAGCTCTTCATTGACCCAGTCCAGATGGGCGGTTCGTTTTTTCGACCACGCTTCCTTTGCGCTATTGAGTTGTTTTTCCTACAGCTAAAAATCTTGACGCTTACGCACCTCATCCACGTTCGAGCTTTTCATTTTAGAGAAAATATAAAGGTTGCTACCAAGCTGAACGCCAATGCGTTTTTTTACAAGTGCACCACCTACCATTACTGCGATTGAAGCCATTTATTTTCCATACATTAACTGGTAAGAAATTCCAGCTTTAACTAGATAAAAACTCGGGTCCAAACTGCGGCCGCTACATCTAAGGTCGCGAGCCCTACGTCTCTCACAGTAAAGTTCCCAATTTGTGAGCGGACCCTCCTAGGGCCCATCTTTGATAGTCGAGCATACTCGATAATGAAACCCGATATCACCACGCCGTGATAAAGCGCATTCACTAACATTTTACCATCTTGTTCACCATTATAATTATTGCTATAAAAAAAGGGTCGCGATCAATGTTTAAAATGGGGCGCATCCCAATCGCGATTTGGTGTTTCGTAACTTTTCATCTGACACTGGCTGGATTTTTTTCGAAATAAAATAGGGGTATTTCCACACGCACAATGCGCCAACAACTGCCAGACCACCACCAACAACCAACTCCAATTCACGAATTTGGTTCAATCGGATTCGCCCAAAACACCGATTGGGTGTTGAGTGTGCTTCCAATTCGTGAATTGGGTGTTGTTGTACTCAACTCTGTCTTCAGATGTTTTGCTGTCTCCGTCCCCGATTGCAACGACCGTTTAGCCTCTCGAAGCTCGCGAGTAATTTTATCTTGTTTAACTTTTTTCGGGTGGCAGCCGCCGCCCGCCCAGCTGCCTGTCTTTTGGGATTGTTTATATGCGGTATGTCATCCAGTGGGTGTGTCTTGTGTCATCATTTATGATATTAATATTAGGGCTTATAGTTCGTGGGCATATATGTCCAAATTGACAGTAGTTTTACCCCGTGGTCAACGCGGTTGTCAGCGGAGCTAAGTACATCCCAAACTTGTGATAAATTGAGCAGCAGGCTGTTCTAAGAGTGTGAACCCTATAAAAGGTCAGACTCTAGATCGTAATCAAATCCCTCTGTGTTTGGTATAGGGAGAAGTAAACTAAACGGCGGTTGCGTACAAATGTAATAGCCGCCGATCGAGAGTTTTGTCATCTCCGCTCCTCACCTAGATTCGTATCGCGCATACATTTTATCGAATCTCCGCATCTGACATCTTATCCACCTGAAAAAACTGAGAGACGCCTACCGAGAATAATGCTCCGATTGTCCCCCAGCAACCAGCGCAGCTAGCCGATCTCGTCGCGCCGCATTTTCATTTTCATTCGGAGTCGTTGCACTCAAACCAATACCAACCCCCGTTGGAGTTGGAGTTTGATTCCGATTGCTCTGTCAGATCATTATCTTTCAGGGTGTTGGCATCGAGATGAGGTTTTCTTCTATTAGCTGATCGAGAAGTTTCGTCGCAGTTCATTTTTTATTTTATTAAAATTAATTTTAACTATTCTAACAACTCTCATCACTTTAACATATGCCAAGCGCACACCCGATACTTATGATCACCATTATGCTCGCAACAAGCTCGCAGGCGGAGCACCAAATTGTTAACATTTGTTAACCATTGTTCAGCATTTGTTCAACATTTGTTAAGCATTTTGTTCAGCATTGTCAGCATTGTTCAGCATTGTTCAGTAATTGCTAAATTTTTTTCTTAAATTAATTTGTTAAGTATTTACTCGCAGTTACTAAAACGAGCGTTTAAGTAATTGTTAAATTAATTATTAATTAATTGAAAAACTTCGTAAGCAGTTGGTTGATCAGTCTTTAGCAAAAGCTGGCGTGGCTGAATTTCCGAAAGCATATGTCGAACCTCCAGGTCGCTCCTCGCGCGTTGGGATAAAAACGTCATTCTCTCGAAAACAGTCATCGAATGAGTCTCGGTCCTTGCAATGAAAGAGGGCGAACCCATTCGTTTACCCTCGCGCAGATCCTTGAGGACGGCGTTGTACTTTTTAGGGATGGATATGACATCGCTTTGTCCCTAGCATGCGGCCAGAAAATGAGAGCTCGGAGAGCATGTCCCTTCTTTTTGTCATCGCGCCTTGGGCCGACCAATCATCAATCACGTATAGGGTGGGGGCTCACCCTGGAAATCTTTGTATAAACCACGCAGCCAATCATGAAGTATATTCACCGGGGTCAATAACGTATACCTCAGGGACCGGTCCATATCCACGGGCGCCGTTGATATAACGTTGTGCCGCACAGTGGGACACAGGATCACAATGTGACAAAAGGCATCGCGGTAGGAGCCCTCGAGCAAGTCTGGGATGAAAACCGTTTTTCCACATCCTGTCCTGCCCACATATTATGGCAGAGTGGGCATTCTCCAATCGTGAAATTTAGGGTATTGATTGCTAATTTTTCTTATTTTTTTTTCAAATTTATTAATTAATAAATCGTTAGAATTGATTGCTAATTTTCTTAAAATAATTAAATCAGTAGAGTGCTGAGACGTATCGACCATCTTCGATGTTTGAGTTGTGCGTCCTGTAATTTTTATGTAAGTACACGTTCAATGGCCCCGGCTCCGTCCGCCTCTTTGTTATCTGATCGTCACAAAAACCCTCGCTAGCGTTCTCAACTTGGCGTCCGCTGCCGAGTTTATTTTTGTCGTCGTCGCTGCTCGCATGTCTAGCCATAACGCGTAAATTTTGGTATTCAGGAACTCCGCGAGGGAGACGGCCGAGAGATGCAGGTCTTTTGGGCAACCGCTGCAAACCTCCGGAGAGCGCTTAGAGCCGGCAGCAAACTGCTTTCTTACTTCGTCCCACTGCTGGTGCGCGCGAAGACCCCGCTGTAGAGTTGGATTGGTACTCCCTCGATCGTCACCTCTACCTCTGTTTTGGGGTTTACTATTATAGAATTTGTCGTTTTTTTCTGCACCGAACGCGAACCGAGCATCCTCGAACAGCATCTGTATACCCTTCCAATCGAGCGGCGGCGGGTACGGGTTGACATTAATATTCCCACAATGGTGTCGCCCTTTGGTCTTTCGTGCATTCTTGCGATGGCGAAAGAACTCGGGTCGATAGTATGGCAACAGCGCATCCCAGGCGTACTGGGGTTCTGATCAAATCGCGCGAGTTCGGGCATCGCTGGACATGCTCGTACTCCCAGCGAAACATTATCGATCGTATACGTCGATAAGCCCATGTCCGCTGGCTATGAGCAACTCGGCGAGTCGTGAACTTTAGTCGTATTCGAGGCGGTCAGCCTAAACCGCGCTCTGATAGGTAGGGCATGGTGACTCTCCAGCAACTCAAAGAAAGTCGAGCGGGATAGAAGCGTGTTTCCGTTTTATTGCGCCCGCGACCGCATTGTCACTTCTCGTCGTTTTGTATCTGCCTTGTTTCGCAAAAGCAGGCAAGATTCTAAGTTTTTGGGTTACGTTCTTATTTTTGCTGTTTTTGGGCCCAATCAAATGACCCTATACTGCGTGATTCGCTCCTCTTGCGCCCGTCATCCATAGTCCCCTGATAACATTGGTAGAAACGTCGGGCTGAGTCATCCGATCGGACATCACCGCATTGAACGCGAGCGAAAGCTTGCTCTTTTTATGGTCCTTCTTTGACTATTTGGTTGCTGCCGTGCAGGGGAGACAGCTTTTCGGTCGAACCCGTTATTCGGTGAATAGCGACTCGTCAATATCGACACGTCACCAGAAAGCGTCAAGCACTTGACAGCGCAACCCATAGTGGACGCTCGTGCAGAAACAGCTAAGTCCACGGCGCACCCCCGGCACAATAACGTCGTTAGCTCCGATGTTGGGGAAGCGACCAAGAGCTGCTGGTTTCTGGTCGATCGTCGATGGGTTGTTCGTAATAACGACACTCTCTCTCACGCCTTTTTGCCCCGAGGGCTCACGAAGTCTGCGGCATGGATTGAGTTTGCGACCGTATTGACTCGAAGACATAATTTTAGTGAAACTATATTAAACCCGTATGGTTTTGTCTTTAATACATAATTAATTTTTTAAAATTTTAAAATTATAAATATGTCTATTACGATATTGACATGGATGAAATCGGCAGAGACGATTTCCCGCGCATGAGATGACATCGATGATGACATCGATAACTATGACGATACGACCTTCATAGAGACGCCAGCACCCCGAAATACGCCTTTTGGTTAATCCAGGCGCATCTTTGTTTAGTCCACGCACCAGGAACTTCATCTGCTGGTGTCCCCCTATGTGGGAGGCCCTACCCGAAACTCCGGCATGGGGCGTGGGGTGACAGATTCCCGCGGGATCCCAAGGATGACTGGCGCCTCACAAGAAACGATTTTCTTGGTGAAAGCCTGTGAGAGTTGAGGTGTCTAAAACACGGCATCAATCCACGTTGGAGGGTCCGCAGCAAAACTACCAAAAGAGGGAGACCTGTGGGTTAAAAATGGGGGACAAGGAGCCTGGAAGTTGCTGACTTACAAGAAAACGACCCCGACCCCTCGTTTTCCCTCACCCCCTCTTCCTGAAACTCAATATGGAATATCCCTCGCTCGAGCTCTCGGAGTGATCGATGATCGTCGCAGCTACCTCAACAAATGGTAAAAACCCTACAGTCTACCGACGAAACGCTGGCGAAGACGGCCGCCGCCTATAGAAATGAGCGACCTCAGCGATGTCCCTCGTAATAGCCACCGACGCTATTTAACACAGTGGAAACAAACGGTCAACGAAATGAACGCCACAAAAATGACCCACCATTACCATCTCGCGAACTCCTGGGACTCGATAAGGCTCTGCAAACAACTCGGGGCGAACTGGTCAATAACCTCTCCAAACTCACGGCGCTGGACAAACATAATCGCGCTAGAAAGAAAGAAAACTTTGGGGAAGTCCGTCGATAGAGAATCTACCGAGCGGATCAACAAACTCCGCCGTCGTTGCGGGACGAAAGAGAAGCTAGCTTTGAGCTTCTTCGACTAACCGTGAGGCACTTTCCCGGCCAATTAAGTCGGAGCCCGCGAAACAATCTCGAGGGTTCTGCACGAGGACACGACACTCGGTGAGCATCTTCGCACTCTGTTCAGAAAGAAGGGCGTAAAAAACGATAGTAACCATCATCGCAGCTTTCAGCATGATTATATCGACCCTAAATTCTATCTATCGTCTCTATTGTTAGCTGTCAATGCTGTGCCGCACCAGCACCCGCACCAGCACCAGCACCCGCACCAGCACCCGCGCCATCCGGCGAGCCAAGGAGTGGATAAAAAAAACAGCTAAAAGAGTCCTCGCCAGTCTCCTGGCTAAAAATTTAGCAGGAAAGTTGCTGCCGACCTGCCTGTTGATAGGAGGTCTCCTCTCCTTATTGTTATCTATATTTATCAAAAAACGGTCGATGGCTCGCCGAGAATACCTGGCTTAATCGTGGCGATCGCCGGTCTCCTACTATTCTTCGCCAGAAGAGGTTCCTAAAACCAAAGCGTAAATAATCCGATCGCCCACGAGAGCGACGACGAGCGCTAATTTTCCCTCCCCTCTGTTTGTTGTGCTTCCAATCTCGATTGGTGTTTCAACATTGTTATGATGATGGATTGGGGAACTCGATGGTGCAATCCAATTTACGAATTGGGGTACTGGGTTGATTGTGTTTGAGGAGGTGTATCCTTTTGTGTTTTGGGGGTTTTATGAAATCGGTTTCCACTTACAACTCCGCTCCCCAATCATCGTGGTGGAGCCATTGATGATATCCGTGTTTCCACGTTTACCCGTTTGTGGCCGATTTTTTTGATTGGCGGTGGCGATTACGATCTGATTATTTGTAACCGTCAACCGGGTCGTCTCGTAGTATCATATTGCTCGGCGCCATATAAAGACCTATTCCAAATGCGTAGTCTACAGGAGTGCAAAACGTCTTGATAATTCTGGATCGCCTTCTCCAGATCTACCACTAGCTGAGATGGCGTCCTCTACAAGTGCCAAGAAAATGTTTTTTGTGCATCAAACGCCGTTCCCGTGCCCATATAGAACTGCGAGTTTGCTTCTGTGCGCCCGAGGATGGCCCAGACGTACTGGCGAATGGAGTCGTTGACGCGAGTTACCACGGCCTGCGTGAACCACCTAGACCCTTATTCTAACATAAATGTACCCCACGCGTTCTGAACCTCAGCAGCCTGCGTATGAAATCGACGTGAGCCCGTTTCGGAGGTAACATTTTACAAGAAACACGCCCGCAGTGCCGACCTCCAGGTCACTTCCGGCCCGAAAGTCATAGTCCCCGCGGGGTCAAAAATTCCCGCGTTCTGACTGACGATGTGGTCACCGGAGTGATCGTGTCTAAAATCAGTCTGCGTCCAATACCCGGACTGGCCCCGAAAAATGAGAACGTCCCCGAGGCCGGTGCTGTAGGAAATGCTTCTCTCCAGTCCGCGTCTTTTGAAACGTTAAGTTCGTTACACAGTCTTTCAAACGCCATACGGGTCGATGCGTTGGAAATGGATCCCCAGGCGTCGTCTTGAGGTTTAGTGAAATACCTAGTTAACTTTCAGAATCCTCCTAGTATAATACGCATGAAAGTTGTAAACACTTCGAGCATGACATTCTTAGATGTCAGATGGTCTTTATTATGAAACTCCACACCCGGCTGTTGCGCCACCATACAGCGAAATTTATTTTTGATTCTCCCAAAACTGCATCGGTGTTGCTTTCCACCATTTACCGCCTCCATCGTAGTAATCTTGGCAGCCTATATTGTTCAAAGATTGTTAGGGAAATTGGGTGGCAAAGCCACTGTCCGGTCCCTAAACCGTTACGGTTGGGTGTACAATTAACAACAATCTTTTTGCTTGTATTTTCCACCTCCGACGGCGTACTTTGCATTAAGAAATAAAGCTAAATGCTTTGGTATCCATTGAAAGATATTATTATGTTTGCTACTATCACTAATGTTCAAAAAAGGGAGTTGTTTTGAACTCAAAAAAGCAATCGACAACTGCTGCGGACAACGCCGGTAGGCCTCAGACAATCACCTTCACGGTTGGATGGCAGAATGTGGGGAAGAGCGAAGGGTTTTTTACTATGTGAATGATGGACAACAATTAGTGTAAAGCTGCCTCACGGACAGTGGGGAATAAGACAGCTCAAAGATTTTGTCAACTCAGAGCTTGACGCTATAATCGACCTCACAGTATCGAATGCTACCGGCTCGCAACAATGACCATCAGCACTGATAATGCGGTAGTGGTCTCCCCGGGGTTGGTATTCAACTCGGTTTTTAGAGAGACATACTCCTCAAACAAAGGAGTGTTTACCCCGGTGAAGATACGTCGGTGATAACCCGGTGGACTTCGCCTTCACGAAAACTCTCAGGGTGCACTGGATCGGGTGAACACATCGTATAACACGGTAGACGGCACTCCCCAGCACATTACTGAAAACCGAAAACCGTGCAAGCCAGCGACTGTTTCTATGGCGAGACTGTGACCTAGACTTCCCACACCCCGAGATGAAAGTTTTGGAATCGGGACAATATCCACGATTAAACGGTCTCTATTCTCGATGATCAAGCGAGAAAGTTGAAAAAACGATTACCCCCGATTTCGGTAGTTTCTCGAATTTCTAATTGAGTATACGGTGCCCAATATTATAATTAATTGTAATATGAGTATAATAACGGACCAGGTATTCTTCCGATTGGGTGACAAATTCAAAAGAATTTGGAACCGGCAGAAGGTGGGATTCATCCCGACAGAGGGGCGACTTTTTTAACTACTGGAAAAACCAAGGCCCCCTGATAAATAAAACTAATCGAAGGTCACAAACGGATTCACAGGAGTATATCAGATGTTAGAGAAGAAAAGTGCTGACGGCGACTGCACAAATTTGAGGGAGTCCGAACGGATATTGAGAAAGATCAGGCGGCGTAATAAGGGTGTTGCGCTCAGAGGACTCCTCTCATCACAGAAACGAACTAAAACGAACTAGTTAAAAAAATAACCCAAACCAAAATTTCGAAAAGAGACAGGTCGGATATGATAAAGTCCGAGAAGACCACCAGGCGGCTTACGGAGGGTTTTTATGATACATTGCGCTTAGAGACTCTCTCATTAGAGATGGCGGCACTTACCGAACTAGATAAAAAAAAAATAACCAAATTTCGAAAATAGGCCACGACGGGTATTAGAAAGCCCCGAGAAGACCACCAGCAGACCTACGGAGGCTTATGGGTGTTGCACTCAGAGGACTCTCTCGTCAGAGAAGCGGGCGGTTGCCGAACTAGAATAAAAAAATAACCAAATTTCGAAAAGAGACCCCGGTCGGGTATTGATAAAGTCCGAGAAGACCACAGTCGAACCTGCGGAGGCCCTTGCGGAGGCATTATGATGCGTTGCGCTTAGAGGACTCTCTCAACAGAGAAGCTACACTTACTGAACTAGACGGGAAAATAACCGAATTTCTGAAAGAGACCCGGTTTTGGGGTGGAGGGGTCCGAGAAGACCACAAGGAGGCCATTGCGGAGGCTTATGGGGCGTTGCGCTCAGAGGACTCTCTCAACAGAGAAGCGGCACTTACTGAACTAGACAAATAAATAACCGAATTTCAAAAAGAGGCCCGGTCGGGTGTTGAGAAAGCCATAGAAGGCCACCAGGCGACCATTACGGAGGCTTATGATGCGTTGCGCTTAGAGGACTCTCTCTCAGCAGAGAAGCGGCACTTACTGAACTAGACAAAAAAATAACCGAATTTCAAAAAGAGACCCGGTCGGGTATTGAGAACGCCCGACAAGACCACCAGGCGGCCCTTACGGAGGCTTATATGGTGTTGCGCTCAGGGGACTCTTCCAACGGAGAAGCGGCACTTACTGAACTAGACAAAAAATAACCGAATTTCAAAAAGAGACCCGGTCGGGTATTGAGAAAGCCCGAGAAGACCACCAGGCGGCCCTTACGGAGGCTTATAGGGTGTTGCGCTCAGAGGATCGGACGGGGATTGCGGGATTAGGAGCCCGAGTGGTTGAATCTATCCGCGCCGTTGATGAATCACTTGTTGCGGTTGATGATCAAGTAAAACGAGTTCGTACTGAGGCATATAACTCAAACAGTGAGCTTGCCGGAATAGTGCGAACAATGAAAACGCCAAAACGTGTCAAAACAGTTTGGGCTGAGAAGCGGGGCCCATTGGTTGAGGGGCACTATGAATATTCATTCGGTGCCAAAGCGAGTAATAAATGTGGGGTATACACTATGACAGCCGCAGGTGAAGTTATCCAAATGGCGGTCTGCTCGGTTAATGCTACTGGTAAACCTGTGGGCGCGGTCGCGATAAATATTGTAGTAGATGGGGAAGAACGGGGGGTTGGAGTCACTAAAATCTCTGGAGATAGTTCGACGGTGGTTTCGTTCTCTGGTTATGATCGAATTAGACTTTCCAAAGGTAGTGTTATTAATTTTGTTACGAAAATCGGTGACCCAGAGAGTTCTTCCACTATTGTCTCATTGTTAATTGAACTTATTTTGTAAATACTAATATATCGAAAATCATGAACGAATCAACGCTTCCAATTGTCAATGCCACTCCATCAACAATTAACGAAAGAAGTTCAGATTTTAGGTTGAATAATATCGTCGCTATGCAGGATATTTTAGTTAGAGAATATACAAATAGAAAAAGAAACGCTAAAAAATATAGACGCGCGGTGAACACGGCTGAAGCATCTAGCACGGCTCTAGCGAGTGTTTCTGTGTTGTGTGGGGCGGGGACAGCTGCAACTATATCCACCATTATAACGGTTCCTGTAGCGGGGATTTTATGTGCGGTGTCGGCCGTTTCTGGGTTGTTGTGTATGGTAATTAAGGCGTCGGGTGGAAAACTCGAGAAAAAATGTAGAAAACATGATAGAATATCTGTTCTCGCCATGCCAGTTAAGAAAAATACCATCGACGTTATGGTGTCCAAAGCGTTGGCCGATAAGAAAATATCAAATTTAGAGTTTGATCAGTGGTGGAAGAAATGGGGAGATATGAAAAATTAAAAAATGATATAAGAATCAAGGCGCGCGCCACCATGCCCAAAATTGAGTGTACTGATTGGGATAAATTTAGGAAAAAAGGGAAAAACTTGGAGATAGAAAGCGGAAGAAATGTTACAGCACCATTGTGATATTTTATAATTAATTTTAATAATAATTAATTTAAAGAAATTATAAAATTAATTATGTTGGTGCAGTAAACAATTTATTAATTAATTTTAGGAAAATTATTAACAATTTAAAAAGAAAAAAAAGAAAAAAAAGTTTTAGATTCCACGAGGCTCGAACCCGCGCCAACAAAACCCTTCTGGGTCCACCCCGCTAAGCCTTCGCTTAAATTTCTTCTATTTTTTTTTATTTTGTTCGGCTTAGTGAGGTGTGTTACACTCACATCTCCTACACCCCATCATTGGACCGATGCCGCGGACCCCACCTCATCGTTACCTCCATCCGCTATAATGTGCAGAGCGGCCAGAGTGAAGTACATGTGGCGAAACTTATCTCACTGTTGAGATATTAATGCCGGCGTTCCGACACCGAACTGTGTTTATTTCTCGTATATAAACTTAACTTTGCTGGTGAAATAAAAAAAATTGTTATTTATTATTAATTAATTATTTTATTATATTAATATGTGTTTTCTATATAATAGGGGTGTTCAGCTTTAAATTATAAATAATTTTATTAAAATTAATTAAATAACGAACCATCCCGGAAATTCGTGAACTATATAACCCTCACTAAGTGTTTATAAACTGTGTACACCACCTGTGTAAATCGATAGCCCGTTTACATACCATCGATAAGGCTATAAATAGCCGCGTGTGTAATATATATTACAGTGTGTTTATTTTCCATCCCGGAAGACGTAATCGTGTAAACCTCTCTATAAATGGACACTTAATATACGTGTAATGGTGGGACACATATTTACATTTTCATAACGCGTGTAATTGGAACATTGTCGCTGGTGGTGTTGTGATTACAACATAAATTTATAAGTGATATCGTAGAAATGTACGTTCGTAAACGAATCGTTGGGTTTTAATAGTTTTATATAATACGCCTTAGTTTCATATCCGATACGCATTATCCGTCTTAATGTTCGTATTTGCCTCTTGTATAGTTGACATAATTGCCGGTATAATATTGTAAATGCAACGTTTTTATCGGAGTGTAATAAATTACTCTGGTATTTCATGTATTCGATATCGCCTAGTGTTCTCATTTTATAGAATTTATATATAGGATTATAACCCCCGTATTCTTCGTAAACTTCTTCAACTCAGCCATTAAAAACTTTCAATTCCAATTGTATTGTATTATCCATTTCCTCTAATAATATTGGTACTTGTTTTTTCTGTCCAATTTTCTAATTTTATAAAATTAGTTTGATAATGTTTTTTACAGTGTTTTAATGCTGTAGAAACACCGTGTCTTATTAGATCGATTCTATCTTTCTAACTGACTTTCCGATTTGAATTATTACTAAACGATAATACTTGCGAGCACGTAATCCCTTGTTAACCATTCGATGAGTAGCCTGAGTGCCACCGCATCGTGGACATAGCAATGACTCGGCTTTGGTCCCTACCCCACAATGCCGACATGGGCGAGGTGATGAAACGGAACCTCTTCGCATCCATGCACGGTGATGTTTGCAATATTCGTAAATACCGGTGAGATGACACCTCTCGTGACTACCTGTCTTCAACCACGCACACTTAACTAGAACCATTATGTTGTATATATATATACTGAGCATAACATAGGGATTTTTATCTCTAATAGGGTGTATCTTCTCATGTCATAAATATATGGTCTCGCGGTAGTAGTATATAAGAGTCACAAATGATACCATCATGCTGTGGAAGGTGCCGCGTGTAGCCGGTACCTTCTAGAGGTGATGGTATCATTGTGACTCTTATATACTACTTACACTGTCGACAATGTTGTATAAATGTTAAGGGATCATTGTGCAATTACCATTGTGGTATTATGTGTGTGTAGTGCGGTGTGCATGTAAATAGAAGATCTTACACTTGTGATGTCTTAATAGGTCTAGCTCATCCGCTCAGACTGCTCGAGTCAGAGAGCATAGACTTATTTGCAGTTGAGTGTTTGTTTTCAACAGTACCAATTGTTATATTAGAACAAATGTTACAATCACAATGCCTTCTTAACCCTTTCAACCCTAAGGAACTGGAATGGACTGTGATATGCTAATTTTCCGACCAATCCAATGGTCACAAAATGATTTTCAGATTCGTCCATTTATGAAAATGGGGTGTTTTTGTTCTAAGAAATATTAAAATTACTTTCAAAAAGTGCAGATCCTGATGAGACGGCTCGTTACGAGCCGGCTCATCTGGATTTGCACTTTTTGCATAAACCGATATAGCGGGATTTCGGGTTCAAAGGGTTAATACTTTACAACACACTACATTTGTATATATTAGTTCAGTGAGAAATACAGCATTATGCGAACGTGTCAATAGGGTTTCACTGTACATGTAGTTGTTTTCATACTTCATTGTGATACATGTGTATCTTATAAAATACACATATTGTTGTGGTTACTTAAAATAAAATATGAAATTCACATTATGCCTTGCCTGTTTGTTTCATTTTCTTTCCAGTTCATCTTCAGTTGAAATGCGGGGTCATGCATGCAGCCTCAAAGTTAGCTATCCCCCTCAGAACTTACGGCAGTTATAGTATATCGAAAGCTGTACTGAAGATCAAGCAGTTTCACTGATTCGCCGAGACTGAAACACACACAGCATTCCGAACGGTAGTGTGTGTGCTTGTCGTTGTCACTAGTTTAATTTCATTTAATTAAACGATTGTCTAGAATGGACATTCCTTTCTAAATGTAATAAATAATGATCATTTAAAAAAGCACCAACTTAGAATGTTATTCCATACAGTGTGCTTACTGTTACGCATAAACACATCCACTTCCCTCCCTCCGTTTATCACAGCATGTAATAGTGCAATGTTGAGGGGAAAACACAGCATTTGATCGATATACGCCATATATTGATTTTGTGAAACATTATCTGAGACACATACTGTCACAAATGAGTCTCAGATTCGTATGCAATGTGCAATGTGTGAGTTTTCGCTTTATTGACTGCATGTTAGCTGTATCAAGAAAGTACCATTTTATTTGATCAAATATCAATGCATTTGCATTTTGTCTACCATATACTAGCATAGACTGTGATAAACATGAGAGTGGATACTGTGGTAATGCATATCCGCTATGACATGAAGCACACTTTGTGAAACATAACGTTATTTTCAGTGTTCATATGATAATAGTCACATATAGATTGATGTTTCTATTTTGGACACTCGATTAATTATTGTAATGCATGTAGATTAAAGTAGTAACGACCGATTACGTACAAACTAGCGTTCGCAACGCTGACTATGTTCGCAGTAGTATACGTATTACAAACCCCGATTGGCTTTAGATGACTTATGGGTACATACATGTATCTAGAGCTGGGACGGGTAGTAATTTTGGACCCGGGTACCCGGGACCCTATTACCCGCGAGTACCCGAGTACCCGAGTACCCGGTGTTCAATTATGTCCCTTGGAATAAAATACATACTATTTCCATTACAGTTGTGTTTCCTTTGTCCCATGACCTCCGGACATCATTATGGCAAGTAACACAAACAAAAGCCATGTTTTGCAATACTTTTCTTTAATTCAAGAAAAAACAAAAAACAGAATGCAATCTGTGCGACCTGGAGTTAAGTTACCGAGGTGGGGGAACGTCTTCGATGAACAAGCATCTACAGCAGTACGACGACTGGGAAGCCTCTCACCATTGAGAGCGCGCAACATGGCAACATGCATATGCAACACTGGAATACACTTTACAGTAGCTATGTATTAGTTTATTTGTTTATGCTAACAGGACTCAATGGATGAAATGTGAATGTATTTCTTAAATGTTCAATGCATTTTGCCTCAAATACTGTTTTGAAATAAAAGGAACCATTTAATTTTATATACAGTTGTTGGTATATTTTTTTCTGCTTACCCTACGAGTTCCATGTAGGAATGGCGGGATGATGCGAGACTCCTGTGACCACGGAACGATCGTGACCAATGATATGCACCCTGGCAGGTAAGAGTTCGTTTATAAAACCCATATAAATGAATGTTTAAAGAACTTAATGTTATGCGCAAATTACCCGCGGGTAACGGGTAACGATTTTGTACTCGACCCAGCTGTGATTTATCTATACTTTGGTTCAGAAATACGATAGACATGTGTACTTTACTTAATTACTACGCGTATCAGTAGCCGATTTCACAAAAATTGCAAAGTATGCTTTTCTAGCAAAGTATACTTTGAGGGAGAAATTTTCAATTTTAGGATAAATTTATCAATTTTTTTATTATGCTGAATTTATGACATTATCGCAGCCATTTTGGCTGTGATAATGTAATAAATTCAGTATAATAATTCTGCATACTTGTAATCATCAAACATATGCAGTCGATAGTTCCATATGAAATAATGCATTTCAGGAAAAATAAAAGATTATTCACTCAAAGTATGTATACTTTGCTAGAAAAGTATACTTTGCAATGTTGGTGAAATCGGCTACTGAGACGCGGTGCCGTTAAGAAAACATTGACATTCTCTACTACACCTCTACCGAGGAATGCAGTCCGGCATATAGACCGTCTGAAATGGAAAAAAAAAAGGTGATGTACATTCACAATTTGCAAAAAGAAAAGCAACAATATTTGTACCTGTCTAAACCGGACACCCTGGGAGCAATATAAAATGCAACCTCTCTGAACCGGACACCCTGGGAGCAATATAAAATGCAACCTCTCTAAACCGGGCACACTGGGAGTAATATACAGTATAACCTGTCTAAAACGGACACACTGGGAGCAATATACAATGAAACCACTCTAAACCGGACACCCTGGGAGTAATATACAGCGGAACCTCTCTAAACAGGACACCCTGGGAGTAATATACAGTGGAACTTCTCTAAACCGGACACCCTGGGAGTAATATACAATGAAACCTCTCTAAACCGGACACCCTGGGAGTAATATACAGTGGAACCTTTCTAAACCGGACACCCTGGGAGTAATATACAGTGGAACCTTTCTAAACCGGACACCCTGGAAGTAATATACAGTGGAACCATTCTAAACCGGACACCCTGGGAGTAATATACAATGGAACCTGTATAAACCGGACACCCTGGGAGTAATATGGTCTCACGGGACAGTGGGCAGCTAGCTTTAAAAGGGGGTGGACGATTTTCTATATACTTCACTACCGACCCTGTAAGTTACACCAGTGTGTCTAGAAAAATAGGTTTATGAATATTTTTTGACTTTGAGAGGCTTGACTAGGTGTATTTTCTAGAGTATTTCATAATTCTACGAAACTGAATGTTAGCTCCGGTTGATTTTGACATCTTGGAAAACGGCGCATGCTATGCTGTCTCGCCGGTACGGTTTCGCGTCAGAATTTAAGGTATTTTTCGGGCATTTGTAGCGAAAATTTGAGCTGGTTATGACCCCACATTGAAATCATTTTCAGAAAATGGTGTGGTGTTACAAGTGATAGAACAAGACATAACAAAGTATCTGTGCCTCATATTTTCATGAAAACAATTCCGATAAATTCAGTCGTGTTGAAATTTCTGGCCAAAAATAGGTGGGTGGGATAAATTTGTAAAAAATTAATTGAACACATCTGATGCGGTTACTGAATTTTTATTGTGGCGCGCGATTTGTACTTCATTTGCGAGTATTTTTCAATACTTGTCGCAAGAGCCTCCTTAACTGATTGTGAGAGGCGGTGATTTTTATAAGTCACCCGCCGCCCTCAGAAAAGCAGTCAATTGTGGCTATTTTCAACCGTCCCGTGATGCCTATACAGTGGAACCTCTCTAAACCGGACACACTTGGAGTTAAATACAATGGAACCTGTCTAAACCGGGCAGCCTGGGAGTAATACAATGGAGCCTCTCTAAACCGGACACCCTGGAAGTAATATACGGTGGAACCTGTCTAAACGGGACACACTGGGAGCAATATACAGTGGAACCTCTCTAAACCGGACACACTTGGAGCAATATACAGTGGAACATCTCTAAACCGGACACCCTGGGAGTAATATACAGTGGAACCTCTCTAAACCGGACACCCTGGGAGCAATATACAGTGGAACCTCTCTAAACCGAACACACTGGGAGTAATATACATTGGAACCTCTCTAAACCGGACACCATGGGAGAAATATACAGTGTAACCTCTCTAAACCGGACACCCTGGGAGTAATATACAATGGAACCTCTCTAAACCGGACACCCTGGGAGTAATATACAGTGGAACCTCTCTAAACCTGACACACTGGGAGTAATATACATTGGAACCTCTCTAAACCGGACACCATGGGAGTAATATACAGTGGAACCTCTCTAAACCGGACACACTGGGAGTAATATTCATTGGAACCTCTCTAAACCGGACACGCTGGGAGTAATATACAGTGGAACCTCTCTAAACCGGACACACTGGGAGTAACATACAATAGAACCTCTCTAAACCGGACACACTTGGAGTAACATACAATATAACCTGTCTAAACCGGACACCCTGGGAGTAATATACAGTGGAACCTTTCTAAACCCGACACCCTGGGAGTAATATACAGCTGAACCTCTCTAAACCGGACACACTGGGAGTAACATACAATATAACGTGTCTAAACCGGACACCCTGGGAGCAATATACAGCGGAACCTCTCTAAACGGGGCACACTGGGAGTAACATGCAATATAGCCTTTCTAAACCGGACACCCTGGGAGTTATATACTGCGGAACCTCTCCAAACCGGACACACTGGGAGTAACATACAATATAACCTGTCTAAACCGGACACCCTGGGAGTAATATACAATGGAGCCTCTCTAAACTGGACAAACTGGGAGTAATATACAGTGGAACCTCTCTAAACCGGACACACTGGGAGTAACATACAATATAACCTGTCTAAACCGGACACACTGGGAGTAACATACAATACAACGTGTCTAAACCCGGAAACACCCTGGGAGTAATAACCGGCGGAACCTTCTCTATAACCCCGGGACACACTGGATTAAACATAAACCGACACTGGGAAGTAATATAAACAGCGGAACCTCTCTAAACGGGAACCACACCAGGGATAACATTTGGCAATTTATACCTTTCCCAAATAAAAACCGGACACCCGGAGTATATACAGCGAATCTCTCAAAACCGACACACTGGGGAGTAACATACAATATAACCTGTCTAATGCACCGGTTACCGAAACCCTGGAGTAATATACAGCGGAATCTCTCAAAACCGGAACACACTGGGAGTAACATCAATATAACCTGTCTCACCGGACACCCTGGGAGAATAATCAGTGAACCTCTATAAACCGGACACACTGGGAGTAACATACATAAACCTGTCTAAACCGGGACAACCTGGGAGTAATATACAGTGGAACCACTCTAAACCGGACACACTGGGAGAACAACAATAGACCGTCTAAACCCGGACACTGGGAGTACTATACAATGGAACCTCTCTAAACCGACACACTGGGAGTAATATACAGTGAACCTCTCTAAACGGACACCCTGTGAGTAATATACAATGGAACCTGTTTAAACCGGACACCCTGGAGTAATATACAATGGAGCCTCTCTAAACCAGACACCCTGGGAGTAATATACAATATAACCTGTCTAAACCGGACACCCTGGAGTAATATACAGTAGAATCTCTCTAACCCGGACACACTGGAGTAATATACAGTGGGACCTTTCTAAACCGGACACCCTGGGTGCAATATACAATGGAACCTCTCAAAACCGGACACTCTGGGAGTAATATACAGTGGAACCTCTCTAAACTGGACACCCTGGGAGTAACATGCAATATAACCTTTCTAAACAGGACACCCTGGGAGTAATATACAGCGGAACCTCTCAAAACCGGACACACTGGGAGTAACATACAATATAACCTGTCTAAGCCGGACACCCTGGGAGTAATATACAGTGGAACCTCTCTAAAGCCGGACACCTGGGAGTAATATACAATGGAACCTCTCAAAACCTGACACTCTGGGAGTAATATACGGTGGAACCTTTCTAAACCGGACATCCTTGGAGTAATATACAGTGGAATCTCTCTAAACCGGACACCCTGGGAGTAATATACAATGGAACCTCTCTAAACGGGACACACTGGGAGTAACATGCAATATAACCTTTCTAAACCGGACACCCTGGGAGTAATATACAGCGGAACCTCTCAAAACCGGACACACTGGGAGTAACATACAATATAACCTGTCTAAGCCGGACACCCTGGAAGTAATATAGAGTGGAACCTCTCTAAACCGGACACACTGGGAGTAACATACAATATAACCTGTCTAAACCGGACAACCTGGGAGTAATATACAGTGGAACCTCTCTAAACCGGACACACTGGGAGTAACATACAATAGAACCTGTCTAAACCGGACACACTGGGAGTAATATACAATGGAACCTCTCTAAACCGGACACACTGGGAGTAATATACAGTGGAACCTCTATAAACCGGACACCCTGTGAGTAATATACAATGGAACCTGTTTAAACCGGACACCCTGGGAGTAATATACAATGGAGCCTCTCTAAACCAGACACCCTGGGAGTAATATACAATATAACCTGTCTAAACCGGACACCCTGGGAGTAATATACAGTAGAATCTCTCTAACCCGGACACACTGGGAGTAATATACAGTGGGACCTTTCTAAACCGGACACCCTGGGTGCAATATACAATGGAACCTCTCAAAACCGGACACTCTGGGAGTAATATACAGTGGAACCTCTCTAAACTGGACACCCTGGGAGTAACATGCAATATAACCTTTCTAAACAGGACACCCTGGGAGTAATATACAGCGGAACCTCTCAAAACCGGACACACTGGGAGTAACATACAATATAACCTGTCTAAGCCGGACACCCTGGGAGTAATATACAGTGGAACCTCTCTAAACCGGACACCCTGGGAGTAATATACAATGGAACCTCTCAAAACCTGACACTCTGGGAGTAATATACGGTGGAACCTTTCTAAACCGGACATCCTTGGAGTAATATACAGTGGAATCTCTCTAAACCGGACACCCTGGGAGTAATATACAGTGGAACCTCTCTAAACCGGACACCCTGTGAGTAATATACATTGGAACCTCTCTAAACCGGACACCCTGGGAGTAAGATACAGTGGAATCTCTCTCTAAACCGGACACACTGGGAGTAATATACAGTGGAATATCTCTAAACCGGACACACTGGGAGTAATATACAGTGGAACCTCTCTAAACCGGACACCCTGGGAGTAATATACATTGGAAGCTCTCTAAACCGGACACCCTGGGAGTAATATACAGTGGAACCTCTCTAAACCGGACACCCTGGGAGGAATATACAATAGAACCTGTCTAAACCGGACACCTTGGGAGTAATATACAGTGGAACCTGTCTAAACCGGACACACTGGGAGTAATATACAGTGGAATCTCTCTAAACCGGACACACTGGGAGCAAGATACAGTGGAACCTCTCTAAACCGGACACTCTGGGAATAATATACAGTGGAACCTCTCTAAACCGGACACACTGGGAGTAATATACAGTGGAACCTCTCTAAACCGGACACACTGCGAGTAATATACAGTGGAACCTCTCTAAACCGGACACCCTGGGAGCAATATACAGTGGAACATCTCTAAACCGGACACCCTGGGAGTAATATAAAGTGGAACCTCTCTAAACCGGACACACTGGGAGTAATATACAATGGAATCTCTCTAAACCGGACACACTGGGAGCAATATACAGTGGAACCTCTCTAAACCGGACACCCTGGGAGTAATATACAGTGGAACCTCTCTAAACCGGACACCCTGGGAGTAATATACAATGGAACCTCTCAAAACCTGACACTCTGGGAGTAATATACGGTGGAACCTTTCTAAACCGGACATCCTTGGAGTAATATACAGTGGAATCTCTCTAAACCGGACACCCTGGGAGTAATATACAGTGGAACCTCTCTAAACCGGACACCCTGTGAGTAATATACATTGGAACCTCTCTAAACCGGACACCCTGGGAGTAAGATACAGTGGAATCTCTCTCTAAACCGGACACACTGGGAGTAATATACAGTGGAATATCTCTAAACCGGACACACTGGGAGTAATATACAGTGGAACCTCTCTAAACCGGACACCCTGGGAGTAATATACATTGGAAGCTCTCTAAACCGGACACCCTGGGAGTAATATACAGTGGAACCTCTCTAAACCGGACACCCTGGGAGGAATATACAATAGAACCTGTCTAAACCGGACACCTTGGGAGTAATATACAGTGGAACCTGTCTAAACCGGACACACTGGGAGTAATATACAGTGGAATCTCTCTAAACCGGACACACTGGGAGCAAGATACAGTGGAACCTCTCTAAACCGGACACTCTGGGAATAATATACAGTGGAACCTCTCTAAACCGGACACACTGGGAGTAATATACAGTGGAACCTCTCTAAACCGGACACACTGCGAGTAATATACAGTGGAACCTCTCTAAAACCGGACACCCTGGGAGCAATATACAGTGGAACATCTCTAAACCGGACACCCTGGGAGTAATATAAAGTGGAACCTCTCTAAACCGGACACACTGGGAGTAATATACAATGGAATCTCTCTAAACCGGACACACTGGGAGCAATATACAGTGGAACCTCTCTAAACCGGACACCCTGGGAGTAATATACAGTGGACCTCTCTAAACCGGACACCCTGTGAGTAATATACAGTGGAACATCTCTAAACCGGACACCCTGGGAGTAATATACAGTGGAACCTCTCTAAACCGGACACCCTGGGAGTAATATACAGTGGAACATATCTAAACCGGACACCCTGGGAGCAATATAAAGTGGAACCTCTCTAAACCGGACAGCCTGGGAGTAATATACAATGGAACCTCTCTAAACCGTACAAACTGGGAGTAATATACAGTGGAACCTGTCTAAACCGTACAGTATACAGTATAACCTCTCTAAACCGGACACATTGTGAGCAATATACAGTAGAACCTCTCTAAACCTGACACCCTGGGAGTAATATACAGTGGAACCTCTCTAATGCGGACACCCTGGGAGTAATATACAATTGAACCTGTCTAAACCGGACACCCTTGGAGTAATATACAGTGGAACCTGTCTAAACCGGACACCCTTGGAGTAATATACAGTATAACCTGTCTAAACCGGACACATTGGGAGTAATATACAATGGAACCAGTCTAAACCAGACACCCTGGGAGTAATATACAGTATAAACTGTCTAAACAGGACATATTGGGAGCAATATACAGTGGAGCCTCTCTAAAGCAGACACCATGTGAGTAATATGTGAGTAACAGTGGAACTTGTCTAAACCGGACACCCTGGGAGTAATATACAATGGAACCTCTCTAAACCGGACACCCTGGGAGTAATATACAATGGAACCTCTCTAAACCGGACACCCTGGGAGTCATATACAATGGAGCCTCTCTAAACCGGACACCCTGGGAGTCATATACAATGGAGCCTCTCTAAACCGGACACCCTGTGAGTAATATACAGTGAAATCTGTCTAAACCGGATACATTCAATGATTTAACCAGGTGTCATCCCGATTTTCCCACTTTTATGAAAACAGGTAAAAACCAAAGTGGGAGAAAAGGGATTTTGGTGCAGTGTTATCATAGCATCGTGTCACATTTTTCGTAAGTTCTGTTTCAACTTTGAACTTGGATATCATATAGGCCAATATACATGTAGCTGTTTTTTTGTTTTTTTATTAGGACATTAAGGACACTGAACTGATGTGGTAATTGTCTGATGTTTGTATTTCTTACAGATTAACAGGTCAAATCAGTGACCGTATATTGATACTGACTATAGCCCCAAATCTGTAAAAAAGTAAAATGGGAGAATCCAGACATCTGGTCGTCAAAAAGTGGAAGAATCGGGATTAAACCAATCGAGAATGGTCATTTACCTGTAAAAAAGTAAAGTGGGAGAATCGGGACATCTGATCATCAAATTGTGGGAGAATCGGCGGGATTAAACCTTTAACCACGTATTACTTGCGTTGTAACGTACTGTTCATTTTTGCACATGATTAGTCAGGGAAAGAAGCGAATGGCGAAATTACTATTTCCAGAGATCTGACATGCAAATGAAACTTTGCCTATAATTTTTTTCTATACGTATTTTGTATGTATCTTTTATTATTATTATTATGATCTTTGTTGTTAGTATTATTATTAACTCACGTACATTCGTATATATGTTTAATATAAATATCTGTAGCTCGATCTACGTTCAGTAGTCGCTAATTCACTGTATTATGAAACAGTTATTTAAACCATAGACATATAATATATAGATTCGCTACTCCGGTCTAATACAACGAGATCCCGTATGTTCTCGTGTCGCCGATAATAATGAAAAGAAAATAGAATCTTACACTTCGAAAAAAGAACTTGAAAAATATTAAAATAGAAAAATAACACGAAAATGGGCAACTAGTGACCCCAGGACGTACCCCATTGTTTGTTTCATTTTTGTTCAAGTGCATCTTCAGTTCAAATGGGTCATGCATGCAGCCTCAAATTCAGTTATCCCAATTGTCTGACTACTCAGAACTTACGGTGGCTATAGTTCAGTGCGGATTTTATCAAACTGTGTGAGCACTTCCTCGAAGCTGTACTGATCAAGCAGTTTCACTAGTTGTTATTTTAATACAGTTTTCATATTTCGTTTTATCTTATTGTATCACTTAATTTCATTGCTTTTACAACCACTATTGATCTATACATACATCCATTAAGACCGAATAGGGCATACACGGGAGTCAAATATGTTTCTAAACAGAATACAATTCAAAAACATATGGAATGCTATGTAATGTGCAAAATCTGCTCACAAAACTTGCATTAACCGATGATCGATTATGAAATTGGAACTGATTCACAACACTATGTTCCATGAAGTGAACAAATAAATAAGAGCAGCTTACCTAGCATTAAGATTTGTTACGGAATTACCGACCACCTCACTCCAGTATACAGTGGGATAAGTATTATGTGATGTGTGGTCTATGAATACGAGGTTATGTAACCGATTTATCAACAGAATGTGAATGTTTAAAAAACATAAATGATGCTCTACCCAGAGCACCAGATAAGGTGCGTATTGGCGTATTTTAAGCAATTATTTTAGCAGAAAACGCATTGATTATCAAAAGTGGGAGTAAAAAATACGTACAGCAATGTGACAATACGCATTGACTTTCAAATTGAGTAGCGAAAATAATGTCATAATGTTGAACATTCAGTGTTTGCTTTTTGCAGCTCAAATAAGTGAATATTTAACTGTGTTATAGTTTTTTTATCAATAATTTTTTATTTGTAAAAGTAAAATACGCAATGATTTTGAAATAAATGGGTATAGTACGCTTTAAACATAAATCTTATCTGGAGCTCTGGCTCTACCTTGTAATTCGCCCCACCAGGCTTGAATGGGGTGTGCTTCAAGAATTATCCAATCTCATCCGATACTGACACCGCTGTGACGTTGAAATTCTTCAAGGCTGCTTCTGAATGCCAAACATTAAGAAAATAAGCATTTAGAAACTAGCTCAGAAATGTGTATATTGCAGCCCTATATGTGCGAGGTCAGCTAGATACATGTATAACTGCAATATTAATAAACCCAATCTGTAATTTCGGGACTATAATTCCTAATTGAGATGGTATCTTACCCAGTCACATGTACATATTTGTACGACATTTAATATTTTCCCAAATAAATATATGCACAAATGTTTTTATTTTAGTTTTGACAAAATTTCAAAAACATTATAAATACTGTAAGATTGTGTGAAAAACAAAATGCCACCACTGGTGAGCAATCGTGACCAAACAGCAACCAGCATCCGTCACATAGGCCCTTGAGGCGATGCAGCCCACATTCAATAGGGTTCTTCCAATGTTATATATGAACATGCATGTGAAGAATCGCAGGCCAGATGGACTAGAGTATCACACAGAAAAAATAAAAGCGCAATAAACAATCTATATTTAGAAGTCTTGACCGGGAGACGACGAAGCACATTCAATATATTGTTCTTTCCATGGTTGATATGAACATGCATGTGCAGGCTTTTTTTGGCTGTTTGTATAGCTGTTACGACCCACTACTGGTACGAATATTAAGGCTTACATTTTGTTTCTGCACCGCAATGGAACGTGAATTATCTAAACTAAACACCACAAAGGCTATAATAGAAATGATGCTCATGGAGATGGATATGTAGTACAACGGCTATGATGGCGCAAGAGACCGAAGGGACAAAGAAACAAAAAGTAAGCCTCAATATTTGTAACTGTGTCATTCGCCCTTAATTAGCGCACTTCATGGCGAGTGAATGAATTAATTAGCGTTCCTTTGTTCCGTCAATTTCCTTTTCACAAGAACGAAATGACCCTAACGAGTCGACATCATGTCATATGTAGGTCTTTAAATAAATCAATATTTTGAATACAGTAAACTTTACCTTATATTCAAATGTATCGCCTATATATGCACTTTGTCCTTCCACGGCGACATAGCAACGATAAGTACTTACTAATCAACACCCTGCAAAGGGAAAGCTGGTCGAAAGCGAATTTCCCCTTCTTGCCCTTCATACTGAATTTGGCCCACAGTTGATTAGTTGCTAGGTCCTTCATCACTGTCCGGATGAAATCCGCACAGCTGTGTCCACCGGTGCGGCTAAGCTGGTTAACCTACAAGTGGAAAGAATCAAAGGTCTGGATTAACTTCATAAAAATACTGTAAATGTTACATTTACATGGATAGAACTGTAGAAGGCAGGATTTTCACTACGATTTGGAACTCAATGACCCTTACAGGCTGTCCATTCACTTTCGGCTCCAAATATATAGGAATATAGGGATTTCTTTTCTCAAAAATATAGGGGGAAATATAGGGATTTATAGGGAAAAAATGAAAAAAGAAAAAGACTGGCTCGCAAAAATTTAAGTCATTTTCGGCAAAGACCTGGACGAAATTCTGTCAGCGACTCATACTTGTTTGTATTTATGAAGACATGTGCATTAAACCTGCATCCCCACTCGTGTGGCAAAACAATATTATTATAGATAAAATGCAAGTACGTCATTATTTAGAGGTTAACACGTGGCTTG
Source organism: Conchocele bisecta (assembly GCA_029237695.1). Classification (NCBI taxonomy): domain Eukaryota; kingdom Metazoa; phylum Mollusca; class Bivalvia; order Lucinida; family Thyasiridae; genus Conchocele; species Conchocele bisecta. Next base: position 65,887,670 of record CM055279.1, on the reverse strand, counting down.
TTTGATATCGGCATAGGTATCGGCCCGAGGTTACTTGGTATCAGCCTGAGACCGAAGGTCGAAGGCTGATACCAAGTTACCGAGTAATAAGTAACTGTTTCACCCGGATTAATAATTATATGTGGTCGATATATGGTTAAATTTATTATTATTTAAATATGTGTTACTGTCGGATTGTCTGGATGCACCTTATTGTTAAAGGCCCACTGTATCGGACAAAACATTAATATGCATATGATTGTCATTGATAATCTAACAATACTGGTGAAAACCGCATGCAAATTATTTAATATTCCAATTTATTAAAAGGTCAAATAGGTTTAAATAAAAAATATATATAGTTTGTTTATATACTGCAACACCCCCTTTCGGGGATTATGTGCAGGATCATATTTTATTTATTATTACATGTACATACAAACGAATACAATCGACTTTTTCCCGGTAACGTTACTCATTTTACAGCTGGTTGGACTGAAGCAATGTGGATAAAGTGTCTTGCTCAAGGACACAACGCATTGCCACTGGCGAGGCTCTAGCCCACGACCGTATGATCAGCAGTCCGACGCTTTAGACCACTCGGCCACGCGCTACAATTAGCAATACTTTAAGTGACGTCACAAAAGTACCAATATATATTTAGTTTATTTATTTTAATTTTATTGTCGAGCCCGCTTGTGGAAAGCGAGACGTAGTGATCACAATGACGGCCGGGAGCCCGTGCGTCCGAAATATGCGTTTAAAAGTTTTTAAAAAATACCATCAAATGCCTCGGCGGGCTCGACATGCGGGCCGCGGCCATCTGGTTTTTAATATTCTGCCTTAATTAATTTCATAAATTGATCATGTATATGGAAATACAAATTTCCACAAAGAAACACATTTGTATTCACAATAGTATTGATTTTAATGATAAAATGAAAAATCTAATTTGTATATTATTCATGACTAAGTGATGTCACAGCTCATATGCATAAAATATACAGAAATTAAAACTGACATAACTCGTGATAGAGATGGAATATTTACATGCAGTGTTCACCAGTGATGTTAGATTAATAATGATTATAATGTGCAAATTACTGTTTTGTCAATTACAGTGCACCTTTAAATTTAAAACTCAATATTACATGTATTACCATTGCTAATGGGATGGTGTGTAAACTAGACACGAATATAATATTTGGATGTCGGTGCCGGCACAAACTTTTCACTATTAATCATGTTAATAAACGATTACAGATATATACCGACCGCTTGTAACGTTTAAAGCAGGTTGATTAGGGGAGTAACGATACAGCAATGCCACGATACAATACGTATCGTGATACTATGCCCACGATACCATACATATCGATATGCAAACGATACTCAGTAACCAGAGACCACCAAACAATATTTAAAATACAGAACACCTTCGGTTTATTATTACAACCAAACACAAATATCTCCCCGCCCTGATTGTTGATTACATTTGGTGACAAAATGGCTGATTGTAGTGGGATTAACCTTTTCTGCCATGACGTTGTTGTTGTTTAATGTGATTTTAAAACGTCCCTGTGCCAAAACGCCCTTCGCCGTGTAACATGTTTCGCAAATATGTGTTTTATCGTGCTTTGATTCGTAAGTTTTCAACTGGGGACGATTTGATTAGGGACGTTTGGCTTGATTTGTTGTTAAAACTGATTGGTCATTGCATGTCCCATTTTCCAATCGGGAGGGAGATGAGACTATGCATAATTAATTCGGATTTTGCATACACCCGGAATATTTAATAATACGGACACTTGGCAGCGTGAATAATTTGAACATACACCTAAGAGACCGCACCACGGCACAATAGGTATAGCATTACAACTTATAAAAAAACCAACACATTGCCAGGCATCTTACACCAATGTCGTCTTACACAAACGTAATGTCGTCTTACACAAAAGTAATGTCGTCTTACACAAACGTTGACATTACAAAAATGCAGGACTGTGACGGTTCATTGTATTCTTGTCAACGGTGACTGTCTATCGTTTGGTATATCGATACAGTCTGAAAGTATCGATACATGGTATCGTGGCTAAAATATTGATGTATCGAGGTACCGATGCAGTGCCGTGGCATTATTTTGAATACTTTCTGATTTTTTGTTTTTTTTGCTGCCTTGGCATTATTTTGACAGTTTTGATAAAATTAATAAAAATAAAAAAAGCTGCGTCGGAATACATTGCGAGGCGATATACATGATTTGTATGATGTACACCGATGATTTGTGTTGTCCAGAATTGGTGGTTGTATGGGTTATTAAAGAGATTTATTACACTCTTGCAAATTATTTGCACGGGTTTCGCTGTGAGAGAAAACCCGTAATCAACTCCTTACAAATAATACACCGTGAAGAGAACACCCGTAATTGCGTGCCTGTTTTCTTGGAAACCACGAGCTACCATGCAAAATGTTTATTTTTTATAATTACAATCAAAATAAAGTTATTTGAAAATTTGGAAAGGGTCTCGACTAATCTAGAATGTTAATGTGACTGAACACATTCGAAACATGCACTCAACTATATAATCTGGCTATATGTACTGATTATATAGACGACAATGGCTGACTGGGGGAACCACAAAGGCTACATGTCCTTGTTATATAGGCGACAAAGGCTGACTGGAGGAACCACAAAGGCTATTTGTACATATTATATTATACAGTCGACAAATGCTAACTGGAGGGATCACAAAGGATATATGTACTTATTATATAGGCGACAAAGGCTGACTGGAGGAATCGCAAAGGCTATATGTACTTATTATATAGTCGACAAAGACTGACTCAGACTGCAGGAACCACAAAGGCTATATGTACTTATTATATAGACGACAAAGGCTGAATGGAAGAACCACAAAGGTTCTATGTACATGTTATATGACGGCAAAGTCTGACTGAAGGAACCACAAAGGCTACATGTACGTATTACATAAACGACAAAGGCTGACTGGAGGAACCACAAAGGCTACATGTACTTATTACATAGACGATAATAGCTAACTGGATGAACCACAAAGGCTATATGTACGTACTATTTAGACGACAAAGGCCGACTGGAGGGATCACATAGGCTATATGTACTAATTATATACACGACCAAGGCTGACTGGAGGAACCACAAAGGTTATATGTCCTTACTATATAGGCGGCAAAGGCTGACAGGAGGAACCACAAATGATATATGTACTTATCATATAGATGACAAAGGTTGACTAGAGGAACCACACAGGTTATAATGTACTTACTATATAGACGACCAAGGCTGACAGGAGGGATCACACAGGCTATATGTACTAATTATATACACGACCAAGGCTGACTGGAGGAACCACAAAGGTTATATGTCCTTACTATATAGGCGGCAAAGGCTGACTGGATGAACCACAAATGCTATATGCACTTATCATATAGATGACAAAGGTTGACTAGAGGAACCACACAGGTTATAATGTACTTATTATATAGACGACCAAGGCTGACTGGAGGGATCACACAGGATATATGTACTTATTATATACACGACCAGGGCTGAGATAGAGATAGAATCTCGGCCCCACAAATCTGGTTCGCATCTCGTTCGAACGACCTAATCAGCCAATAGAATAGCACATATTACTCCATCATAATGCATGACAATGGTGCTACCTTTTGATTGGCTGTCTATGTCATGGGGATGAGATAGCTAACTCGTGAGAACGAAATTCTATCTCATGTGAGCGAGATCGTATCTCGTGGGCATGGAAGCTTGTACTGTTTCTTGATATAAACTTGGCACGAACAAAAAATATGTACAAAATTACATGACATTGTCCTGAAATTAATGTTGCATCAATAAAACTGAATCAAGTTAGCAGATGATCAGATATCCCTAACCACTGACTGGACCGTCAAACAACACGTTTAGCACAAATCTTACGGACGGACGGAAATTGTACTGCCGGGGGTATAACTACATGTAAGTCACATGAGAATTAATTTTAGGGACGGATGGGTACGACCGAATTAAGCTGGCATTTCACAGTTTGAGATTATTAGTATACTCAACACGTGTCAATGTGGGAACGTTGACATAATAGTAGTAATTGTCTCCAATATGGCAAATTATTTGAGCAATCATTATAAGTTATGACACGACTGCTCAATTATTGCTAGTATTGCTCATTCGTCGTTATAAATACATGGAATCTTTTGTTTGCAACAAAATACACTTCTAACACAAAATGCTACGCTACGCTCTCTACGGTGATTCCTACATCTCAAGACTGTGGAGCTTCAAGGACTTCGAAATTAAGGTTCCCGGCGAGCAAAAGAACTTCGGGCTTAGCCGGATTAAGACCGCTGACTACTCAAAATGGATGATGAGAGAATTTAGTCGGTATCAAAATGTGAATCTGCTGAAATGTTTGCTATAGTCTTTGGAAATGTCTTTTTATGACAGAGTATGTGACATGGTACACAAAACAAATTGGTATCATTTTTTTCGGCAACACGTGTGACGGCCATCTTGAATTTCAAAATGGCCGCCATTCAAGACCCATGTCCTCTTTTTGTCAAAAGAATAAACGTATTTTCGACAACAATTTAGTCAAATTATTTATGGGATATACTTAAAAAATGAAATAGTAACATTTCCGTTCAATAACAAATATGTCTGCCATTTTAAAATTCAAAATGGCCGCCATAACAATACATTTGTGCTATTTTCAATTGAGCACAAGCAATTTCGTTGGCGAAATGAATTATTATCTACACAATCATGAAGTAAATTAAATCCTTCATTGTAACCTGTATCACTATGTCACATACTGAAATTAGACTGTTGTTTATATATATTTGTATTTCAATATGGCCACCGTTTAATCAAACAGTTTTATCAGCAAGAGAATAACAATCGTTTGGACTACAACTGTGGTTGGTTATGTATGGTATTGATTAAATAAATTCAAATACTTTGACGTGTTCCAACTGGGTAACGGCATTCTATTTAAGAAATATCAATATTTATGAGCACAGGCAGAAAATGATGGAATATATGTGTTTGGCTATGTAATATTGACATTGATATGATGTTTACCCATGACAGCCAGGACTCTCCACATAACACACCATATGACACATTCCTATAGCATACACACCTTGTACACGGACATTTATGGTATTGTGAATACCACCCTGTTGGTCAACACTAATGAACATGTATGACCTCTAAATGTATTGCGTTTCATTGTAAATGACAGTCTTATAACAGGCGATATCTGATTGCTGGCCTATATTGTTAATACTATGCGTCTACGTTGCTGTCGTTTGCACATGTATAGTTTACATCCATGTAAAGAACTGACGTACGTCCCCCACAAACTCATATTTGATGAAATATCAAATGCATAGGCCATTGTATACACAAATATAACCTCTTTCTTGATATTCAGATTTAATGTCAGGCTGGTATACCTTTTCACATCAAATGAGGTTTCCCAAATCCAGAATAATGATTGTAACAAAAATCTTCGTTACTTTTATTCTGTATAATTCCTTTCAGTTGTATTAAACGGCATGCTAACAGCTATGGTCATTTTAGGCCGGTTTAACGGGATTGAATCCCATATTTCACACGTACACGTGAACTATTTTCACATAATTGCCGGCTTGTCATTTGACAGGCATATTGTGGGAGATTGCCAACATTAAAAGATTCTAAACTTTGCGGAAATTTTAAAAAATTCACTATTTTTCAATGAAATGAACAGGAATGTCTAATGGTTTACTATTCGCACATTTACATTAATAGTTCAATATAATTGTACTATGAATAACAAAAATACAAAATTATTATTATATACAAATAATTATTATATACAACAAGAATTCCGCGAAATTACATGTCTCGCCTTGTTCCGCTTGACCGTAACACGAAAACTTCACATGATGACGCCGACGACGACGCCGACGACGACGCCGACGACGACGACGCCGCCGCCGACGACGCCGACTCCGGAAAAGCAAAACCTATGTCTCGCTTTCCGCTTTCGCGGGCGAGACAAAAATGAAATGAGAAAATAGTACGCGTATGATGTCATGTTAAATTTCTTTAAATGTTACTGTTACAAAATCCTGATTTACACATTTTTTCTTCGCAGATTTTTGATAATATTGTTTACTAAAATTACGCCTCAGTTACGGCTGGGTGGTGAAATCGTCGGTATGCGACTTGAGCTACGCCTGTATGAGGGGTTGGATTCAATTATCAATAAATTAAAATTTTAGTCATGCACCGCACATTTCTGACGGTTGACAAATTCCCCGCCCACTTGAAACATAATCTGTAGTTCAATTTGTCAATCAAGCAGACACTCCATGGTCGATAATCACCAATTAACTAATGTCCATGAGAAATCCAAGCTAGTGATATTCGTAGCTTGTATCTCTCATCATGCGGAGTTCAAAAATAAAATCCTATGTTCATCAGAATTCAGCTTATTATATACAATTTCTTTCAACTAATACTGTTATGCCATGAAATTTGTGCGGTGTGTGGGGTGGATGATCTGCATAACTATAGCTACGCTGGTTGCAACTCCCAAGTAGTGCGCATTCTATAGTTGGTACATGTACCAATTTTGTCATGATAATGACCAGGCTTGACCCCCGTGGGGGTCATGATTATCTAATCACATTATGATTGATAATCTGTATAACTCTGTGGATTATGATTGTCAAATAAAATGACACACGGTAAATTTTACTGACCAATGACTGCACTGGGCAACTAGCAACTCCCCTGGGTATGGACGATCATAGAGTCAATTCTCACCAGTAAAATGAGTGCGAAGGGAGCATGAACTAGCTAGGCTAAATTAGCCGTCTCATAACCATGATAACCTCCTTAATTTAAAGCACACATTTCGACGGTATTGCTAAATTCGGAAAAGAAAGCGGGACAACGGCCATCGGCTCGACACATTTTCTGGCCTCATATATCGGTGTATGGAAGGGTCTTTGAGCCAATTCACATCCTTAAATATAAGACAACTAGCTGCTCCTGTAAAACTTATCAATTACATAACACCCGCTGTCCCGGTGATTGGTGGCAGATTATCTCCCTGGGACAGATACACACTAACCGGGCGGTGTGGGGGGGGGGGTAGTTAAAGGTACATGCCAACTAACTCAGTATGCATAAACTGTTCTTTATATCAGAGACATCATCTGAGACATTTTCTGGCAAAATAAACATTCATTCACCATTACCCCACATATTGATTGGCATTATCCGTCACGTGAAAAAGCAGTATTTTCCACCGATTATGAAGTATGATCATTGCACATCAAACAATAAATACAGAGAGTAAATAGTAGTGTCCGTTAGCATTTTAAGGAAACACGGTTATCGCCCCTGATATAAATGTGGAAATTTACGTCTGATACAAAATGTATAATACTGCCAATCAAGACGTGCGGTAATCGTGAATGAATGTTTATTTTGCCAGAAAATGTCATATCTACAGACGATACAAAATTATGTGATTTTATTCCTATAAAGGCAAATTATTGTATATAATGTGTTTTGTATGAATAAGACCGCACATGTACAAGTATGATAAAGTGACTGTCAGATACGACTACATAGCGACCAAAGCTGCAAAGAATAGCGAATAGGTCACGTGATCATAAATAATTCTGCTACGCCATTTGTCAACACCGAACATAAATTTCTCCAGAAAACTTGTTATTTCGGCATTGATACGGAGATTGCGGTGAGTTGATTTGCATTAAAGAATGCACCAGGAATTCTTTGTTTTTATGGTGTAGTGTATATGGGCCGTCATTTGCCGAGTTGTCGACTTCCTCTGTGTTTTGTGTAATGTGTATTGGAAGCTGTGTATTGCGGTTTTCAGTTCCCAGTCAAGATGGTGGACGGCGGTGTTGTTATGCACGTTGCAATTTGGGGACATTCTTTCGTTTCACGTTTGGCGAGTTTTGTTGAGAGGGAGCAGGGTCGCATCAACTTAGGCTTTTCAGAGGAAAAGATGAAGGTTCACATTAAGGGATTTGGCGGTCGGAAGTTGCACGACGGAGGTTTGCATAGTTTTGATAAATCCTTGCTTTCTAATTGTAATGTTTTTGTTGTAGACCTTGGTTCAAATGATCTGTGTGACCCAACATACGAAGTATCAAAGTTTGTTGTGGACTTGTTGTCGTATTGTGAGTTTATTCATCATGGACTGCAGGTGCAGCGGGTCATGGTTTGTCAGCTTCTTCCTAGGAGACGGGAACCATATCCGGGTTGCAAAACAACAGAGTGGTAGAAGCCAATGTCGATATTGAACAGGCTGTGACCTCAGGTGGTTATGATGGCGTACGGTTCTGGAAACATCGCTGTGGACTTTGGATTCCGTGTCATCAGATATGCGCCAGCGACGGGGTTCATCTTTCGTGGGACGTGGGCTATGTCAAGTACATGAAGAGTGTGAAGAGTTGTGTACGTTGGGTGTTTAATAGTCTGTAAGGTAGGAGCAAATACATTGGTTGGTCGGTTGTGCTCCAAACGATTACAGGACTTGGGGCCAGTGTCCTGTATGTAGGTTGGGGGTATGGTGGCGGACTTCATCGACATAGCTTAACGTGTTGCCTTAGTTAAGTTTATATATGTGCATATATGGCCAGGTAAGGCTTATATTGTTCATCGCGTACTATATGACCATTACCATTTCGTCGGATGGCTGGTTTCAGCTCATGATGGCGTCGTATATATGGGTTAATTGCACTAGGCTGGTTTCAGCTTGTGTTGGTACACTTCGTTAACAAATATTGTGTAGTGGCATATATGTCTGGATACGGCCGTTATTGCTTATTATGTAATTTATGACATGCAATTGACGTGTCGTTGGATTGCTGGTTTCAGCTGATGATGAGCGTTATATATACATGACTGGTTTCAGCTCATGGCATGTTTTTATTTGCTACCAATGTTGGTTTCAGCTTGTATTGGTCCGTTTCATTGCGCTTGTGTATGTAGACAAATGAATTGTGGACACTAGCTGGGGCCGGGAGCTGGTTGCTAACCTGCTACATGTAACATTACTAATGGTTTCTAGCATTCTGAGGTTCTTTCGTGTATGTGTTATTGGCCTACATATTTACATGTAAACTGGATCACTGGGGCGGGGTCGTTTCTGTTCTATGACAGAATGTTCAGGGAACATAGGCAATCCCGTCCATTGCCTTGGGGTCAGATGCACCAAGAACTCTGGTTGCGTGCCACAACTTTGTATGGTAGGGCATGTCAGTCATAGCTCGTGCACGTTGTCCAGCAAAAACAACAGGGGCCAAAAACATCTCCTACTGGTACACCTGGTAGGACATGTTGGTGGTTCAACAGGTGCAGAGGGTGCAACAAACAGGCTTGCAACTACCTTCATGTCTGTGGCGCTTGCAATGGTCAGCATGCCCGTTATCACTGTCCCATGAAGGCGTCTCAGCCGGGCTCAGAGGCACCCTCGGCGTCTGCATTGACAGCCAGGGGCACGTCTAGTTTTCGTAGCCGTGGTGTAGCAAAGTCCGCTCCCAACGCCGGTCAACGTGCATAGGTTGCGGTATTATTTGCAGGATTATTTGTCTGCAGACAGGGAGTTACTGTTGTCCGGGTTTTCACACGGTTTGCGCATACCTTTTGCTGGTCCCAGGCAGTTTCGATAGATAGGTTTGGTAGAAGGTGTGAAATGGCTAAATGTGACATACAAATGCATTTCGTCTCTTACCTATTCACAGGGATGACCATGAATTGTTAGGTTTATCTGTCATGAATGATGCTGGCGAACGGGTTGTATTATTATGACACATATTTGTCCATGGATCTTAGTGTGTCATGCCAGCTTTTTGAGAAATTTAGTTCTTCATTGTAGTGGATTATGGAGTCGAAATTCGGCGCACACATGTCACATATGATTGATGACTTCTTTTTTGTTGACTCTGCGTTGTCCACAGGCTGTGAATGTTCTTTGTTCAAATTTATTGACATCTGTACCGACTTGGGTATCCCCATGAAACAAGAAGAGACAGTACTTCCCACCACTTGTATTGTGATATATGGAATTGAAATTGATTTTGAGAATATGATCAGTCGACTTTTCCAAGCGAAAAAATGTTACATTGCGGGAGTTGCACTCACTGTTGGGTGTGTTGAATTTCGCTACATCAGTGGTGGTGCCTGGCCGGACATTTTTGCGGAGACTCTATGATCTTACAATCGGGGTGGCACAGCCACATTTCAAGATTAGACTGACACGTGAAGCACGCGCAGATTTGGCAGCCTGGGGTGTTTTCATGGCCAATTTCAATGGCATGTCAATGTTTTTGCACAATGTTTGGGTCCTGTCTGATACATTGAGGCTGTATACTGATGCCGCATCCACTAAGGGCTATTCTGCTGTACTTGGCTCTAAGTGGTTTTATGATGGGTGGCCTGTACATTTGGCAGGTTGCCATATCAATGTGTTAGAGTTGTTTCCGATTGTAGTGGCAGTGGAAATATGTTTGTCAGTGAGAATGAATGTACCGTTGCAGTCATCAACAATATGTCCGATTATGATGAAACTGGTGCGTAGGCTCGTGCTTGGAGCGATGAGGCACAATATACTCTTCCGCAGCCAGCATGTGCCCGGGAAGGCGAACGCGGTGGCTGATCAGTTGTCTCGTTTCCTTTTGCAAGAGGCGCGAGAGGAGGCTCCATGGTTGGTGCCCCTGCCTACGACTGTCCCTCAGCATGTCCAAATTTGTCCAGTACTGGGTGGATATGGGTTGTGACCCGTTGGTACCAGTCACAGCGGTGCAGTTAATACATTAGCTGGCATCTCTGTTTGATGTTGGTTATGCTCCTTCTACAATTGCATCTCAGGCATCTGCCATTTCATTTGTGCACAAGTTGTTGTTATTTCCTGATCCTACCGAGTCATTTTTGGTGAATAAGTTCCTCAAAGGTGCCAATAACCTGGGTGGCTCAATTGATCCTCGTTTGCCCTTCACCAGAAATATCATGATGCGTTTGATAGATGCACTGCCTGTCGTTATTAAGGTACTCAAGCATCAACTTATGTTGAAGGCTGTGTTTTTGCTAGCGTTTCACGCTTTCCTTCGTATGGGTGAAATTTGTTTACAGACCGGGTACAGTCCGGACCAGGTAGTGCAGACGATTGATGTTGAGTTTCAATACGTGGCTACACAGGTGGTGGTGGTGACACTGGTTTTACGTCATTACAAACACAAGCCTGCCAGTGGCCCGGTGAAGCTATGCATCGATGCGTGCGACTCTTCTCCTTGCTACTGCCTGGTTCGAGCGCTAGTGCATTATGTGACCAGCATTCAACACTCTGCGGGTCAATTGTTTCAATTTGTTGATGGGTCGCCGGTTACGTATGCGTTTGTTGCTGCACAATTGCGCCTTGTGATTCAGTTCTTGGGTTTGGATGTTGCACGTTACAAACCACATTCCGTTCGGGTTGGGGGCGCGACGCAGGGGTTACTTGATGGACATTCGGAGGATGCAATTAAGCGAATGGGCCGCTGGCGATTTAGTGCCTTTGCGAATTACATTCGCATTCCGTCCTTTGCTAATAAGGCTATGGTGTGACAACGTGTATGTGTATGGGAGGTTTGAACCTTGTATGCTATGTTATACGCGATCGTCCCGAGAGTGTGCTGTTCCTGCGGGCTGTGTGGCACTTGTGGCAGCGTCTGGCTGGTCTGATAGTCCATGAGGTACACAACATCTGACTACCAATTGGCGGGAATAATTGCCACTATGTTTTTCAAATAGCTTGATGTGTCCATAATACGAAATATAGTGATGGACTTTCGTGGTGCCCAGCTAAACATGTTTTTGGCGGCCATCTTTAAAAATGGCGGCCAAGTGTGGGGTATGTTAGTAAAATCGCAATATCTCAGAGGTCTGAAGACATACAAGCCTACATTTTGGTTTTATTTATTCAGTATAGGTGTTCGCAAGTCATGGCACATGCGGATTACCAAGTAGTATAGATAGAAAAATATATTACATGCATTATGAATAAATACTAATAAATCCACATTTTTTTCTGCATATTTTTCATTTTCATTCCCATAGTACATACTCGTGACGAAATATTTTACATGATATCAACGGCCACATGACCATAGGTACAATTCGTGCAAGAAGAAAATTACCATTAATACCATTTTTTTATAATGTTGTATTGCATTTATTATCTATGGTGTTTTGAATTACCCCACCCACTTTTCCAGAACGTTGAAACATTTACTTCGTGAATTTCACTTGATAGCACATTATCTGAATTATCATAATGTATACGATGTATGCATATCATGCTTTACATGTTACAGATATACATTGTAGTGTTATTTTAAACAACATCGATAACGTTTTTCATGAATCCCCCCCCACCCCCCCCCCCCCCCCAACACCATGCCGCCAACCGTGACTACGCCATACGTAAAAACGGCATATTTCAAATGATGTCACGAATGCAGATACCCTGTAAGCACGCACGTCAGTCAAGGGCGATGTATTTTTCTTCTCATAAACATATACATTTGTATGTGTGCATGTGATGAACGCTGTATTTTTGTATCGCACGTGTGTAAGACGCTGTGTTGTTAATGTGATAAATAACCGTACATGTCTCGGACGCTGTATTTTTAAGGTGCGTAGCCTACACGTGACGATCATTGTATTATTCTTAATATAGTACATTCAGGCATAAGTGTGCATATTTAACACGGTGTATTGTTTCTAGTAGATTTGCTTGTAAACAACGCTGTATTGTATTTATTAAAACGTTTGTATGTCTATTAATAGTGTTCAGGCGTAAGATTTACTGCTGGCGTTGTTAACATCGAGAGCACCAACTAGATTGGCGATGTCACACTGACGCAACCAGAAAATACTTTTTCTCAGTCAGAATTAGAAGTACGTCCATCGTCTGCTAATATACAATGTAACTAGATATAGACAGTGTAATGCCCTAGCGCTGCTATCTATTCACATGATACATTGTTTGTGACACATTTCAACGTAGTTCTCTTACACAAATACTTATTTGTGGCTCATATTTTGACTCAGTGTATTGTTAAATATACGTGAAAAGTCACGTGTATCTCGCCGTTTCACACGTACAAGACAAGGACCCAGTACTCAATCAAGGGTATATGATAAAACATGCATATTTTGTATAAGTCCATCGACGTATATACGGGGGTCCAACTCTCGTGAATCATTGAATGTGGCTTCGGAGCTGAGGGCTGACAAAACAGTTCGTGAAATTGCAACCGAACGTTCAGACGAAACCATTCTGGCTGTAACATCAAGAGACATTGTTGCAGCGGAAGCGCACTATCACACATCATGTTACAAGGCTTATACGCGAAAAAGAACACCGAAGGCCACAATTAGCAGAACCGAAGCCGAAAACAAGTATCTGCAAGTTGAACAAACAGGGTTTGAGGACGTATATAGCTACATCCGAACATATGTCTTTATTAACCCACGCATAGTTACTCTCACAGAACTAACATCAATACTTGTGTCTTACATCGAGGCCAAAGAACTTACGGTCATGGAAGCAACAAGAATCACATGCGACGGAAATTAGAGACAGAATTTGGTAAATTCGCTACATTTCATTACAGTTGGTCGGAAAAGGTGTATGTATGGCCGGACAACTTGTGCGCCCGATTCGATGGCAAGAAACTGTGTCCTCCTTAGTGAAAAGTGTGAAACACTTTCCGGGAAGCAAGATGAAAACGCGTTGATTGACCACGTCGGCCACTTTGTACGCGAACAGGTAAAATCTAGTATCCCGGAAAAAGAAAAATAAATGGCCACCTGACCCGCAAGACCTACACGCGTCATACATTCAATTGCCCCATGCTCTGAAACGACTGCTATCCGTCATGTTGTGCGGTGAACATAGTTCATCATCTCGCATTGGCAGAGTATCGTGGTCAATAGCACAGGACATAATCTACGCCATAACACGAGGGAAAATACTCACAGCAAAACATGTTCTACTCCCGTCAGTGGTGAAAACACTCACGGGAAATGTTGAGCTGATACAAATCCTCAACAAAATGGGGCATTCATGCTCATACACCAGCCTAGAAGAGATTGACACGGCATTGTGTTTATCAAAACTGGAAAAATTTGATACTGACGACACACCCATGCCATCAAACACACATCCGTTCATCCCCACAGTTCTTGCATTTGACAACATTGACCGACAAGAAGAAGTCTTAAGTGGGGCAGGGACATCACATCGTGTCAATGGCATAATAGTCCAACCACCAACTATGACATGTGCACCACAAACGACAAAGGAGGCGCACAATCCAACCAACTGATCAGGCACTCCCTGTATATATTACAGGTAAACGGGTTGGTCCACCACCGGTCATACGCGCAGATGTGGCCATGCATATTGCCCCTTCGGCTGTAACTGCAAGGCAACGGAATTTCATGTGGGTACTGGTACGACAACACGATGTCGACGTGAACATTACTAGCTCATGGACGGAATTCAATATAACGACACGAGATGACATACCTGTTACTTCAGACACAGTTAGTTACTTGCCAACAATCAATGCCCCCGCAACGGAAATGTCGACGGTACAGGAAATTCCACATCAGTCCCTCAACAAATATGTTGAAGAGTACAAAAGCATTTTGCTTTTGATGTGGAATTTTCATATCATAAGCAATTTTATGTAAACTATTTGGAAGATGTTTGGGGACGCTGGACTTCGTGACATGGCGGTTGAATCTTGGGTGATTGCTGAAGGGTCCATCAATAAGGTTTTGGAAGGGAAACAGTACAACCGAGCCGTCCGCTTCCATAAACTCACATACGAAGCACTAATGCGATTGGCATGGGCAGGTTTCTCTGATTGGCTAGAGGCTAAGCATCATGACGATCTCACACATCTGAACCACACTCTTTCAGAGTGCTTCGAGCTTCACCAGAACACATGTTCTGTAACACTAACATCCGCTATGGAAAACGGGTCGTGCAAACGGATCTTCGAATTGTTTGTCGAATATCAGAAGCTTCTGATTAATCAGCGGGGCCCTTTGTCGGCTCTATGGATGACATACATTCAGATGGTTGAGACACTGTTGGGATTGCTGCGTGCTGACAGAGAGGGCGACTGGCAGCTTCACTTGCACTGCATTAGAGAAATCATACCCTGGTGCTTTGCAATGGACAAAACCAATTACGCCAGATACCTTCCCGTGTATTATGCACACATAGAAAACTTGCATAAGACCAACCCGGATTTGTACGAACATTTTGAACGTGGTGGGTTCACTGTTCAGCGAAGCGATACAAATCCATTTGGTCGCATTGCTGTGGACCAGACAACAGAGGAAACAGTGAACAAGGACACACAGACTGCAGGTGGGACACGTGGCTTTAGTCACAAACCTGGGACAGTGTCACGATATTACTTGACAGCAGAATATCGGGCCTCAGCATTCTCGGGTGTTCAGTCATGCTGATCTAGGGGCTTCTCGCATAAGCAAAGACGAGTCACTCGGATGTTTCCTCAATTACTGATCTGTTAGAGTACAATTGGACAAATCCATTTTTACCAGATTCGCAAGACATGGTCGGTATTTCCACTGGTACCGTTGCCCCACCCACATGTTGTACATGACCTTCTAACTGCACATCAACAAGGAGAAACAGCATATCGGGAATTCCAAGAACGACTTCAAATGGGTGACGGTTTCTATGAACCAATTAAGAAACTACAACTGAAAACTTTCGGCTCTATGAAAAAGAAAATACAGAAAGGCACAACGAAGGAAGTTGTGTTGAAGGCCGACAGGAGATTATTCGGAAATATGATATTCATTGCGCAGAACAGAAAGTTGGAAATGGGGGAAGTGCTTTGCTATCCGCTTGGCCCTTTGCCTTGGTCTCTGGCAAATGCCGATGGTACCATGAAAAAGTACGAACAAGGCCGTCCTTGCAAAACAACTCGAGAGCAGAGTTTCGCCAACAAATGACTACCCAGATCAATGTGCAACACTGGTGGACGCAATGGGTCTCATACACAAGATACATGGTGATAACCAGACATTCAGTGAACTGGCCAATCATGTGCTTACACACGTACTCCATGACGGACATCGTAGCAATAGAATCGATGTGGTATTTGACGTTTACAAGAAAGACTCCATTAAATCAGCAGAACGTGTCAGCCGCGGTTCAGCTGAAGCTATAGCATTTAGTTAGATACGACCAGGTCACAAGATAAAGAACTGGAGACGCTTACTAGCAAGTACCGAAAGCAAAAGCCAACTCACACAATTTCTCGCAGAGAGTTGGAAGACACCAGAAACGAGAGGACAACTCGGTACTAAAACACTGTATGTTACATGTGGCAATAAATGTCTCAAACTCACGAAAGACAGTGCAGAAGAAGTGGATGCGCTCGCATCAGGTCAGGAAGAAGCGGACACGCGTATATTGCTACACGCAAAGCATGCTTCACGCGACTATCATTCACTGCTATGTGTGTGTGATGACACAGATGTGTTTATCATCTGCTTGGGCCTGAGAAAATACATTGAAGGCAGAATGTTCATAAGACGTGGGACGAAAACTCGTATGAGACTCATTGATGTCACATTGTTGGCTTCTGCCCTTGGGAGTGACACGTGCTTGGCTTTAATGGGTTTTCACGCCTGGACCGGGTGTGATACTGTTAGTGCACTGGCGGGGCAAGGAAAGATTAAAGCACTGAATACCATTCTGAAACATCCCAAATTCAGGAAAGCATTTGAAATGCTTGGTAAAGACTGGGATCTACCGCAGCAGGTCTTCTGCGACATCCAAGAATTTGCATGCAAATTGTACTGTAGTACCACCAGGACGAGCGTGGTGATTGAACTGCGGTACAACATGTTCCGTAACCGAAAGGGGGATATTGAATCTGGACAGTTACCCCCATGTGAGGATACGCTGAAGCAGCACACACGCCGTGCAAACTATCAGACTGCGATTTGGAGGAAGAGTCTTGAAAACTCACCTGATATTCCAGATCCCACTGCGGGACATGGCTGGATAAAGGATGAAAATGGAAGCCTTGTCATTGAGTGGATGACAAGTACTCCTGCACCAGAAGCGGTCATTGATCTGCTATCGTGTAAGTGCTCCCGGACATGTAAGGCTGATTGTACATGCATCATGAACGGACTCAGATGTACAGCTGCTTGTAAACTGGTAACATGTTCCAGCATGCATGTTGCTAATGAGGACGATGATATACATCAGGATGATGATGATGATACAAGCGACATTGATGACAGCTGAAGTTAGAAGCACGACTGAATTATTCCCGCCAATTGGTAGTCAACTCTGATATTTCGGGTTGTACCTCAAAGGCTACTATGGCTAGACAACTTTCTGACGGGCAGAAAAATAAGAGTTAGAATTGGTAAAGAACAAGCTGAATATCAAACGATTGATAACGGAGGACACCGGGGAATTATAATAAGTCTCATCCTACTTAAAACAATGTGACTGCGTTGTGAGCCAAAACATATAATGTTGCCACATAATCGTGACAACGTTACAATATGACATACCTTTTTCACAGTGGGTGGTGGTTGGGTGAATGTGACGGCGTAAATTAACGGTAGGGGTTCCTCCTTATCACGATTTGCCTGGTTTGGCCCTCAGGTACGTTTTTATCTTTGGCTCTTTTGTTACCTGAGAGTTGAATTGGGTCATTGCCCATTATAAAAGTAGTAAGATTATTACTGATCCTACTGCTTTTGGGTGGGGCCAAGTGATTCTGGTGTGGCGAGGACCTGGCATCAGATCAGGATTATTCTGATTTCAGGGCTGAATATATAGTTTTGTTATTGTAAATGTTCAGTTCTGATTTTGGGATTTTCCCCCTTTTTGTACATTTACTTGAACATGTACATGTACTTGTACATGTAATATATGGGATGTAGTACTAAATCCATTGACCTGGCCTTAAATGACCTTAGCTGTTGATAGGCAGTTAAACCCCAACAAACAAACAAACAAAAAACCTTTTTCACAACCAGAACACAACGGTGCTACAATGTTTCGCTTTAAATGTTGTGACAGCGTTGTAAGCCAACACAACTAACAACGTTGTCACAACATCGTGACACCGTTACTATCAGTCCAGGTTTTTTAAAAACCTTTTCGCTACCAAAACACGACGTTAATACAACGTTAACGTCAATGTTGTGTCAACGTTGTGAACCAACAAAACTCACAACAATGCCACAACATCGTAACAACGTTACTATACGGCCTACCTTTCGCAGAACCTAAACACAACGTTGTTCCAAGTCTCGTGAAAATGTTGATTCAACGTTGGAGCCAACAAAACATACGACGTTGCAACAACATCGTGACAACGTTACTCTCAGACCACAGGTGACGGGGAAAAAATAACATGACAGTATATATAATATATATTTATATATTTATACAATGAGAGATTATCAGATTATTTTTTCCAATCAACTGTGTCTCAGACCAACATTTTTCACACCCAAAAATACATTGTTGATGCAACGTTTCATTGCAAATGTTGTGTCAAAGTTGTGATCCAACATACCGCCCAACGGTGACACAACATCATGGCAACATAAATGTATGGCCAACATTTTTTACAATCTAACCACAACATTTATCATTATAGAACGCTATATTCCAAATGTAATGTACACGTTGCAATCTAACATAGCGCACAATGTTCAAACAACGTGGGGACAACATTACTGTTGGACCATATTTCTACGTTGCCACAACATCGTCACAACATTTCAATAGGACCTAACTAAACAGCAACCAAAAAATGCTGTTTTTGTCCGATAACCTGGAGGATCCCTGTATAGTCCTTCTGATCAACTTCACCTTTGTTTTGTTGTTCTGTCACACATTGAAATCCCGTCAAAAGTAGCGCATAATTACGCGTAACATTTTTAAATCCAGCCGCCAAATTTGTGAGTACAACTCCACAGAAGGACCGTGATGCCTTAATTATCACAGCTGCGTCCCTTCAAAAACGAATACCGCCATTTGCAAAATGAAGTTACATTCTGAAAATGGTGAAACTTTACTGTTTGGTGGGATATATGGGTAATGTATTAGTGCGCAACAAGCTATACATGTGTAAATAGTTAGTTTACTGCTGAAAGAATATTTCAAGATCGTATTATTCTCGGATATATGCGCTCATATCCAGAAATTTAAAGACATGTCGGGTACCCTGTGTAACCCATTGTACCCTATTGTAGATACTGTATACTATTTTGTGCCCTTGTACCCTATGTAACCCATCGTACCCTATTGTAGATGTTGTATACTATGTTGTGCTCTTGTAGCCTATGTAACCTATTGTAGATGTTGTATACTATGTTGTGCCCTTGTACCCTATGTAACCCATTGTACCCTATTGTAGATGTTGTAGACTATTTTCTGCCCTTGTACCATATGTAGCCCATCGTACCCTATTGTAGATGCTGTAGACTATTGTGTGCTCGTGTACCCTGTGTAACCCATTGTACCCTATTGTAGATGCTGTAGACTATTTTGTGCCCTTGTACCCTATGTAACCCATCGTACCCTATTGTAGATGTTGTAGACTATTTTGTACCCTATGAAACCTATTGTATCCTATTGTAGATGCTGTAGACTATTGTGTGCCCTTGTACCCTATGTAACCCATCGTACCCTATTGTAGATGTTGTAGACTATGTTGTGCTCTTGTAGCCTATGAAACTACCTATTGTACCCTATTGTAGATGTTGTAGACTAGTTTGTGCCCTTGTACCCTATGTAACCCATTGTACCCTATTGTAAATGTTGTAGACTATTGTGTGCCTTTGTACCCTATGTAACCCATCGCACCCTATTGTAGATGTTGTAGACCATTTGTGCCCTTGTACCCCATGTTGCTCATCGTACCCTATTGTAGATGCTGTAGAATATGTCAATGCAGATGAATAATTACTATAAAGCTGCATGAATGTTGCAACTGATCAGGATCTATACTTCTCAGTAATGAAAATAGCAAAGTATTGTCTGATTGTTGCCCATACATAACATTGGAATGTAAATATATTTAATGCAGAGACATCATTGTCAGTAAAACATTAAACAAAATGAGTGTATGAAGGCAAGAACACACACATAGACATCATCATGATCCTTGTGATCACTATGTCAAGCTTTCCGCAAGTGAACTGTCTTCAAATTTTACCCATTAGCCCTTTCAACCCTAAGTCTAAGTATCAGGAATGTCCAGAGTCTTCCGTGATACTTTTCAGACTATTATATTAATTCGACAAGAACGTTGCCAATGGCATGTATCCCATAATGAATAATTATTTGACCTTGACCTTAGGCACAGGGGAGCATGGGTAGGGAGGGGAATAATAAAAAAATAAGAATGATGATAAATATGCACATGAAGTTTCAAGCCAATCTCTCATACACTAAAGTAAAGCCGGTGGATAAATGCGCACGCATCTACTGATTGTGAAATTTCAAAGCTAATTGACCATGAGGGCGGAGGGAGCATGGGTGGGGTGCGGAATTAAAATATGAATGATGGGTAACATGCACATGAAAATTGAAGATAATCAGTGAATGCAGAAACGCGCACATATCTACTGAATGTGAAAATCTACTGAATATGAGATTTCAAAGTTAATTGACCTTGGACACGAGGGGAGCATGGGTGGAGTGGGGAGTGAAAATGTGAATGATGAGAACATGCACATGAAGTTGGAAGCCAATTGGTCATACACTATAGAAGTCATAGGAAAATGGAGAAATGCGCACGCATCTACTGAATGTGAAACTCTACTAAATGTGAAATTTCAAAGTTAATTGACCTTGGGCAAGAGGGGAGCAAGGATGGGGTGGGGAATGAAAATATGGATGATAATAAACATGTACATGACGTTTCAAGCCAATCGGTCATACACTAAAGAAGTTATAGTGGTTGGTTGATCGGGCGAACGTGACGTGTAAATTAACGGTAGGGGTTCCTCCTTACAGGAATCACGATTTGCCTGATTAGATACGTTTTTATCTTTGGTTCTTTTGTTACCTGAGAGTTGAATTGGTTATTGCCCATTATAAAAGTAGAAAGATTATTACTGATCCTACTGCTTTTGGGAGGGGGCCAAGCGATTCTGGTGTGGCGGGGACCTGGCATCAGATCAGGATTATTCTGATTTCAGGGCTAAATATATAGATGTTGTATTGTATATATTCAGTTCTGATTTTGGGATTTTTCCTCCATTTGTACATGTACTTGAACATGTACAGGCAATATATGTGATTTAGTACTAAACCCATTGACCTGGCCTTAAATGACCTTAGCTGTTGATAGGCCGTTAAGCCGCATCAAACAAACAAACCAAACAAGTTATAGGAAAATGGAGAAATTTGCACGCATCTACTGAATGTGAAAATCTACTGAATATGAAATTTCAAAGTTAATCGACCTTGACCTTGGGCACGAGGAGATGGATGGTAATAAACTAAAACATGTACATACGCTAAATAAGTTATAGCAGAATGGAATACCTGACGGACAGACTGGTGGACAACTTGTGCATCCCTTTCTCCAATTCTCGATATGCGATCGGATAAAAAGGTGTGATTTTGATGAAAATTTGCGATTGTTAATGTGTATTCTGATCTGGGTCTATAATGGTCGCAAAGACAACTAGACATTATGTTTGTAAAACATGGATATGCCCCTGTGGCATACTGGACTATAACTGGAGAAACTATTACAGGTTAGAAGACACCAAATGGTGCGAAATCGCCCAGGGTGTATGTAAAAATAGTCCGGTATAAAAAAATAGTGCTGGTGTTTTGAGGTCACAGACACCGTTTGCTTGCAAATCTTGATCCATTGCTACCCAGTTTCACTTGAGGAACATTTTGGAGTGCCTTTAACACCAGTTTTCAGCATATTTGTAGCATTTAAAAGAAAACACTGAACCTGTTGGTCACTTGATGTAAACAGAGTTTCCGTGGCCAAAAAATGTACACAATATTGGAGGATATGACAAGGTTGGATTTTTCTTTCTTAGGAGTAAGTGAACCTATGGTTTAGTTCATGCAGAACCAGTACAGACTGGCTGCAGGTCATATACAAGTGGATCCCACAGCATCCATACGAATAGTGAAAGTAGGAGAGACTGGCCTTATTGGATGGCATTCGGTTAAATTATATAGTAAAACTATGTGGTGGTGTCTAACCTATAAGGTGTGCCTAGGCCCTATGTGAGATATGTTTTTTTGTAGAATTTGAAGTTGGAAGTTTATGTTTCTTGTAGCTATGTCTCTGGGAACATAATTTAAAGTTACTGTGACATGAGTAATCGAGCGGACTCCGCGATGAAACACATTTGTTCTTTTTGTATCGCAGACGGACAGTTATCGGCTTCAAAATGATCTAAAATCTTGATTTCTCTATATTTGTCAAATATCATAAACCGGTGTATACAAATTACTTGTAGGTGATTGGGCTTGGAATGTGACAGTAATATACACCAAAACAGTCGTTATAGTGTGTTTTTTGTTTTTTTTCATTGATATTGGCTTCCTGATGGACAATTAAGAAGTTCGGGAAAGTGGCGCGACATCGCGACGCTGTTCCAAAATTTGCCAAAATTATGCGTAAGTGTATTGTTTTCACATATCGGTATAGTACCAATACACTAGTACACAGAAAAAATTGTTTTTCCTTTCCTCTTGTGTCATAAAGCAAATTTCTTGACTAACCGTTCCAAGCCAGTAC
Organism: Conchocele bisecta; assembly: GCA_029237695.1. Lineage (NCBI taxonomy): Eukaryota > Metazoa > Mollusca > Bivalvia > Lucinida > Thyasiridae > Conchocele > Conchocele bisecta. The sequence continues at coordinate 65,864,756 of CM055279.1, read as the reverse complement.
CCTTTTGTCTGTCGACCATTCCAGAGTGGCAAACATGTTGGTATAGTTTGAGTGATGAGTGTTTATATGTAGAATGGTTAGCTATAACACTAGTTAGGGTAATGCTATGTGATTTTATGGACTTTTGTGCTTTAAATTCATCATCTATTAAAATTCTCCATAGTTCTGTAGTAGCTCAATTTAAGGCAGAATGTGGACAGTCACATGGTGGAGTTACACAGCTGCTGTGTGACAACCATTTGAGATATTTGCTCCAAACTTGGTACTATATCCGGGAATAGAAGCTAGTTTTGAATAGTGAATATTGTAGAATGATTTGTAGTGGGACTGGTACACTTATAGGTTAGAAGACACCAAATGGTGCGAAATCGCCCAGGGTGTATGCAAAAATAGTCAGGTATAAAAAAATAGTGCGGGTGTTTTGAGGTCACAGACACCGTTTGCTTGCAAATCTTGATCCAGTACTACACAGTTTCACTTGAGGAACATTTTGGGGTGCCTTTAACACCAGTGTTCAGCATATTTGTAGCATTTAAAAGAAAACACTGAACCTGTTGGTCACTTGATGTAAACAGAGTTTCCGTGGCCAAAAAATGTACACAATATTGGAGGATATGACAAGGTTGGATTTTTCTTTCTTAGGAGTAAGTGAACCTATTGTTTAGTTCATGTAGAACCAGTACTGACTGGCTGCAGGTCATGTACAGGTGCATCCCACAGCATGCATACGAATAGTGAAAGTAGGAGAGACTGGCCTTATTGGATGGCATTCGGTTAAATTATATAGCAAAACTATTTGGTGGTGTCTAACCTTACACACTTTTCAACGTAAATGTACACAGACAGACAGACGTACGGACTGACGTACGGAATTTCAAGGTTTGTGTCGATTGTTTCGCATATTTACTTCCAATTGTCTATATTTGTATACACCAAACCATTATACAAATGTGCCTGTACATAGATACCAAACTACAATTTGTCTGTCAGGAGAACCCGTTATATAACATAATGTATAGGTGTACATATCATTCTGACCCATAAAGCATGCATATTTGTTTATACTGTTGAAACTCTCTAAAAACTCCATCCTGTGAGTTCCCCAGGCAGGGCAGTTTTAATAGTGACTCTTTGGGGCGTTTAACCCTTAAACTCTACTTTTGACTCTTGCAGGATGGAGATTGCAACACAATTGTCAATTGTGCTATAAAACATTAAAATTGTACTTCGCACATAAAGTATAATCTTGTTTCACAGCCCAATAAACCCCCTGACAGGGTGTCCATTTTAAAGGCTCGCCTGGCTTTCTGATATATGATCTCTGCAAGCCCTGTTTGTGTGCTTTGCAAGCATGAACAGACACTGTCATTACAATTAAATGAGAAACCACTTAAAAGTAAAGACACTAATAGGTCTCCGGTTTAGAGAGGTTGGACTGTAGTACATTGGCAGTTCATTTATGGCAGTTCATTGATAGCTCAGCTATCAATGTACTACATGTATATGGGCCGCGCTGTGTGAAAACCAGCCGTAATGACAACGTCATGAATGCCTAAAAATGACGTCGCAAAGTTACGCTTAAATTTATCAACGTCACGTCGGATTTTGACACTTGAAATAGTTGCGTCATTGCAATAAGTTGACGTTGTCCTATTTATAACCGTACGCTTTTCTATTTGTGGCTCACAAACATTTTAATGCTGGATACGCGTAGCAGAATTGTAGTCGTTTTCATAGTGGTTCAGATAGTTGTCTGTTTTTTCGGTTTCCTTCAAGAAAACACGTAATGATTTTGTCGATTATTTTTTATACAAATGGGCATATTACAAATGATTTTTATAATATATATGGACGACCCTGACATTTCAAACTAAATAACCATGCGACCGGTATTTTTTAGTATGTAATCATATTGCGAATATTTCTTTTAAACTTTATTTATAATTATGTATACAAAAATTACAAACAAACGCGGGAACAAGTGTAGTCGGTGTAGACGGAGGCGTCTATATGTTTCTTATTTTGGGTTGAAACCGGAATACTCAAAGAAAACAAACGTATCCTGTCTGGCGACCACCATCAGATATAAATGTACTTACAAATTGAGGATCGAACCTGGGGCACATGTGCGCGCTCTTTACTAATTGTGCTAAACGGTCCTGTTCAGATTACGTGGAAGTGTGCCCACAAGCGTTACTTTTATTAACGAAAATGTAAACAGTTGGCTCATTAACTGGGACACGTATTCTGGATAAAAATGGTCACGAATAGAACTGGGCACAGGGCTTAATTCGTTTAATTTACCGTTTTTCCTGTCGAATGTTTCGAAAATCAACTTAATACAATTTGGAAATTTTCAGAAAAATAAGCATATCATAGATGTAAAATTATGGTAGTGCCAAATATACACGGCTCCTGGCATATCGCATCATACTGACACTGGGCCAAACATGTTTTAGCAGTTCGTGTGTTGGTATTGTGACACATGCATACTTACTGCGAACATAATTGTAGCCACCAGGGACGTAGCCTACTGATTTGTATATTTCATACATGCATTCCTCAGATGACCCTCTATCATGCTGTAGCAAATCCACAACACACCACCCAACCCTTACCCCAAGGTCAATGTGAACAACTTACATGTGTTCATAAACTTAACGTTGGGGTAAATGTTGTGTAACTTCTGTTTCTTTACAGGGAACACTTTTATATTTCATACATGCATTCATCTGATGATCCTCTATTGTGCTACAGCAAATCCATGACCACCCCCCCCCCCACCCCCAACATCACACTCGTGACCACCATGATGCATAGTTTGGCATGTGGATACTGTATCAGTTTATATATGTGACTGTGACTGGAGAAATGGGGCTTATGGGTTTTACGACCAGTGTAGATCCAGATCAGCCTGTGCATCCGTACAGTCTGATCATGATATTTACTGTCCACCATTCCGCCAATGAAACACCCACCCTGCTTATACCAAGCAAACCAGATAATTACCAGGCTACATCCGTGTTTAGTGACTTCTTCAAGCTACATTTATCTAAAAACCACAGAACGATGACTAGCATGAGTCAAATGACCCAAATAGAACAGCCATTGTACATCATATACATATTTTCATAAAATCATGAATACATTGCTCACAGCACATGGGCTTGGTACAACTCTATACTGAGTTGGTTAAGAAACGAATTCATGATCATAATGAACATGGAATTCACATATGCTAACACATTTAGATTTTCGTTATGTTTCTGATACTGCGCATGCAATTCCCAATTACCATGTATAGCAGACATGCACTATATTAGAATAACCCGTGACAGTTATTTCGAATAACTTCCTCAAGTTATGTTGACATTCAACAAAGTCTTTTTGTTTTTTTTGACAAACATAACCTCTACCAGTTATGTATAATAACTGTCTCACGTTATCTTGAAAAACAACTCATAGCTGGGTTTCACATATGTGCATAACATGTAGATATACACATGACTGACACACAGGTCGAGTTATCTTCATGATGTTGTACATGTAATTTCCATATACCATGGCAGGCATGCACTATATTAGAATTACCCGTGACAGTTATTTCGAATAACTTCCTCAAGTTATGTTGACATTCAACAAAGTTTGTATTTGTTTTTGACAAACATAACCTATACCAGTTATGTGTAATAACTGTCTCACGTTATCTAGAAAAACAACCCATAGCTGGGTTTCACATATGCGCATACCATGTAGATATACACATGACTGATACACATGTTGAGTTATCTTCATGGTGTTGTACATGCAATTTCCATGTACCATGTATAGTTTGATTGCGGACACATTATATTTTCAGGGCTATGAGAACGCTTGCCAGATATTTTGAATATAACTTCCTCAAGTTATGTTGACATTCAACACATTTTGTGTTTGTTTGGGACAAAAATAACCTATGCCAGTTATGTGTAATCACGTCCTCAAGTTATAATCAGAAAAGCAACCATAAGACCATGGTGACTAGCATCAGTCGAGTAACCAAAATCGATAAAAGTTATTATTATTCTCCATGATTAGCTACATAATTATCTGTCATAAAATAATCTACATATTGTGCAAGCTGTGTTTCTATTTATTGTTTCCTCAAATATGCGTGTTATGTCTCATTATGATCATCTCTGTGAGGTGGTTCAAATGAGTGATCACAACATTGAACTTTGTAGATAATGTAAATGCCGATAAAATGTTTCACCACTCGCCAAGTGACATAAACTTAAAATATGCTAGATGTTATCACGTTTGAGGCATTTATTTCCTATATATCAGTTGTATATTTTTAATAACCAGATTTTCATTGTTATTCCCATGATTAAACCCTGTGCGTATCCGTCTTTTATAGTTGCAACAGATCAACTGCCCATTTTCCCCAGAATAATTTGCTCGTACTCGGATGACCCGAACTATGAATCAAAACCTGGCATTTAGAGAAATGTTACTATTTAAACACATTTTTGTGCATTGAGCATTTATAATCTACATGCGTTCTTCATTTTCTTTTGACAGACATTTGTCTGTAGAATCGTGAATAATTACTGCTAAATCATCATTATAATTCTGGCAATCAGTGTAGACACTGTTCAAACTGCGCGTTGTATGCTTCATGCACGTTTACATGCATCTTGGAAAACATCATGAACAGTATATAGTAGAATGCTTAAACATTACTATACTTCTAAACAAACAAATTGCGAGTACATTTCAAGAAGCCATCGTATGTTCATAACAAACTGCGCGCATTCGCAAACTAATATTGGTATACGTAGATTACAATCACTGTTTATACAGTGCCCAGCGGAAACAAATGGTTTGGAAAGTTGTTTATCATTAACAGTATTCCCTGTGATCAGCCTGTTATTAACTACATGCTATCATTGTGATAGTTGTTTATGTGGCCCATTAATCCAGTGTGAAAACATCATAAACCCATGAGTAAGACAGATGACACGGCCATAGAATTGATTATTGTAAACATCATGATATCCTGTAACAATAATAATCATTATCATGCTGATAATCTGATAAAACCACTGACCCCTCTCAGACGTTCCTCCTTTCAGGTGTCACTTTCTCTCACAAGTGGAGATATAATCATGATAATTGCCAGCCACTTGGGGGCCCATACAATCACTGTTCCCTGTTCCGCAGACCGTTAGCCTGGTTAGCATGATGGTGTTGGCAGATCTCATTTTGCGGCGCCGTTCATGCTTTGGAACATATTGAACTCATGAAATTAATATTAGGTCAGTTCCACGGAGCAGATTATTTTACATTATAGAGTATGCAAAATACATGAATTCCGCATGAGCTCCGAATATTGTGCCAGCCAGCATAACAAGCCAATCCATTCTACGATTTTCTTTTGCTGTCCAATTCCCGTTGCTCGGATTATGGTGCTATATAATTCCCCAGGTGTTGACCCTCGCTACCCCCCCCCCCCCCACCGCCCCTCATCCCATCCCGCTCAGTTGGCGGGAAAAACTTCGATATGCCTATAAATCCCACATGCCAATATGTTTATGTATGTTTATGAAATACAATATTAACTTAACCTATGAACATGATGAACATATATCATTTTGTAACGCGAACGTCGCATGTAAAATCAAATCTATGCTTATGGTTTTTTAATTTTTCTAGCAAAATAATTTATAATTAAATGTAAATGTAATACAACACAACCATCATTTCAGCACATTAACGCATGCCTTAAACAAGGAATAACTAGAGAAAAGTCTATGGCGTGCCATCGCAATATACACACATCTGTTCCTGAATGGCGAATAGAGTGAAAATATATGTTGTTACCACCCATTAGAACCGTCTTGGCGAGTCGGTTCATATGACTGAAAACAACATATACTTTTGTGCAGAAAAAAAGAAAACTAGCAAATATTTTCAGTCCGAAAACAATATTCAGCATGAAAAGGATTGATCCAGTGTGAAAAATATAAAGGTGTTGAGCTAGACAGATAACACGGGCCATAATGTGATTACGTAAATTCTAGATGCCAGAGGTAGTGGCCCATATAATCACTACATGTACTATATGTGCTGTGCAAACCGTTAGAATGGTTAGATGATCATGCTGTGTTTGCCGATCTCATATTATAATGTTCATGATTGAGAATATGTAACTTACGTTCATTGAATTTCTTAATTTAACATGAGGTCAGTTAGCACTCTTCCACAGAGAACACTATTGCACACGGTAGAGTTACTCTATCGAGGCAAGAGTTGTCATTCTTGAATCAACAATGTACCAGTTCTAGTCAACACTGTCAGCATATTTTTCCAGTTATCTCCTTATGTATTTTCCGCCCACTGATTTCTTGTCCGGAGCATAACACATACACTTTTTTTTAAATACTTTCATGAAACGTCACACATTCATAGACCACGACCCACATGTGTGTTGCGGGCAAGAATGACACCTCTCAATAATTGTTTAAGCTATCTCCATTGGTCTTTTCGTAAATTAATTTCCTGTCGCTTCAAAACTTGATTACTCTTTGAAACATTTTCATCATATTTCATCACTTTACTAACATATTAGCTATCTCCATGTATTGTTTGACTGCCTGTAAGGATGGGTTGTGGCCTAGGGCTTAGAACACCGGATTTCTAATCCGGGGGTTGTGGGTTCAAACCTCGGCTAGGGAATCAACATTACTTTCATAGTATTTCCATCTCACCCGTCTCTATATGACCTTAGCTGTTGCTCGGACATTAAAACCATTCACTTTCACTTTCACATTTGACTGCATGTAGGTGGCGACAGCGATAGACATGCGCTTGTGGACAAGCGTCAATTTCTAGCTAATGAGGGATCGCAGCTAGTTGTTTCCTTTTGCAAATATATTAATAGAGATCCGGTCCTATACTGTATTCCAGCGTTTATTTCTTACTGAATAGAACAGAAATGAGTTTTGCGAACAGAGTAGACCCAGATCAGACTGCACTTATGTATGCTAATTTCTCTCCTATGTAGCATACGCCTATGAAAATATTATTTGTGCGTTATATCAGCTGCCCACTGCTTCCCATATGGCAGACAAAAACTGACCACGCTCTTGTCGGATGTTATAAACATGCTAAAAGCCGCATTGTTCCTGTTGGGGCCAGTTGAAATCAACCATGAACATCTTTTCACAAGACCGATAGTGTCTGCCCAGCTGGGACGGGTATACGGCTATAAAACCACAGAGTGCCACATTAGCAAGTACCTGGGGACCATGTATCAGCACATTGATGTTCCAGTGTACGTTAGCATAAATCCATTAACCCTTAGAATGCTGGGAACGAAAATTGTTTTCTGCTGTTGTTTTATGTTTTGCCTTTTTCTCAATAAAAACATGGTTTCACAGCATTCTAAAGTGCTCTCAAAGTACGTTTTTTGATAGGAAAAATGGAAAAATAAAAATAAGCAGCAGACCAAAAATTTTATTCAGCCATGTAAAGGTTATTCAACGGTGATCAGTTGCAATTTCTTCAGGACAACCGTGCTAATTATTTTCTACATACTGTCATAATGTGTAAAATAATTTACACCATCCAAACTGGGCATATAGTGGAACCTTTCTAAACCCGACACTCTTGAAGGTCCCCGGATGTCCGGTTTAGAGAGCTACACCTGTAATTCACTGCACACTGCAAGATTTGCGATACAGATAAATTACAGTGAAACTCCAACACAATCAATTAAACACACAAGTTTTATATGTCGTCCGGGTCAGACAGGTTCCTCTTTGTACATGGTTGGTGATCAATATGCTTACGGCATGTGACATGCTAGATTTATATATAATTGTTGACCACTTTACTAGCAAACTGTTCACTTGATACGAATATAAAGCCATGTCTCACCCACTCCGCGAAATCTGGTTCCGACGGACAAATTAGAACCTTACGCCGTGGGCCACCAACAGAGCACCAGATACACACATTCATATTAGAGCATAATTATGTTGGTTGCTGATCGCAATATAATGGTACATGTACTTATGTCGATGATTTGCATATGTGACGCGCCAAGCAAAAACATCCTTTATGGGTCAAAAATGCGATCTTGAGTTTGTAACATATTTAGAAAATAAGATCTCTCACGAACAACATGATATATAACCAATGTTGTATTCAACTGATAAACCATCTGTTTAGACCAACAAAGATACCCATCTGACGTCACTTTGTGTCAGCGACGTTGTTTTGACATGACGTACGTTACGTCGTCGTTATTAACGTTTTCGTGCTACAGTTGTACTTGCACAGAAAATTCTCTTTGTTTCATCACAATGCACAAATGTATCCACTACATTTATAGTATTATTAATATATACTTATAATAGCGATAGTTCAAAACATTTATAATATATTTCCGACGTCATGTAAAGTCCACAGGTGGAACACTCGGACCTAGGACTCAACAATCTCATTTGAAAAAAGTTATCCCACCCACCCACCCATTCGTTGCATCTGTCGACCAAGCGTTCGGCCTAACCAGTGTGTGGGTTTTCGCTTGCCTCTTAGCAAGCATATTTCCCTTAGAGAATATCAATAACCAGTCCACCTGTGTGTGAATTTGACAGAATCATGTGAAGTTTTAAGTGGCAGTCAAATACTCCGTATAAACTTTATTGGGAACAGACTTGTTATCTATCGCCATCGTAATATCGCTATCGGGTCGATACTACGATAGCACGATACCACGATACTACGATGACGATAGTACAATACTACGATCGCGATAGTTCGACACTACGATGACGACAGTACGATAGCACGATACAACGATGACGATAGTACGATGCCACGATGGCGATAGTACGATACCACGATGACGATAACGCGATATCACGATAGTACGATGGCGATACTACGATATTATATCGTACTATCGTCATCGTAGTATCGTACTATCGTCACCGTACTGTCGTGATCTCGTAGTATCGAACCGATAGCGATATTACAATGGCGTTAACGGAACACTGTTTAACGTAGTATCGTACTATCGTCATCGTGCTATCGTACTATGGTACTATCGTACTATCGTTATCGTAGTATCGTAGTATGCGCATTCGCATCAAAACAATGGATGACGAGGTAATTCGCCGGTATTTTGATATCTATAATCATCATTAAATTGATTTAATTTCATTTCATAGGTATTTAAGATAGATATTTGAAAAATTAATCTGGTTTGCGCCGTTTGCGCCGAAATTCTTGTTTGCGCTATTAACAAGGTGTGTGATCACGTGGTTTCCGAACCCGATTTTCCGACGTGACGTAATATGTGACGTCATTTTTACAGTAGATTTTCATTAAAATCTTCCTAACAAACGGACGGATTTTGATGATATGTAGCGCACCAAATACGATGGCATAATGTGTTTTATGGGTGCTCTGAAAGTTCTTTACAATAACTTATAAATTTCACAAAGAATCTACTGTAAACACATTGACAAAACATGACGTCATGCCGTTCTGAAACCACGTGATCCCCCACCTTGATTAAGGCGTACCGCCATTTTCGTAGACAAACAATGCGAATGCGCGTGTCCATCCGGAAGGCGATACCACGATGACGATAGTACGATACTACGATGACGACAGTACGATACTACGATGACGATAGTACGATAGTACGATACTACGATGACGTTATTACGATACTACCATGACGATAATACGTAGTATCGTCATCGTACTATCGTGGTATCGCGTTATCGTCATCGTGGTATCGTACTGTCGTCATCGTGCTATCGTACTATCGTCATCGTAGTATCGTACTATCGTACTATCGTAGTTTCGACCCGATAGCGATATTACGATGGCCTTAACGAAACACCGTATTAACAGGTTAATTATCATGGTTTATCAACAAGAGGTCACCTCCTGTTGTGGTCCAGCTGATGAGTACTTGAGATCCAGCCTCTTTGATACTTGTATTCAAAATTGCATGGAACCTAGTGTATACAAGTTTTATTTTAACCCTTAGAATGAGGGAACCAACATTATCGTCTGCTGTTGTTATATCTGTGGTTTTCTGTCAATAAACCATGGCAGTATTTCAGAAACTAAGAAAGTAAAAGTCAGTGTGTTATAAGTCCCAGCAACAGATATGGTCATGTAGGGACGGGATCTCGGTTTGAAGTTTCATCCGACCAGGCAGCAATTTAATGGAAATAATTCTAAAGTGCTGTGAGAGCATGTTTTTGATGAAAAAATGGAAAACAAAATAATAATCAGCAGACGACAACATTTCATTCAGCATTGTAATGGTTAAAGGCCCTGGGTGGATGAACTGTGAGCAAAACAGTTTACGGTAGATTTGTATTTCTGAACATACACATATATGACCTGAAAAAACTTAATGTAATAATAAAAAAAAATATTATTGAAAAACAAATAACTAACGTTGCAATGCTAGTTTTGCTAAATATAGCATTCCTATTTTCCGCGCATACCCTCGCGAGTGTAGTCATATGACTGAACACTACGTCATCGGCTACACCAGCGATAACATCGAGTTCTCCTATTGTTAAATTCGGTTAGTTTTGCTTATCATGTCATGCACAATTGTTTTGTGTTAAGGTATTACAGTGTTTGTGGTGATTATGTAGAAGTGTGCAATGCTGAAATATATTGTAATACAGCTTTTGGACAGTTTCCATGTGGGTGTGTCTATGTGTCTTATCTGCAGCGAAATGGTAGTCGGTGGTAACAATTAAACTGTAAATCGGTGAAAGGAATTACATCACTACAGTTAACAGGCTCCAGTTTTGTTTGAGCGAATCCAGTTGCTCAAAATAGCGACCCCATATGCATAAGAAGGATTATGAAAAATTCAGACTGCACTTGACTATGAAAATTATTATAATATTTCACCACATTCTAGGAACAGACATCAGGAACATACATTCAGTATGCGACATAGCAATACTATCTCTGTGATCTCCTTTGCCTTCAAGTGTTGTGAAATTGTTCATAAGAATTTCTCAGCAATCACCAGTGCAACCACCGCTGTGACTCACATATTGAAATCACTATGATAATTTTCATAACATTCCGTTCTGAGACAAATATTTTTTCATAAAATGTACTATCGCTCTCGCTATGAAAATGTTCATAAACCGGACTATGCAAATTGTCATAAAGGGTAATATACCTCTCCTTATGAAAATTTTCATAAAGCTTAATATTACTCTCACTATTAAAATGTTCATAAAATGCAATATACCTCTCGCTATGAAAATTTTCATAAAGCGTAATATCACTCTCACTATTAAATTTTTCATAAAATGTAATATACCTCTCGCTATGAAAATTTTCATAATGTAACTAGTGGGATTTTCCAGATAGATTTCAATACGGCCAAGTTAAATTTAGCATGGAATTTTCTGGATTTGCTATCCAGGACATTGAAAGTGGACATGCAGATGCGATAATTAGCCGAAAAACATAATATATTTATGACCAAGGTATGCGATGGTATTCATTGACATATCTCAACTGTTTTTGTGAAATGCATCTTCGGAGGTACCATCTGAAACACACTCACTTTAAGTCTCTTGAAACGGTCTCTGAAAAACTTAGATGGTGAAATATTTTATTTTGAAGCTGGCTGAAAAAATTGGTTCCAACTTCACTGAAATGGCTCAAATCAGTGTGAGCCCTGATAAAACAGATGCCAAATTTGCTGACCGATAATGCAATTGGAATTACGAAATATGAATTTTATCTTGTTTCTATTGTAGCAGTCGCATTTGAAGATAACAGATACATACCAACTTTTCTATCCCAATCCATGACCATGAACGTCTGCATGGACCTGGTGCATTCAAATGTACTATTCATATTATCAACCAGATTGGTCAGCAAGTGAGGCTTACGGAATACCCCCGCGTGGGCCCAGGTACCCCTAAATATGTAAAAATAAAATGCAAGTGTGTGGGCTTGAGACATTGACTCTGGGCTTAGCGGGGGCGGCATGGACATGTATCTGTCACAGGGTGGTAGAGATCTATTGGAGCAATATGAGTGAGAAATGTGAAGCAGATCCGAGCAAGGAAATATAAGTTATAACCGATTTCTCTGATGTTAAGTTTTGTAAAGAGACTAAGTATGTGACCTTGACCTCGAGATCAGCGGGGATTTGTCACAGCATGTAGAGCCTTAGAGGAATGCATGCATGAAATAGTAAGAACTTACGATGAAAGAAATAGAAGTTGCAACATATTTTTCTGATGTTAAGTTTTGTAAAGAGACCATGTATTTGACCTTGACCTTGGGATCAGCGGGGGTTTGACGGTCGTGGATTTGGCGCAGCAGGGTAGTAGAGCCTGATAGGAATGCATGTGTGAAATAGTAAGCATTTTAGATGAAGGAAATAGAAATTATAACATATTTCTCTGATGTTAAGTTTAATGACGGACGGACGAACGCACACACGGACGCACGGACGGACGGACGCACAACCTGACTTCAGTATACCCCCACCCCACAACTCGTTGCGGGGGTATAATTATTATTACACCCACGTGACACTTGCATTACATTTACTAATGATTATGATACCGACAACCATTGTATTATGTACATAATTGAATGTTTGCACTAGAAACGTCAGACAATGCAAAACACGAGGATGACGTTTATACGTAGATTTTAGCCGGGATTGGCGTCGTTTTGACGTTATCAAAAGTATCACGTACACGACCTCTATCGAAAATATTCACTACCCTCAATTCCACATCAAATAAACCGCGGTAACGTATCTGCTTTAATATCAAAGGCATGCGCTATACTTGTCGGTAGACATGAAATAATGTGATCGGTTTTAACACTGAAATATCAATCGAGATCCTCATATGTAGTGTGTGTATTTGAGTACAGCCGTACCATGCGTACGTGTATTTATAAACGAGCTAACATAATTTAGGAGCCGGACATAATCATCGGACTAAGCTTTATGTTCTATATAAAACTCCGCCACTTATTTTCAATTGAATCATCCTTTTAAAATTTCGGACTATGACCGGCGGTATGGTATGTGACCATTTCCATATCAATTCCACGAAATATAAGCTACTAGATTTGACCCAGAATAATATAATGGTCTGACCCAGATGATGACATGACTGATGGTTTGAACTGCCATCTCATTGGTAATGCCACGGGATCATGATCCGATCAAGATGATATACTGGATTGGTGGCATGTTTGGCAGCGGTTCCCTTGAGATCAGTACACACTAACCGTTAGTTATTCGGCGAAACTGGTAGTATTTGTTACACGGAGGGGAATCGACGTGAACAGCAGAAGCAGCTGATTTCAGCTGGAATCCTACTATTTTCTATCTCAATATATTATTATTCCACCGAATTCCAGCCAGTTCCGCGAACACATCGGAACAGTTTTCTGTCATGTTTTTCAATCTGACACTCCTGGTGTAAACCGTTAGAATTATAGCAGTTAGTCCGAATAAACATGATAAATAGGTCCCAACAGACTGAAGTGCCATAAATAATGGTCGTCTGAGAAGTCATGCTCTTACACCCAGTGTGGACCCGACATCCAGAGTGGTCTATCCGGTCAGTGTAATCTTTCAAGATCCGTGATAATCGTCGCAGTAGCTCAGTATTTATATGTGACCAGTCTTGAAGGTAGCACACGGCATGTATGTATGTTTTATTTGCTGTTTAATCTGGCAGATTGTCATTATTTATATCGTATATTATTATACCTCATTGCAATTTCTAGGCGTTGGATTGATCAATTTCATATCACGTGATAAAAATAGTATACCGTGTCGCAGCGGGAAATTCACAACACAGCGGGCAATATTAGAGGGGAATATTACTCTATTACCCTCACACCCCAAAACTTCACGGATCATACTTACGGAAACAACCGAAGGGTTGGACTTCCTCGGCGTTTATCCAAAATATGAGCTGAAAGTGCGAAGGTATGCAAATGAAATGACGATGGGCTGGTACGCCGTGCTTGTCATTCGTGTAGGTAGTTTTACTATAAAACCGGGTACCAACCCAGCATTTGTAAACAATATAGGTGTTTTTCCAGCCAGCCAGCAAGCGTCTTAAAACGTATTTTGACTAAACATGAGAATCGTGTCCTAAAAGCGATGATCATGTGATGCTAAAACATGTTTTATTAAAAAATCGAAAAACTATGGACAAACACATCAATATTTCTTAACAAAAAACATAGATAATTGTCTTTGGATACGATTCTTATTTGCTCACAAAACGTGTTTATTAAAAACAAAACATATTTCGTATAAGAACAAAATATAACGATTGTCTCTTAAAACAAGAGAATCGTCTCTCGTTTTCGCAATCTTGCCGTCCGATTTTGGAAATACGTTTTGCCCTAACCCGAAGTTTCTGTCTGTAGCGCAGGCCGACTTGCCCTGCGTTACAGACAGAACATTCGGGATAGTTTTGTCCATGCCTGTGACGAAAGCATGCGTGTTGAAATTGCGCATGCGTGTATATACGACGCCAACGCGCTTGTGCGATTGCGAAGCAAACACACGATATCAAGCAGGAGGTTGCGAAAATGCAATATTGAATAATTTATGATAGAATCTGGCGTTTACGTTTTGCGCTCTCTTGCTCTTCGTTTCGCGCTCTCGCAATCACGCTTCGCGTTTTCACATTTTCAACGCGAGATCACGAAAACGCGAGATTGTAACATGTCCCTAACAGGACACGTACAAATCGTCTTACGAAAAGATTCCCATATTGTTATTAAGAAATAGAACATAGAGCGCGCATATAATGTGCTGCCAATACATGTTTATTGGAAGAAAAAAACATATTTCGATACGTGTTATTGTTTTAATACTGCATCGCATCGCCGGTTTTTGCCGATACGGCGATACATAATGATTCCTTTACTTTCTTTTTCGTGGATTCTGCACCTACTCTCCGACTTCTTTAAACTTTCGATGCCATACATTTATGGAAGGTGTACCTTATAAAACTCTGCGAAAACCGCTATGCGATAAGAGAGTTAATTCCATAGCCAAGTTCCATTCCATTCCATGGATAAAACAATATGCGTTTAGTAATTGATCGTAAATGTGCTTCTCTATTGATATCGCGTCAGCGTTTTTCAAAGGTCAGCTCGACACGACTTAACCTTTAGACGCTACATGTTGTAAACGTTGATGTCTCACTCTCCGACACCGCCACACGTCACAGTCTGTAACCCCACGTGCATTTGATATACGACGTGATCGGAGAAAACCGCGCTTATTGCATATGCCACTAGCGAAGACCAATACATGAAAATGCGAGATTGTAACATGTCCCTAACAGGACACGCAACAATCGTCTGCGGGGGCGATTCTCACGTACAAATCGCCTTAGGGGGCGATTCTCATATACTGCCAAACCATGTTTATTAGAAAAAATTTGTTTTACAAAACAAATCGCCTCATAAAACATGAGAAGTGTACGGTGTCCTGTTAGGGCCATGTTACAATCCCGCATTTACGCGATCTCGACCTATACATGAGATCGCGAAAGCACGAGGCCAAATCGCGATACTGTGAAATCGGGAGGCGTTACCAAAACCGTGATATTCAATCTCGCAATCTCGAGGTCGCGATATATCGCAGTTGATTAACTAACGGTTGGACAAGCACATCACATATACTCTACTTTGAGAAATAATAGCTACGTTACACACAGCGACAAAGTAAAAGTCAAACTCTTAACAGGATCGCACACTACAGTCAAACCGGGCAGCTTTCAAACAATGTGTCTTGAAAACCAACTGTCAAATGTAAAAGAGTACCAGAGACGAGACATCATTTTATAGCAGACTGTGTAAACTTAGACCCCTATAGAAACCGATACATTGAACAACTATACTCAGAAATACCACAACTCTAAATACCTAATATTATGATTGAAAATCATGCATTATTTACCCAATTGATAGCGGACTGTAAACATTCTGACATTACATCTTTAGTAAATCTAAATTAAAACAAGTCGCTCAGCTGGAACTATGGAGTAGGGAATTATCAATTAATTGACTGATTACACAGACTAGATGGCCCCGGCCCGCATGTCGCGCCCGCCGAGGTTTCCATAGTATATCGAAATACTTTAACCTTCGACGTACGACGTGTACGCCCATGTGCCGACTATATCGCGTTGTCTGCAAGTGGGCGCGACAAAAACTGACTGAAGAGTGCAGGAGTTATAAATAAGTGTACGCAATTCGGTAAAGGGATATAGCAAATTATTTTGCTGGTGGAGGATTGCCTTTGAAACACACACCAATAATATAAAATATAATATAAAACCTCATCAGACGTCTACATAGACGCCACAATCTCGCATCATGTTTTCACGCATAGGTCGAGATCGCGAAAACGCGAGATTGTAACATGGCCACCGTAGAATCGTCTTAGGAGGCGATTCTGATGTGCTGCAGGAATACGATTATTAGAAAAAAATGCATTTTGACAAAACATGAGGAACAACTCATAAAAAACATGAAATAAATCAATTGCATGGGTGGATGGGTGATACAATAATTAATAAAAAATATGGGTTTGTGTGGCATGGGAAAATTAATAATTATGGGGGTTGGGGAAATAGAAAATATATAAATTGTGTGGGGGGGGTGGGTAATTGATAATTGATAAGCATTGGTGGTGGAATATGAAAATGATGTTTTGTTTAGTTTAAACATAGTCTATTGCATATAAGTACAATGGGCTTGGGCTACAAGTTCTCACAACATTAATCACAGCCCTTACCCAAGTATTTCAACAATACATCAATTTAACAGCAATGGCGATAGGTATACAGGTATATGTACATACCAATATTCATGCGGTATATGTATATATATTTGCACAATGTACGAAAAGAAAAATCAGATAAAAAGAGAGAGTAAAGAAAGTGAGAGGGGAGATTGGGAGAATGAATGAAAGAGTTATGTGTCACAATGTACATATAATATATAACCTAATGCATAGATAGATTTTTTGTATGGGTGGTAGGTAAAAAAAAACCTTCCGTCCACACCCCGTCCCCCCACCCCTCCCATACCATTAATTCTGGAAAAGCCCTTACTAGTATGCGTATGCGAAACGAAATACACGACCGTTACAGTTTCATATATAGTACAATGCCCTTCTACTTTCGCTTTCCATGTATATAACCCGTGAAACACCACGTTCCCTACAAGCTCGTGTTATGAACGCTTAAACTCTCAGGCACTCATGAATACAGATACTATAGATTACAAAACACGATATCGACCAATGATCTAGTATTGAGCGAAAATCGCCCGACTGTTAATGTCTGATGTTACTGCTACATGTACACGATGTATTTGAGAGACATGATAAACAATGATAATGAGGTGGAACATAATGAATGTTATTGAACAGTGATCTAGCGTAGAAATATGTAGAATGCACATGGATTACACGACATATTTATTGAAAATATATATTTATTGTAAGATCCCTTTTGCCTGTAAAGCCACTTAAGATACTACTACTATTACAACTTTAACTTATATATGTATTACTATTGAACATGGAAAGCGAGTCTATACTGGCGTAGGGAGTCTGTGAAATACGAGAGTCGTCCTATCCTGCCTCCATCCTCGTATCCCTGCGGGACGATTAAAATGTCAAACTAACTTTATCACCATGATCATAGCATGGTTTCTACCACGATACATGTATGATCCCGACAAAATGGTTATTCATGTGTAGACCGAGACCAGCCAGTGCCACAGGCCAGTCGGACCAGTCTATACCCTTCACCATCTTCACTGTCACTTCACGACTTCTATCAATCACGTCTACCTTGTGTACTTTACGGCGCATACAAGAACTTAAGTGCAGCGGATAGTACACGTCTATTACAGCATGTACAGAGCTACGCAAAATACGAATACACGTATCTTATAGCATCGTCATGATTGTCTAATAGTACATATGACTATGTCATAATATAAACTCTAGCTGGCCCTTCGGGTAGATTCTTCCAAATGTGGATTTTTTGTTTCATAAGAGACTAAAATTTAAGAAAAATGGGTTTAACATTTTTTCGGCGGCCATCTTGGTATTTTGGCGGCCATTTTGAATTTGTTGCCACTTGCCATTACTAAAACGGTTCTACGGCTGTAATGGTTATATATTCCCCAACAAATACTTTCATAATAGATATAACATAGACCATCAAATATTTCTCTGTATTAAACTAGATATATTGGGCGCTGATGAATTCAAAATTGCCGCCAAAACATATATTTTATGTGTAAACAATAGAATTACTGCTTCTTAACAGTGGAAATTACTTGCAATGAAGTTGATTTTCCAGGTAAAACATGTAGGCATACGTTAACTGTCTAGATCAAAGCAATGCCCGGGCTTTTCCGTCTCTAAATATAGGGATTTTATGTTCAAAATGGCCGCTGAAATAGCAAATAATAGCAAATGTGAAATATATGAAATATATCTTCAATTGATTACACATTTGCTGCAGTAAATATATTGGCTATACTGAATACAATCACATAATTATAAATTCAGGTTCTACATCGAACATAGGTCCATTAATACAATCCTGAACGTCCTAAATGCTGACCAATTCAATATGGCTGCCAAAAATATGGAAGCTAAAGGTGATGTGACAAACCCACTATTTCTAGAATTGTAATGTTGGTTTACGTACATAACGGTTATATCAATGCTAATTCAATGCAAGTCATTTGAGTTATATTGTTTGTTGATATCTTCAAGCTAATGCGTGGCGTCATAAGTTGTGGAGGTGAAAAGTAAGCGCCGGAATATCATTAACACCTACAACAACAACAACAAAAGTTTTTTGGATCAAAACTTGAAAACAACAAGGAAGATATTAATGTTATCCACGTTCTTGAGGTAAGTAGAACTTATTATAACATGATACAACATAAGTATGTCCAGAATATCGCAAAGCTAGTTCTCAGTGCTGATTCCATGTGCTTATAATGATATAAATAGTTGTGTCATTGGTTTTCGCGGGTTGACATTTTCTACGGGAGGGACATTTTATGATGTCCCGGGTAAAGGGTTGGGGGAAAAACTGAAATGGCTCCGCCCTAGGGGAACCCCTGGCCAATTTTTGTTTAGGGTTGGACTTAGAATATTTTTGCCGTTTTTTTTCTGGCCAAATATGAAGGGGCGGCCCCTCAAGCCAACTACATATGTGCATGTCTACATATTTTCACTACGGTGCAACTACATACGCATACGCATAACATGGATTAATGTACTCTATTTGACGTTATTGTGACATGGTATATTAAAATGGGGCTTGTGGGAATCTCTATTAAAGCGATACAGCACATAAACTCGACTATGTATTCTGAATATAAGGTGATTTAACGATCAGGGTTCGTCGTCACCGAAATGCAGATCTACATGGTTTGGCCCTCTTGTACAGTTATTGCCTCTGGCATTTGAGAGTTGTCCATGAAGGGTACCTGAACCGTGTTGACCTCATGTTTGGCTCCCTAGCTATACTATCACAATTTAAACAAAAATAACTTCAAAAAGTGGTGCTATTCAGACAATATTCGCTACGTAGTTAAAACCCCGGGTTCTCATTTCAGGTGAGCAGCTCCGAAGACGAGAACTAGCATCAACATACAATAGTGCACGAGGCAGTAAAGAAGTTCAACCATTATACCAGAAATGCTGGCACGCTGTGAAGATGTGGAGCATATATGTGCTGCTGTTAATCTCACTTACATATATATACACAGCTATTGAACATGTAGAAGTATTGGATATCCATAACAACGAACTGTATGCTAGAAAAACAAACAAGTTTTCGGAACTACTCCAAACATGACCAGTACAACAGTGAACTACCACGCAAGAAGGCAAAAGTGGAAACAGATTACAACTTGTGCATTAAATGTCAAACAAATGACACTTCTAACGGACCTATCATACAACAACCACTAGATTCTAGCTACAAACTGTTTATGCAATGTCTTCATATATGGGAAGAGTGCCAAGACCCAGAGTACATTCCTATCTGTGAGCGTTTTCGGGATGCTACTGTTCAAAGTCTACGCGAATCAAGAGCAAAATGGCACACCAAATGCTATGCATATACAACTAGCAAACAACTGCTCAAACGGGCAAATGATAGATACCACAAAGCGTTGGAATCGGAAGATTCTAGTCAGTTACACAAATGTAGAGGACGTCCACCGACACCTTCAACTACTTCATATAAACCAGGTAGTAGGCGAAACTCACAAAATAACTCGATCTCAATTACCAAAGTACGATAAGAAAGAATGTTTCTTCTGCCAAGGGCAAGTGAAAGACACACTTATTGAGTGCGAGTCAGAAAACATAGGAACACAAATTAGAGAAATTGTAACAAACAGTAATAATCAAATGTGGAAAGTTAACCACAGTGAGCTGATCAGCACAAATGATCCACTCTCGAAAGATCTGAAGTATCATAAAATATGCATGACCAGACAATGGAAGTATTGGCAAACGAAAATGGAAAGTACAAAGACGAGTGCTCAACCAGAAAATGACACAAACGAAACTGTAAGTTTCGTCGCTGCGGAAATGGAATTGTATACCCAACTAGAAGAAAGAATTGAGTCCGGAGAATTTATACCAATCACTGAAGCTGAATCAGACTACAATAATGCTATGCGAGATCATAGTCTTAAGTCCAATATAACCCGAAAGACACTGAGAAAAGACTTACACCAACGGATACAAAATGTAGAATTCACACATCAAGGTGGCCAGAAAGCAACACTTATTCACTCAACGGCTGCTCGTGATGCTGCCGTATGTGTTGCGGCATCAAATTCAGCCACTGACAACATAGGACACATCTTGAAATGTGCCAAGGTAGTTCGGCAGGCAATTGAGAATGCTACTGCATGGAATTTTGAGGGATCGTTAACAGATGGCACGCAGCGTAATCCAAAAGAACTGACAATATTACTGAAATGGATCATTCAAGGACAGACAGCAGCTAAAACGGAAGATCGCGCACAGAAATTGAAACTAGTATGTGATAATCTGGCTCAGCAAATCATTCAATCACACACAACAAAACGACAAGTGACACACATCCCCAAACAAGAGGCTGCACTATTTCGAAACAGGACAGAAAACACCACTGACTGTAGGGATGTCACTCTATTGCTACCATGCAACAAGAAGCAAAAAGCTAATCGAGTTATTATCAAAATCTGGTATTGGTATACATTATGACCAAACGATGAAACATGTCAACACGATTGCATGTGCCGTACAACAAAACATTACGGATAATGGGACTTACATTCCACACGGACTGGTTAAAGCTGTACCTCTTAGGGCTGCGCTAGACAACATTGATGCGAAAGTGGATACTCCAGATGGTAAATCATCATTTCATGCTCTGGCTGGAACTATATTTCAGAATAAATCGCCAATATCGGATGGTAATATGATAGAACATGTGACACCGGCTATCAACGTTGATGAAACATCATTTAGCACATTGAAAAACATCCCCGTAACTGGAATAGAATTAGTAGAATGTACGATCATTGGAAATCCAAAACCCAAGAACAGTCCTCATTACCCGGACTTCAAACCCATGAGCCACACACATAGTCTTATGCAATCTGCGCAACAAGATATGGCTTGGCTATTAATTAGGCACTACAGTCGCAAGTCACTTCAGATGGATCTAAGTACAGAAACAACTGATATAGCTGACATACCGATAGAAAGTTCTATTGAATCGTTCAACGACTGTGAACGACCAGGCGGAAACATAGTCGTGCAATCGGTTCCAGTATGGACTGCATATAATTCAATGCTCACGTCTTCAACAATGGAACAAGAAAACACAAATGTTGATAACGTTCATCCACTGCCACTGATAAATTCTCCACCACAGGACTGGAAGACATTGGTAACATCACTAGAACAACTACACAAAGTGAACCAGTTGACAATGGGGAATGATGGTAATGAAACCTGTATGTGTATGGCTGGATATGGACTTATATAAACGAGTTTTGAAACTGGCTTACCTAAAACCAGAACTATACAAGGACAAATGGTTAGAATCACCTGGTCAGTTCCATATTTGTCTTTGTGCGATTCGTTGTCTTGGACGCACAGTCGAAGGTAGTGGACTTGACGACATGTGGGTTGAAGCCGGTGTTTATAGTAATGTCACAGTCATGCAGATCATTAATGGAAAACATTACAACCGCGCAATTGAATGTCATCAGTTCACATTAGAAGTCCTTGCATCATTGTGGTTTGACACGTTTTTCGAGGAAAATCCGAATGTTCTAGAAATACTTCGTGAATGTGCAAATACTGCAATCTCGTCATGTGAGACACATGTGCATGTGCCTGAAGCAAATACGGCTCTGTTGGCCAAGATCGCAGAACTGAATCTCGTGAACCTCATGGAGGAAATTGACACTGCACATGACAAATATCCGAATTACAAGTGGCTTAGAATGTATATGCATCAGGTATCCACACTTTTGCAGCTTCTACGTAGCATTCGTTTGCGGCAATGGGATTTGTACCTAGCATCGTTAGAACAGATGTGCATTTGGTTCTTCGCGTACAATCATCTGGACTATGCTATGAACATACCAGAATACGTAGCACGTATGTACAGCTTACGCGAAACACACCCGACAATTTGGAACCATTTTGAACAGGGCTATTTCACAGTGAATACCAAAAAAAGTCCCTTTCTCTGCCATTGGTGTTGATCAAGCTCAGGAGCACGTGAACAGGGTTCACAAGGGCGATGGAGGCATTATTGGAATAACTAACAATCCGAATGCATCGATGAAGTATTGTTTGAGCACCCCTGAACTGACACGATTATCAAAGGAAACAGAGAACATGTTAGGCACCAGTCATGAGCAATCAACCCATCATCATGATATGTCACGGGCTAAAGTTGTTCGCAAGGAGAAATACATAGCCCAACTAAAGGGTGAACTATCTCAGACCCATCCATTTGATGTGCCAGATACCATAGACGGAACTGAACACAAACTGATGCACATGACGAAAAAGATTATTTTACCTGATAATGTAGCTCAAAGCATATTGGATACTGAGAAACGAGGCAAGGAAAGATACATAGCATTTGTAGAGAATGATATGTGGGATAAAAACCTATGGGATAAAATGACAAAAGGACCAATATTAGGATGGGATGCTGGGACAAAACAATTGAAGACAAAGGTTGGAGAACGTGAATTAGTGATGAAAGAATCAAGTTCAATGATGGCTCGACTACTGGTTATTGCACGGTCCTCTCGCGAGATCGATTTGAAAACCGTGATAGGAAATCATGAATTTTCTACCACCAATCGTATGCTAATGACACCAGATGGTCAACTGCACCCATGTTCAGACAAATCCCAACTCATCCACAGACTGACAGATATTCCCACAGTGTAAACTTCACACATCAACCCAACCGGTAGTGAATCCATTGATAATAATGAAATGGACAATGTAACTGATAGTACCATTCCTGAGAATGCATGTCTTCTCATTGATGGCATGGCCATCGTACAAGAACAGACAGTCTTCAAAGAGGTGATTCACACATGTAGCGATCTGGCTGATCGCGTTATACGCGCAGTGCACAATAGGTCATCTGGATACGCCAGCACATGTATTGTGTTTGATAATTACACTGTATCATCTTCATTGAAAGAAAGTACCAGGATCCGTCGTGCCAAAGGACGAATATCGTATGCACCAACCTTTAAAATTCTGGATGACACTCAAATAAAAGATTTCAGTACATTTCTGGCCAGCAGTCAGACAAAGGACATGCTGACAATATATCTTTCACGTAAACTTGTGAACCAGCTCACCATACCAACAACTACCGTTACGCGCGGTGGGCGTGTTGTTAAACTCGGTCATGACAGAAGATCATCCCCAGGGTAATCATGAAGAAGCTGACACTCTGCTCATACTGCACGCAACTGGTATACACAAGAAAGGTGTGCCAGTACACATATACTCTCCAGATACTGATGTATTGGTCCTTGTTGTAGCATATTGTCCACAATTAGGTGATGATGCAACAATGGTAATGGGAACCTCTTCAAATCATCGGCATATACCACTAAGACACATTTATAATGGTTTAGGGAAAACCGAGCGCGGGCTCTCATAGGGTTTCATGCCCTGAGTGGGTGTGATACCACAGGTCGCATTTTCGGGAAAAGCAAAACGGCTTGGTGGAATACGTTTCTCTCTGCTAATGACACTGTGTTGGTCGCTCTTCAGCAGCTTGGCAACTCCAATGAACCTCACCATGAGACATTGCGTGGATGCGAAGAATTTATATGTCAACTACTGAGTCTCACCAAGCTTCCACTCAGCACAGCCTCTGAATTGAGATGACAGAGGTTTTGCACACTGAAACAAAACCAAGGTGTTGAAACATTACCACCTACACAAGGTGCCATACATGAACATATCAAACGTGCGCATCTACAGTGCAGTGTTTGGCAGCAATCGTTAGTATGCGATTCCGCATTTCTCGACCCAACAACACTTGGCTGGTCGCGAAAAAATGAACAGGATGTACTACGACAAGTACTAACGTTGGTACCACCCGCTCCCGTATCCGTTCTGGAGATGGTCAAGTGTTGTTGTGTGAAAAGCATGTGCAGTGGGCGTTGCTCGTGCAAAGACAATAATATTTCTTGTACAGAGTTGTGCACATGTCACGCTCAAGTAGACCAGTGCAGGAATTTAGAAGACGATGTACAGGAGTCCGATGATTCTGAAACAGAATATATGTAACTCTCATGATCAAATGGCCTACTGAATAATGATAATGATTTCTTGATAATTAAAATACATCACTTAAAAAAGTGAATAGCAAATCATACTTGTACATTCTGTATTTAATTTAATACCAGGTAATAACACACACAGTACATTAAATGGCGGCCATTTTGAAAAAAAACATCATTTATTATAAAAATAAACCAGATCTGGAAATGAAGTATTTAGAATTAGGTAAGTGTATTCAGTATAGCCGATAGATTCACTGCAGCAAATGTTTAATCAGTTGAAGATATATTTCACATTTGCTACTATTTGCTATTTCAGCGGCCATTTTGAACATAATTTTCCTATATTTAGCAACGGAAAAACCCGGGACTTGCTTTGATCTAGACAATAAACGTATGCCTACATGTTTTACTTGGAAAATCAACTTCATTGCTAGTAATTCCCACTATTAAGAAGCACTAAGACTATTGTTTACACATAAAATACACCTTTTGGCGGCCATTTTGAATTTATCAGCGATAATTATATCTATTTTTATACATGAAAATATTTGCTGGTCTATGGTACATCTATTATGAAAGTTTTTGCTGGGGATTGTATCACCATTAAAGCCGTAGAAGCGTTCTAATAATGTCAAGTGGCAACAAATTCAAAATGGCCGCCAAAATACCAAGATGGCCGCCGCAAAAATGTTAAACCCATTTTTCTTAAATTTTAGTCTCTTATGAAACAAAAAATCCACATTTGCAAGAATCTACCCGAAGGGCCAGGTCAATTACATAAGCTTATGTACTATAATGTTGCTTACATCGGCGTCACTGTATAACGCCAACAGACAACGGTACACATACTTATAGTTATATCTACAATATCATTGTAGTGTAGACCATACAGACTGGTGGCAAAACCACGGGGCATATCTGATCACCATCCCACCATAATAATCGTTAGAATCACAAGTCATAACCCACGATCAAATAGCAGGCAAGCAATGACTAACTGTCTTATCGGGACAAGCCCTACATAGTTGTCTTGCAGCAAGCGTCGATAAAACATGACTAATAACTGAAGCAGGTTATCCCGCGAATTACCCATAAACTTGTAAGGCTTTGCGCAACGCTAATCTACGATGTGTAACGAAGAAACATGTTTAAACGTGTGTGCAAGGTGTAGATATATACTGAAAAACTATACAATCACTCGTGAAAACTTTCAGAACTTCACGAAACACCAGTAATAATAGCCTTTCTTATACAAAAAAGGGCGCGAAATGTGCATAAACTCGGAAATTTCCGTGCCACTCGTGCCTGTTAATGTCAATACATAGTTACATTACTTACTGATGAAATATACACACTGATCTATAACACGAACCAATGCGAATGATCAGTAGAATCTAACTTGTTACCCCGTTTTCAGCGTAAAATTCCGTTCAGTCAACATAACTGACACACGTTATTCGCAAATGGAGATAATTATGCATGACCTGCAAACATATTTCTATCAAGTTATCCCGAACATAATTGAAATCAGTTACACCCCTGAATGTATACATAGGTTCTTCCCTATCTATGTACATTGTTAATACATTGTCTACAGTACATTGCTGGTACATTGATACATAGCATCAGTACTGCTCATAGTACATTGTTAGTGCATTGTTGGCATCAGTACGGCATTAGTTATTTATTAACAGTGCATTGCTAGTATGTTCATATCAGCTGTTCTTTATTAGTTTATTGTTGATAGTAAATTGATAGTACATTGATAGTATAGTGATAGCTCATTTGCATGTGATGTGTTTTACCAGCATTGGTACATTGTTGTGGTTCATTGTTGGCCCTTTTTTTTGTCTGGGTCTGCAACTTCCCAGAAACAATTGGTTGGGAAACATTTCCTACATGACTGTGACCAAAATTCGCGACAAAGAGAAATACTGAATAGAGAAATGACATCAAATACAAGAAATGAGGAGATACTGTGCGAGGCCCTGAATCTTAAAGTATATACAGGGAATGTAGAGGAGATAAGTGACTACGGCAGATATGAGTTAATCATGGCATTCTTGAGATTCCTTAAGGGTACAGGGAGATTTCAATAATATTTTATTTCCTACTTCACGCATGCATCACAATAGCTTATATAAGCACTAAGTGTAGAGCATCCTGAGATTACGAAGCACAGATGTGACCAAAGCTAGCGGAAGATTAGCAAAATATCAACAACAACAACGATAGTGACCACAAAAGCGCCGCCATATTAAAAAGTGATATTTGTCCAACATTTTCGAACATATAATAGCTATATCAGTGTTGTGCATATAAACTGTATTGCAGTATGTTGTATAAATGACTTACCAGTATATATATGGCCTTTCGGTATATAATAATGATGTAATACCAGGGCGGACTAATCATCCCATGTATATATTATCAGTGAGTCTATGTACTTTCGCAATTTCTCATTTCAGAATCACACGATCCTTCAATTCAAGGATCTAGACCAAGCCGACGGAAGATTTGATGTTTAATAATGTACTTGTATTTATATTAAGATAATATCTCCATGATAAATAATGTATGCTCATTTTTTAAGATATTATGATAAATAAAAGTGTGAACACGCACTTGAATTTAGTGTCATGATGATAATTGTTGTACGAAGGTCAACATTAATTACAACCGTATATGAGTTGTATTTGTTTTAACTTGCTTTCTTTGTCAGACGTGTGCTTTTATTGAACCTCCCCCCCCCCCTCCCCACACACACACACACGCACACGCACACACACGCACACACACACACACACACCGACCCCCACATCACATAATGTATTAGCGAAACCTTATCATGTGTGGATGAATCAGAAACATACATTATTGTATTCTATGTTTCTGGATGAAGTAAAGCCTATATAAATGGCATACAAGGACTACACTGATCAAACAGTCTTCACTACATAACTACGCCGGTACATAATTAGTTACCGAAATTGTTCCCAACAAATGCTCGTCAATTCAAAGGAGTATAAAGGCCGAATTTTGAAGTGTTTTATGTGATATATGTAAGTACAGGCGGACGGATGTGTATAAATGTGTGCCGAAATGGGACACTGCTTAGGTCCAATACGGTCCTGTAATTCCGCGCAGTGTCCCGGTGCACGGGAGGCGGGAAGAAGAGAGGGTGTAACTGGGTAGAATCTGGCACCAGTATGCAGAACAAAACGGGCCCCATGTAGAACCAATCCACCCCTGGCGGCACTTGACACACAAGTTGGTGCCATATAATCGGTAAAGACATGTGCCACTCGTTCACCGAGTTACAACAGCCCGGCAGCGCCTCAGCATGCCGGGGCCGGAAGCAGGCATATGAGAGCAGCATTCAGTTGAGCACGAGTATGACCTAGCGATGATATATTGTACTGAGCCGGAGTTTTATTCCAGTGAGTTCGAATATGATAAAATCCTATCAGAAGGTGGTAATACGCGGGACCAGTGGCACTAGGCGGTTCGTGTTACAAGGGTCCGTCAAATGACACCGTACCACCGCTACCACACCACAGCCTAATATAATAAGAATACATGGATGCGATTACTGATGGCGATTACTGATGGTGCATACTTGTGGCAAACTCGTAATCTGTTTGGAACCACTTTCTAACACCACGTTCTGTAACACCACTTTATCTAGCACCACCAAAGTAACTGCGTATGGAAAGAAATCGGTTCCCAAGTGGCAAACTCGTAATCTGTTTGGAACCACTTGGTCCCACCATTCTTTCCTAACGGTTCTACATAAATTTCTCCATGCAAACCTGAAGCAATGCTTCAACGCAGAAGAAGAATCGTAATAAGAATAATAAGAATATGATATTTTCTCACCATCTCGGCAGAGAGAACAACAGGCGACTGACTTCATAAATATAGCTCGTGTTCAACAGAATACCACCGACACCGAGCCCACCCAGGCCCGACTTACCTTAGCACATATCCAGGCTGCTACACTCCAGCGAATAAGAATAGCACAATGGAAATATGAGTTAATTTCCAATAGTTAAGATGGCCGCCGCCGGTAACCTTGAGATAATTACCAGACGTAAAAAAACAACCTGCTCAGCCCAAGGTCGCCGTTAGAGTCCGAATCCCAATCAATGATACCGCACATTGGTGGGCTATGAGTCTTATATATAATGGTCCAAGTAACCAAGCGGGTAACAGAGTAGACACTTATCATAGCTATCAGATGCGTAGATGGACCTGTTGCTATGATGGTCACTTCAGACCGCACAGTCCGATCAGGATCTGCATTTTTCGCCATTCCATCACTGAAACGCACTAACAAGCAATCTATACCGTTTTCAGGCTACAAGAGTGTACTAGTATTTGATCAAGACCTACACTGGTCACAAATTAAACAAGCACCATTTCTCCAGTCACAGACACATATCGGACCAAGTTATTTATTTTTTACATCGTGTCCAACAATGTTCTGTTTATTTGAAACAAGTAAGTAGATAGATCAACCAATCAGCATAGAATATACTGAATTTATTATGAGAATAAATAGTATTGTCAGTTAACATTTTAATGAAACACGGTTATCGCCCCTGATATCAGTGTGGAAATTTACGTCTTACATAAAATGTATAATAACGCCAATCAACACGTGGGTTAATGTTGTATAGCGGGCATTCGTAATTTTCATAACTGGTGGAATAGTGACACAATTATACACTTATTTAATTGCTATAAAGAACATGTTGTGCCTACTGAGTGGGCAAGTTACACACGGACAACTAATAATGAATTTCGGACCATACATGTACATGTACCATGTCCTTTGAGGGAGTAATCATTTATTTTTTCCCGAAATGCATTATTTCATATAGAACTAACGACTGCATATATTTGATGATTAAAAGTATGCAGAATTATTAAACTGAATTTATTACATTATCACCATAATCACAGCCAAAATGGCTGTGATAATGAAATAAATTCAGTATAATAAAAATTAATAAATTTATCCTTAAATTGAAAATTTCTCCCTCAAAGTATACTTTGCTAGATAAGCATACTTTGCAATGCTGGTGAAATAGGCTACTGATCATGGAATCAACGTACCAACAGTTTTGATCTAGGAATCAACTCCAATACTTGGCAGTTGGACCGTCATACAATTATGATATTATGACTGTTTATTTGCCATAATTTGAGGCGTATATGTGTGATGATTTAATATGATATTTATTATTTGTTCAGTTCATAATAAACGAGGCTATGTTGAGTCACAGAGCTCCAGATAAGCAGCGTATTTGCTTAAATACCCAATTAAAATTGCCAAAAACCCAATTGAAATCAGAAGTAGCGTGTATCAAAATGCAATAACAATTTAAAATTTGTGGTAGCTTTATCATTCTACAGAAAACAATAATCAGACCACAAATATAGCATATGTTTCTTATTTTCCATGAAAACACATCTTGGTATTTCATTAGAATTGTCTCCAAGGAGCCAATTCTAATGAAATTACGAGACATGTTTCATTTTGAAACAAACTATTCAATAATTGCTGTATGTTGATGTATACACAGTAGTGTAATTTTATTTTACCCAATTAAAATGTTGAAATGCCCAATTGCTTCAGAAATGATGGAGTGACAATACTCAATTACTAATTCTTTATCTGGAGCCCTGATTTGTTAGATTCTATTTATTGAAATGAATAAAGTTCATTAGGCCAGTAAAAAATACTGTGGTTCTCAGATATCGCCGCGTCAGAAATATATGTGCGCATTAAGCAATTTATAATCATGGAGAAATAAAATCTTACTGCAAATTCGTCACATGATCGATAAAAAACACTACCATGCAAAAATGTGTTAAATCCAATCATGTGTGACGAAAATCTGGTGATTTTTCATGTCTTAATAGGTTACAGTAACTATATAAAAAAATCACAATCGAACATCTCAAATAAACAAAATATATTTAAAAGAATCTGCCCACCCACGTCACATTCCGCAAACCCCGTGTCTGAGAACCAAAGTACCGGTACTGTTTTTATGGCCTTAATAGCTTCCTCACATTGATAGCTAACCACCCTGGGTATTTTCGAGTAACCTTGACCGATCGTTAGAGGGAGAGACACTCTCTGGTAATCGCCTTATCAGGGACATCGAAAGCATCATAGGATTGATCCGCGAAGGTCCGGGATCCCACCCACCACACACCCAAAGTGTATGTTGTTACCACTCAGTTGAACCGTCTCGACGAGACGGTTCAACTGAGTAGTAATGACATAAACTTTTGGTGAGAAATGAGCAAGAAATGCTGAAAATATTATCAAACGAGATCCAGCTGATACGAAAAACAAAACCTGAAAATCCATGTTCCAGTC
Organism: Conchocele bisecta; assembly: GCA_029237695.1. Taxonomy (NCBI): domain Eukaryota; kingdom Metazoa; phylum Mollusca; class Bivalvia; order Lucinida; family Thyasiridae; genus Conchocele; species Conchocele bisecta. The sequence goes on along the minus strand of CM055279.1, from coordinate 65,833,411 downwards.
AAAAGTACAGTAGCGTTTTTCTGCTCCTTACCTATTTTATATACTAATATCGTATACATATCGTAATCGTATAGTATTGGTATATTTACTGAGCATATCGTATGATCATATAATATTGGTATGTTTGTACCGTATCATCGTATAGTACAGTTTGTTTACATTATACAAACGTACTATACGAATATTGTACACAAATCTGGTATGTTTGTACGATACAAACGTACCAGAATTATACACATGTATAAAAATCGTATAAACGTACGATTTGAATGGTATATCTATACGATATTGGTTGGTATGTACGGTACAAACATACCGTACGTTTATATTATATGCATATCGTATAGAAAACATATCGTATTGGTATAGTATACGTACAGTATTGGGGTATAGTACGTATAGTTGACCTGCAGAAAAGCGCTACTGTATCCTATGGGAAATGCATAGTTCATGTTTTCTTATAATATTAATGTTACATTCGTGACCGGCAATGTATTGTATATATTAATTATAAATATTGCAATAAAATCTTATTTTTGTCAAAAGTATTGGTGCGGCACCCGCCGGACCTGCCGGGCATCTTCCTATGGCCCTGCTTATTATTTTACTGGCTGTCTGTAGGCGGGGAGGGGATACGCATGTGCTTGTGGACAAGCGTCAATTTCTAATTTATTGTTTTATTTCAGAGCGATTTCACAAGAGCCTTAACGATGTAGCGCGGTATTCGTTTGGCGGTCTGTGTGCTGTGTCGTTGTCACAGCTGTTTGACAATGATTGCCACAGGTGTGTACACCAGACTAAACCCGGGCCTCTGGCTGATAAATGGAAATCTTCGGAGAAATTGGTGAATGTGACTGGAGAAATGTGGCTTCTGGTTTTTGCGACTAGTGTTTATCCAGATCTGTTTATCGAGACTGTGCCTCTGTGGATCTTCTGTAACAAGATGGTTTTCAGGCTACATGAGTCTGCTATTTGTTTAGGAGCAACACACTACATAAGCCCCATTTCTCCAGGCACAGCCACAATTTATATTCTTTTACATTTGCGGCTGTGAGAAATGAGGGTTATGTTATTTGTGACCAGTGTAGCTCCTGATCAAATAACGCACTCCTGTAGCCTAATAATGATATATATTGTTTGTTAGAAGCATAATGGGTGTTTCATTCATGGAATGGCACACAGTGCAGATACTGGTCAGACTGTGCACATGCTGATCTGGATCTACACTGGCTGCAAAACCCATATTTGGCATGTCTGACCTGTCTCGCTGATATTTGACTGGGTATTTTGGCTTGTGGTCATTGTGGTCAGTCTAGCTCCTGTGGGCCGTTTCACTAAACTTTGTACGACTAAAATGTTTAGGATCGTCTGGAAATTTCAATTGATGGATTTACATTTATTGAACATAGGCTGCATATGTAGCATGCTGTTCAATAAATGTAAATACAGTAATTGTTTACAAGAAAACATTGTTAATGTGAAATTTACAGACAATCATAATTTTGCACTTACAAACATTTTAGTCGTACGAAGTTTAGTGAAACAGCCCCCTGATATCTGGCTGGTGATTTTTGCCTTTATGACATATCTGATTAAAGTTTTTAAATGTATTAATACTTACATCTCTGCAGACATAATTCTGACTGAATTGAAGCTTCAAAAAATGTTTTTATCAGTCTCGATTATTTTGTTCCTTGCTGCTTGCAAGCCGAACATCAAGGTCAAATGACACAGAATTAGCGGGTGTTTTTCAAACATACATTAGGACTTCCATACCTGTAGCCTATTTCATCAAAATTACAAAGTATACTTATCTAGCAAAGTATACTTATCCAGCAAAGTATACTTACTTATCTAGCAAAGTATACTTATCTAGCAAATAGCAAAGTATACATTGAGGGGGGGGGGGGGCGGATTTTAAATTTAAGGTGAAATTTATCAATTTTTATTATACTGAATTTATTACATTATCACAGCCATTTTGGCTGTGATAATGTAATACATTCAGTATAATAATTCTGCATACGGGTACTTTTAATCATCATATATATGCAGTGGTTAGTTCTGTATGAAATAATGCATTTTGGGGAAAATAAATTATTACTCCCTCAGTAGTATACATAGGCTACAGAGAGTGTGGGTTCAGACCTCGCATTAGGTATCAAAGATACTTTCATAGTATTTCCATCCCACGGGTCTTTCTGGTGAGACTTTATGGTGAGACTTGAAACCAAGGTTTGAAATGACCTCAATTGTTGCTGGGTCGCTAAACCCGTTCACTTTTTCTTCCATGAAGACATAGTTTGACATTGCATGCACAATAATATTCTCAAATTTATTTTCACGGACGCACTGCCAAAACATTATTGATAAGGACTACATCAAATATGATAAAAGAACAGTCAACAATTTTCATCCATCTTTTACCGTAAGTGTCAAGGTGTTATTATGAGCCATGCTGTTGTTCATTACTACAGGGATTTCAAGAAAAAGGCCTTGGACAAGATCCTGAAAGATCTCGGCCAGCCAAAAAATGTAATTGTATGAAATACAGAGCTCCATATAGTATTCGCATATTTTACACACTTATTTTAGCAGAATATGCATTGATTATCAACAGTGGGAGTACAAAATACTCACAGCAATGTGAAAATATGCATTGAATTGAGTAGTGAAAATACTGTAATAATGTTGAAAATTTACTTATAGTTGAGCTGCAAAAAAATGTTTGCTTTTTGCAGCTCAAATAAGTGACCTTTTTAACTTGTTTTAATTTTTATCATTTGTTACATATTTAATAAGGAAAACAATCAATAATGCAGTTGTAAAGGTAAAATACGCATTGAATTTGAAATCTGGGGGTATAATATGCTTTAGATACAAAACTTATCTGGAGCTTTGCAAATATCCTGGATAGTTCATCCATTCATAAGGACGTAAAATATTGTTTGATTATGGATCACTTAATTACTCGTTTACTTGATACTGTAGATCCAAATACGTTGGTTAGTAACAAGTTGTATCATGAGAATTTGCTGTGTTTATAAGTATGTTTAATATTTGTATGTACCCTATGCGATAGTAAGGGGGGGGGGCATATTGGGTTGCTCTTGAGGTTCCGTACGTTTGTCCGTCCGTGTACATTTACTTCGAAAAGTTTTTTAAGACTTTCTCCAACGTGTAATATCTCCTTCAATACTTGGACATTTGAATTACCTGAACATTTGTCACACACTCACGCCGCCAGTAACACAACCTTGACCTTTCTCAGCTTCAAAATGCCGCTGAAACACTTAGCCATTTTATTGCATCGAAAAGTTTGTAACAGTTTCTCCAACATATAATATCTTCAATATTATGCGAAGGATTGTTTCAATACTTGCAAACTTTAAAGCCCTTATATGGCTCAAGTTGCCGAAATTGGCCTCCTATCGACTACACAAATCCAACAGGTTTCTATTTACACACACTTTGAAACTGTTTGCATTCATTTTGGTACAAAAATGAGTTTGTAGTCGATGAAAATATCAATATTTGTTGATAAACAAACAGCAGGTGCGTGTTTCAAAGCCCGATCGATTTTCCGATAGACGCTCGGGTCAACTCCTCAACTCCGATTCGCGGGCGATAAATTCCGATAGCCGGAGTTTATCGACTCGCTTCCGAGCCGAAGCCGTTGGGTTACGGAAATGAAATTGTCAATATTTACATTTTGCACTGAGTGGTACACAAAACAAGTTTTTGTTGTCTTCACATTGCGATTAAGATGTAAATCTCAAGACTTGAGATGTATCTATTAGGCAGTATATGTTAATTTTGTGTACTAAATCAGTTGCCAAACATGTTTGAAAAAATCGGAAAATTGTAATACTGAGCCGTTCAGGGCCTTTAATCACCTGAAAATTCGTCACACACTCGCGCCACCATGAACACGACCTTGACCTTTGTCACCTATAGAAATATCGCTGAAACACTTTGCCATTTTGTCACGTCCAAAAGTTTGTAAGTGTTTCTCCATGATGTATTATCTTCAATATTACTTGAAGGATTGATTTAATATTTGAACAAGTCATTTATCTGAACATGTGTGATGCAATGGCACCACCATTGGTACCTTGACCTTTGTGACCTTCAAAATGGTGCTGAAACACTTAGACATGTTCTTACGTCAAACAGTTTCTCTGTATACTTGTCCACACAATAACTCAAGTTCTACTTGATTGAATCAAATTGGGTGCACATGTTTATCTTGGGAAAATGAGGAATCCTATTCATTTTCAAAATTGTTGGATGGCTTATCTCCCCTTGGCAGCCATTTTTAATTTCCGCATTCTAAATCCTTATCAATGCAATAACTAGAGTTATATCTACTTGGCGGATCATAACCAAATTTGGTACACATGTTTATCATGGCAAGGGGAATAACTCTTTGATTTCAATGAGTTATCCCCCCACCCCTTGTTAATTGGTCATACATCGACGGGCATATATTGTGACTTTCAGCACTTTTGTTCTCAATAAAAACAAAACGCTGCCAAAATATGTTTTTGTTGAGAAAAATACAAAATATGAAACAACAGCAGACGACAAGTTTTGTATCCCGCATTCTAAGGGTTTAATAAGCTCTACTGTAAATTAGACTGAAAATATGAAACAACAGCAGACGACAAGTTTTGTATCCCGCATTATAAGGGTTAAATAAGTTATACTGTACATTACAGACCAATGACTCGATGTTTGAGATCCTGGAAGGGGAGATAATGAGTGATGACCAACCCTTCGTTAACGGCTTATTGAAGCAGGAGTGCCTGCGCGAGTCTCGGCTACCTCTCGTAGAGGACATGATCAACATTGAGTTTAATAAGCTCTACTGTAAATTAGACTGAAAATATGAAACAACAGCAGACGACAAGTTTTGTATCCCGCATTATAAGGGTTAAATAAGTTATACTGTACATTACAGACCAATGACTCGATGTTTGAGATCCTGGAAGGGGAGATAATGAGTGATGACCAACCCTTCGTTAACGGCTTATTGAAGCAGGAGTGCCTACGCGAGTCTCGGCTACCTCTCGTAGAGGACATGATCAACATTGCGATCTACGATGGTAGGTAGGGTCGACTACACGGCACAAGGTTGCAAAATCAAAAATGAGACACGCCATGTGATTTTGTATCTTCGAACATCTGCGTAATTTCATTAAATACGTTTACAAAATTGACAATATTTTTCATAAATAAAGTCAAAAGTTGACAAAAGTTGAAAAAAGTTTCAGAGTGCATGCGGAATATATAATTCCGCATGTGCTCTGAAATTTTTATCGGCTTTTGACGCCATTTAAGGAAAATACTGTAAATTTTGTAAACGTATTTCATGAACGCAGATGTTCAAAGTTACAAAATCACATGGCATGTCTGATATGAATGCCGTAGGACAAATGTAGGAAATGCATATAAATATCTGATTTCCCATAACAAAGAGTCTCAATGTTTAGCGCTGTACTGGCTAATCACAATAACAATATATGTGGATACCAGGGCTCCAGATAAGGAATTAGTAATTGAGTATTGGCATTCCATCATTTCTGAAGCAATTGGGTATTTCAAAATTTTAATTGGGTAAAATAAAATCACACTACTGTTTAAACTTCAGCAGACTGCAATTATTGAATAGTTTGCTTCTAAATGAAAACATGTCTTGGTATTTCATTAGAATTGTCACCTTGGAGACAATTCTAATGAAATACCAAGATGTGTTTTGATGGAAAATAGAAAAAAAGCTATATTTGTGGTCTGGGTTTCTGGCAATTTCAATTGGGTATTTAAGCAAATACGCAACTTATCTTGAGCTCTGTAAAAAAAATGTCCGAATATTTAGGGTTATTGAATATTTTGAATATATATTTAACATTGAATATTTTGATAAATATCAAAAAATATGTGTCACATGGCGAGAAAAATGTGCTCCGGTCCGGGGCTCGAACAAGGGACCTCCAATTTACCGTACTATCGCTCTAACCGACTGAGCTAGCCGGGCACGAATACACGCCTTCTCCCCATAGCGAGTTACGTACCGTGACCTACTTCCCCGTCAAATTGAAATTCGTCCGCGAATTCTATATTTAATTTGTATCTGATTATTGGTACAATGTGGGTAGTAGTTATAAGTCACGGCCCCACATTGGGCGTCAAATGCCACAGGGCGAGAAAAATGTGCTCCGTACCGGTGCGCGATCCCGAGACCTTTTGTTTACCGTACCATCGCTCTAACCGACTGAGCTCTGTACCATCGCTCTAATTGACTGAGTTAGCCGGGTACGAATATACATCTTCTCTCCATAGTATATTACGTACCGTGACATTTGTTTTTCTTGGGAAATTATAAATAGGACAACAATTTTCGTTTCTCATGTTCGAAGGGTTAATATGCACGGCAGAGCTCCAGATGTAAATTGGCGTATTTTACGCAATTATTTTAGCAGAATATGCATTGATTATCAAACGTGTGAGTACCAAATATTCACAGCAATGTGAATTTACGCATTTATTTTCAAATTGAGTAGCGGAAATACTGTAATACAATTTAATATTTACTTAGTTGAGCTGCAAAGAGCATTTTCCAGCTCAAATAAGTGAATGTTTAAATTTCTTATATATTTTATATCATTTGTTCCCTATTTAGTAATGAATAAAATAAATAATGAATTTGTAAAAGTCAAATACGCAATGATCTTGAAATCATGGGGTATAGTAATCTTTAGACACAAAGCTTATCTGGAGCTCTGCACCGTCCTCCTTAAACTGGCATTCATGGTGCAAATTTCAGGTTGCTATGATGCCAGGATGAGAATACTGATTAAGCAAGTTGCCTGGCGACTGTGGGTCACGTGGGACCAGGTGGAAGACATTGAGTCTGACTTGGCGGAGAAATTGGAATCCAGAACATACGTTATGTCCGAGTAAGTTTATATTAAATATTTAAACAAAAATAAATGTTCCAGGAAAGAAAGTGTGTCAATGCAAGAAACATATGAGGATTATTGATTTTTGTCGAGCCCGCTTGCGGAAAGCGAGACAGTGATCACAATGACGTCCGGGTGTCCGTGCGTCCGTCAGTCCGTCCGTGTGTGCGTCCATCCATCCGTCCGTCCGAAATATGCTTTAAGGTTTTTAAATACCTCATATCTCTGCAGTCCTAAATCACATTGACTTGAAACTTCATATGCTTATTAGTCACCATCCATATATTCATACTGTATCCCATTCATGCGGTCCCTATGCCCAAGGTCAAGGTTAAATGACTTAGAAGTATGCGTTAATTTTTGTCAAAATTTGCGTTAAAGTTTTCAAATACCTACTATCTCTTTAACCGTCAGTCGGATTTGCTTGAAACGTTGTATGAGTATTGGTCACATCCATATATTCATTATGTGTCCCACTCATGCGGCCCATGTGCCTCAATGTCAAGGTCAAATGACTTAGATGTTTGCGTTATTATAAAATCTGCGTTAAAGTTTTTACTTATCATATATCTCCACAATTATGACTCCAATTTACTTCCAACTTCCAATACTTTTCATCATCCATATTGTCATTCTATAGCCTGCCCATGTGGTCCACATGCCGAAGGTCAACGTCAATTGACTTTGAAATTTGTGTTAAAATTTGTACATTCCTTATATCTCCATAACACTTACTTTGATTTACTTCAAACTTCAAATAATTATTTGTTATCATCCTTATTTTCATTCTATAGCCCACCCATGCGGCCCACATGCCTAACATCAAGGTAAAATGACTTTAAAACTTGCGTTAAAGCTTTTACATACCTTATATCTCCACAACCCTTAATTCAAACTTCAAATAAATACACTCTGATACCATCAAATGCCTCGGCGGGCTTGACATGCGAGCCGCGGCCATCTGGTGTTTAGGCCTGTTTGAAAATGGGACGTATTGTGCACTCACCTTGCACGGGCGGGCTGTCGGGTTAGTGGGTCTACTTGACTGATTGTAATAAAATTTTGTTTGTATATTTATTACAGCAAGACGAAGAATCTCTTTGATTTTAAAAATGTTCTGCTTCCGTATCTCCTCTTGGCAGCCATTTATATACGACCGCTTAAAAAAAACGGTATGTATTATGTTGTACCGCGGGGCGGGGCGGGCGGCGGACAGAAACATGCATAGTTTGTGTACACAACTCCATTTTAGCTTAGCCATTTTTTATACATTTTGTGTATCCAATTTTATATGATTTCTACTTTGCACATCTTTACCTAAAGTAGAATACCTGTTTATCACAACAAGAGGAAGAAATAATGCTATAGATTTTCAAATTCTCATTAATGTTTCTTGCCCGGGCGACAGCTTCACATTTCTGCATCTGTCTGGCCTATCCTCGACTTACGGCACTCTTGTTAATTTTCTTATGATGTATCCTTGTCTTTGCAATGACCCAAGTTCTACTTGACGGATCGTAACCAAACGGGCGTATATTATGGCCATCGGCACTCTTCTTTAGATTGGTGTAAAGTTTAACAGTACATATCCAAGTTACAGAATAAAAATGCAAGCCTCATTATATTACCATTCATAATTATCATAAACTTTCTTAGCGCTTAGACCACTAAACACAACAATTGTCGTCTGCTGTTGCTTTTATATCTTGCCTTATTTCTCAATAAAAATACTGTTTTACAGCACTTCAGAATCATTTCCAGTGGAAATGATTCTAAAGTGAAAGCATGTGTTTGATGATAAAAATGGAAAATAGAAAATAAACAGCAGACGACAAAAAATAAGATAGTGGTGTAAGGATTAACTTGAATAATAACAGAATAAAAACAGATCAACATTTTTTCTTCTACAAAGCAATGACCATTTAGCTTTGAAGTCTATGGGAATATTCTATAGTTATGGCACTGGGGTATTCGGTTACTAGGAAACACATGTGTGGGTGGTTGGTAGGGCGAACGTAAAGGCGTAACTTAACGGTATGGGTTCCTCCTTATAGGAATCACGATTTGCCTGGTTTGTCTGCTGGCAACACACAATCGAAATTGTACGCAAATTGTGTCAGCAGTTTAAATTTTTTGGCCAGAATTCTACTTGTCAGTCAAGAAGAGTTTAACTCTTAGAACGCTACTCAAAACGACTGTCTTCTGATGTTGCTTTTATATATTTCCTTATATCTCAATAAAAACATGGTTTGACAGCACATGATAATCAAGTTCAATGGATATGATTCTACAGTGCTGTCAAAGCATGTTGTAAATGATTCTAAAGTGCTGTCAAAGCATGTTTTTGATGATAAAAATGGAAAAATGGAAAAGAAACAGCAGACGGCAAAAAAATAAGATAGTGGTGCAATGTTAATTGTCCCATTCATTTTACTGACTTTTTACTTTTGAAATAATTATGTCATTAAGACACCATGTACTGTTTTGGCATCAAAAATATTAGTTAATGCGAATGACATTGATGCATGCTTGTATTAATTTTTATTCAATTTGGACAAGTTGTTATATGCCCCCTATGTGATAGCAAGGGGGGGCATATTGCGTTCTTCTTGGTGTTCCGTACGTCCGTCTGTGTACATTTACATCTCCTTCATGTTACGTTCGCGTTTCTCCATCATGTAATGCCTTCAATATTACCGGTACTTGAAGAACTGCTTTACTATTTGGATATTTCATTCACCTGAACATGTGTGACAAACTCGCACCACCAATGACATGACCTTGACCTTTGCAACCTTCGATATGGTGCTGAAACACATAGCCATTTTCTTCCGTCGAAAAAATGTGTAAGAGTTTCTCCAACATTTAATATCTTCAATATTACTTGAAGTATTTCTTTAGTATTAGGACAGTTCATTCGCCTGAACATGTGTGATACAGTCGCACCACCAATGATATGTCCTTGACCTTTGTGACCTTCAAAATGGTGCCAATTTCTTATCTCAAAAGTCTGTAAGACTTTTTCCAATCACATTGCAATTTGTGTAAATTTAAAGTTTTCTTTTTTTACGCAATCTCTAGTTAGAGTCCAGTATGCCATTATGGGAATGTCCACGGTTTACAAACATAATGTCTAGTTAGAAAGATAAAGGTCATCTGACACTATTTATTGACCCGCCCTCTTATAAAGTTTATTATAGCGCAATGTAAATAAGTCTGTGTTTCTTTCAACAAAAAGTTATATACATGCATGTTTTATGGCATAAATCGTTACCTGGTAAACGGAATACCAGGCTACTGTTAGTGTCCATACCCACTCAGTAGGCACAGAATGTTCTTTATAGGAATTAAATCGGATAGTTTTGTATATTCTGTAGATATGACATTTTCTGGCAGAGAATAAATAGTAATGTCCGTTAACATGTTAAGGAAACACGGTTATCAACCCTGATATCAGTGTGAAAATTTTCATCCGATATAAAATGTGTAATAATGTCAATACATACGTGTGGTAATGGTGAATGAATGTTTAGTTTGCCAGAAAATGTCTCCGATGATGTCTCTGATATAAAGAACATGTTGTGCCTACTGAGTGGGCATGTACCTTTAAAGGACACGAGCGTGGTATTCCCTATATGTCATGTTTTAGCCTGAGTACTGACAACAAAGAAAGGTAACTGAGTGTTGACTGATATTGTCTTGCATTACATTATTAGGTCTGCACCTTTATTGTTTAGAGTTGATTGTACATTGTGTAGTTGCTCCTAATGGACATTTCATTTCTATATTTCTACGCCACGTAGAGATTAAATTTCATTTAACGTTTCTATGCAGTAGTAACAATCATCTCTACATTGTGTAGAAATCACACAATATGAAGTGTACGATTTTCAAATAAAAAAAAAAGTGTCTTAACCCTTAGACCGCTACACACAAAACTGTCGTATGCTGTTGCTTTTAAATATTGCCTTATTTCTCAATAAAAAAATGGTTTGACAGCACTTCAGAATCTTTTTCACTGTTGATAGGCCGTTAAACCCCAACAAACAAACAAATACACTTCATCACTTATTATAACAAATACAAACTGTGACCTGAAATGTATGATGTATTTGCCATAATATTCACAATAGTAACATGTCACGCTAAAATATTTACATCTTCTGTAAATTCATAATGCAAACGCCCATTTGACGTGTTGCGTTTATATCCCAATACGATATATTAGACCCACGTGACGACGCACGATGTTGTTGATTGGTTAAAGTTTGCTAGACGTCATTAATTCAACGAGGTTGTCAATAACTGCACGCTATTTACCGGCAACGTCGCTGTTCCAGGAATTGGAACAAAATGACATAAAACAAGATTTTATCTCAATTTTAACGCTGTATTTGGTTATTTACATCTTTGAAAATATCAGCAAATTCAGTGTATATTTAAGTAACCACGCACTTTAAACAGATCAAATGTATTATATACCCCAGGAACGCAACAACCCATGGTTGTATTCTATAGTGTGCTTATATCCATTGTGTTGCCCAATCGAACTGTATGTTCTTGTTATTGTGTATGTGCTATCCATAAGTGACCTGTCACAATAAAATGGACTTCATGGAGAGGGGTTAGGCTGCAACTGGCGAATTTACTAGTAGGAACGAATTGTCACCACGAATTGTCACAACGAAGTATGATCTCAGTGTTGTCTGATCAGAAAGTTTTAAATTGATATCTTGTTTTGTCACAAAGACACAGCCCGACTGGAGCATAGTATCATTGACGTCATATTGATAATTTAACCATTTCACCCCTAAATAACTGGCATGGATTTTGATGGATGTTAATTTTGCAACCAATCCAATCATCACAAGATTTTTAGACTAGTCCATGTATATAAAGGTGTTGTTTTTTTTCTTGATGAGACAGCTCGTAACGAGCTGGCTCATCTGGATCTACACGTTTTGCCAATACCACTATACAGGCATGTGGTGTTGAAAGGGTTAACTATCAAGCAACAAAAATAATTCAGTGCACAATGTATACCCAGATGAGCAGACTGGTCTGTAAGCATTGCAACTATGCTGGATAGCAATGCAATAGCGTTAGCATTTAACATGCTGAATTAAATTAAATTGTGTCGTCTTGTGTTGATTTTTCTCATTAAGAACATAGTTTTTCCAATGGAACTAATTCTGAAGTGCTGTAACCCATATTTGTATTGCTCAGAAAGAAAACAGAATATATAACAACATCAGTCAACAATTTACGTGTTCAACTTTCTAAGGGTTATGATGTATTTTTCAGCTCAGTGTTCCATTTTATTATGCGCCTGTCACCGAATGGTGAGGGGGCATATTGTGTTACCGGCGTCCTGTCCATCCGTTCATCCGTACGTACCGAAATCTTAACAATTGGGTAAATGTCTTATAATTTCTGTTTCCTAATGATCCTATACCGCCCTGCGACAAATGCACGATCGTCCCGCCCCTGCTAAGCCCAGGGTTAAGGTCACATACTTGGTGCATTTGAAACCTTATCGCTCGGATAATGTCATTTCCTTGCACAGATCTGCTTGACAGCTCACACATGCATTGTTCTAATTGTCCTCTACTACCCTGCGACAAATCAACAATCGTCCCGCCCCTGCTAAGCCCAGGGTCAAGGTCACATACTTGTTGCATCTGAAATCTTAATGCTCGGGTAAATGCCTTATATTGTCTGTTTTCTTGATTGGATCTGCTTGATATTTCACACACGGATTGCTGTAAAGGTCCTCTACCACCCTGTAACAAATCCACGATCGACCCGCCCCCGCTAAGACCAGCATCAATGTCACATGCTTGATGCATTCGAAACCTTAAAGGTACATGCCCACGCAGTAGGCACAACATGTTATTTATATCAGAGACATCATCTGAGGCATTGTCTGGCAAAATAAACATTCATTCACCATTACCCCACGTATTGATTGACATTATTACACATTTTATATCCGACGTAACTTTCCACACTGATATCAGGGGCGATAACCGTGTTTCCTTAAAATGTTAACTGACAATACTATTTATGCGCCGTATTTAATTTTTAATGTGCAATTATCATACTTTATAATATGTCGAAAATATTATTTTTCAGGTAGCGCATTTAATTAGTATAAATAATTAAAAAAATACCATGCCTCATTTGCATATGAAAGTAGCCTGATACCAACGCGAGTCACTATCAGTAAAATAAATATTACTAAATGATTACACCTGTATCATGTGCATAGCGACGACTTGTAATCTTTAGAACTGGTGGAATAGTGACACAATTATACACTTAGTAGTATATAGGGAGTCATAATTATACCGCGACAGCTCACACCCCCGGGACGGGTTATATATGACCAAATATATAACAAAAAAACGTGAGAAAACGTGAAACGCCAGTCAACAAAACCCTCTTCTGTGAGAATATAAAATCCGTCCCCGATTCGGACTGGTTTTCGGCTACCTAAAATCCGTCCCCGATCTGCAATGGTTTCAACTACCAGTTTCAACTAACATCGGCGAATACTAATTTAACGATTCTGTGTGTATTCCATCTGGTAGTGTTCTTCTTTTATCATAATATGCGGATAGCCCCAACTTTCTCTGACAGTATGTCTTCATTACCCCGTCCCGCATTCTGAAACCTCTATTTGTACACATGTCATGCCAACCCTTGGAAAAATGTTTCTGCCTTCCCCAATTCAACGCTTTCTTATATCGCCCCCATTTGAGAGGGTTTTGTTTGTAAGACAGCCCCTTGGCGGAATGTTTTACTCTTCCCTCCGTTTTCTCCGGTAGTTTCTCCACAAAATAACATTTGCTGGATAGAGCTATGGCGCGATCACCCTGAAACTCCATCTTCAAAAGCCCTGGCTCTCTTTTGCTCCAGTCATCCCAAGCTAACCACCTGCGTTTCTCTTTCTCGTATTCTCCCCGCAGCCGTGGTTTCACCATTGTGTCAAGGCTTTCGTCGTTTGTAGTGTTGTTCGTTGTGGGTGGCGGTTTCACACTGACCCCCATGTACTGGCTGTCTGTGTCCATATGTATTAGTTCAAAATCTTCCCGGTGCAGATACTTGTCCAGAAAATCGTAGTAGAATTCCAACATTCTCAATGTTGCTACCTGATACACGGCTATTCCACAGTGAAATGGTCCAGTCATAGCAGCCTTAATATGTCTAGAAGATATCTCATATGCGTCGCCGATCTCCTCCAGATCGTGGAAGAATGCATATCTCAACGCTTTGTCTACACATTTCTCGTCTTTCGTATATGTTGTATCAAGGTGCCCCTCGGGAGACTCTATCATCTTACCACAACATGAATTCCCTAACAGTTTCATTATTCCTCCTATCAAGGCCTTGCTTTCCTCGACATCACTGGTTCTCCTCGCCTCTGTTACCTCTTTGACAAACCACTCGAAGGGTTTTCCAGATTGATAATCCAGAGTCTTGTTCACCGCCGTTACTTCCAACCCGCGTTTTATATACCACTTTAGAAGTAGGGCATAGAGTAACACTTTTTGGGCAGACAGCACCCCTACTAGTTTCTTGCCCGTTCCTCGTTTTCTCCCCGTGTCCTGAAGATATTTTAACATATGCTCTGGCACTTCCTCCTCCACAACTACTCGGTTGATAAAAAGTGGCGCCATCTCTGAAAATTTGCCTCGCAAATTGTGTGGAGCCTCTATATCCACCTCGGCAAACCCAAACCAATCCCCCTTCAAAACTTTCTTAGAAAACTTGTCCAGATCTCGGGCGGGGTTTTCTATATGCCTTATAGTTTTCTTCCCACACGACATCTCCTTATTTAATGTGGATAGATACAGGGCGATCGCGTCAAACCCTAAAACCGCTTGGCACGTTTTTCCCTCTCCATCCTTGTTGGGGCGATTTTTTGACACGTCGGCTTCCGCGTATCGTGAAAACACTATTGAGGGTCCCCCCCCCCACCAGTGCCCCCTTTAGCATGTCGTAGGGTTCCCCGTCTGGGGCGTACAGAAGTGGGCATTTGACGGCAGCTGCTATGCTTTCTTTGGTTTTGTACGATTTTACGTGCTCTTTTATTGTCCCCCTAAGAAGGTTTTGCAGCGCTATCCCGGGAAGTGTGACCGCGTCTTTGAAAGCGCCCACTCCTCTGTCTTTATAAAAACTACACATCTTTCCAAACGCTTCTAAAAATGGAGATACATCCAAATCGTTGTAATACCGCAGCCAATCTCTAAACGTTTTCATTTTTCTATCTCGGAAAATCCCATTACACGTGTTCAACTCTTTTGGGGTTATCTTTTTCTTAGGATTGAGTTTCGAACCCCAGTGTTTGAGGGGTGGGAGCCCCTGATACTCCAACTTTTTGGGGGAGTCAAACCACACATATGGAAAGAAAGACTTTTATGCCTCACAGTCGTAGGCTTCTATCCAATCGCCGTAGCTGGTCCTGGGCCCTAGATAGAGTAACACATCTAGAAATCTAAATTCTGGA
The DNA here is from genome assembly GCA_029237695.1 of Conchocele bisecta. Lineage (NCBI taxonomy): Eukaryota > Metazoa > Mollusca > Bivalvia > Lucinida > Thyasiridae > Conchocele > Conchocele bisecta. Next base: position 65,817,937 of record CM055279.1, on the reverse strand, counting down.
GTGAATAGTAATATAGTAATGTTGGTTTTTTTCCCCCACTAAAACTTTTGATGTGTCGGAGAGTCTCCCTACCAGGTGTTTCTTGATGAGATTTATATTATACCGGCTCGAGTTAAATCCAATAACAGGGACTTGATCAATCCATTTATTAATCTCTCGCTGTTGGGTTGTGGGGAGCCTACCCATATCGGTGGGTCTGTGCTGTCTTCCGACTTCTTCTCTGATTGCCTTTCCTCTCCCCCGTAGGTCTTCTATAAACATAGCAACTAATTTGACTGGGTCTGTGTCACATATGTGAGTTATTTTGTTGGATAAGCTGTCCCCCACACTAACACTTATAGGAACGTGTTCGTTTACAAACTCGATTGCTTTTTTGTCGTCGTCTTCTCTTTTGGTTGACAGGCTTCAAAATCGTAAACTATCTGGTGGGGGTAAAGGGTTATTGGGGGGTCTGGCGAGGGGCTAACCGGCCCGGTATATTCACACTCCCAAATAGAAATTAATGTAAACTCCTTTGCAATCTCCGCGTCTCTCTCTTTAGTTTTTCTTAGTTTTGAACTCCCCATTTACAATGCACATGGCAGCCGTGCCAGCATCCGTGAAATTGGTAAACGGTTCCCGTTTCGGCGCAGAACCCATCGACTGGAGCACCCGCTACTAATGTCTCCCCACCGTGCCCACACCGGGCTGTGTGAATGTGAGGCCCTGGGAAAAAATTGATCCAGGTTATGGATTTCTTACTAGCGTGAGATCTTGGGCGAAAGGCTTTTTCAAAAGCGACGCTGGGCGGTCTATCTGGGCACCTTTACAAGCAACTTGGGTCTCCCCCCTCATACAAGTGGTGGCGTGGCGTTTCAGATTGCTGCATTTGGTGAACCTCTGTTTGCAGTCGTAACAGCAGTATGTATTGGTGGTCTTGTTTTTGTCAGTAATTAAAAACGCGTGGTTGTTAATAATACCCACCTTCATTTACTTCTTTCCAACCTCTTCGTAGTGGGCGGGAATTTTTCTTAAAAAAATCAGGTGCCGTCCTCTGTGGGCTTATACGCTTCTATGCCCATTTTGAAACATTCATCCACCTTTTTGTAATCCTCAAAGGGTATAGCTCCGGTTGGGAGTTTCCACCCTATTTGTTTACAGACACCAGAATACTCCGCAGCGAGTTGTTGGGTTTTCCCAAGGCAGCGGTCAACGCGCAGGTCGGTTGTGTGTAGTACAATACACCTAAATAGACAGAGGTTGTCGTTGAATTTATCTAGTGCGTTTAACCCCTTTTTGTGACGGAGCCAGTCGGGGAGGGGCCTCCCGCAATTTCTGAGGAACGTATCCCCCCATCTTCCACGGTAGATGAAATAATTATTTTAAGCTCTACCCCTACAAACTTGATAAATGTCCATTTTGTGTTGGGTCTCTCAATTTTATCCATATTTAGCCTTGTTTCATTTTGTTCTTCTATCCACTCCCCTACCTCCTCATACTCTCTTAACCAGGGTCTTCCGGACGGACTTTCGTGAAATATGATCGTTTTAGGGTTTCCCTTCTTATCTGTGTGTTCCGTGTGTGCTAGTTTGTAGGAAAATGAGTGTCTCAAATAGAAACTACCTGTTAACACAGGCTCGACGGCCTCCATTAATATTTCTGTTATGTTTTGGTGTGTTCCGCGTTTTATCTTTATCGTAACTACGCGCCTACCTTTGACCGTGCTCTCCTTGGTGTGAGTGAAATCCTCTAGCAGATCATCTCCTTCGGATATTATCTGTCGTAACAGTGCGGTTTTGGGTTTTCTTTTTTCGTGGCGGCCTCCCGCTTTGACTTTAAGACTTACAACACCCTCCGCGGCTAGGGTTTCTCCTTTTTTAAGTTGTGAGCTCGGGCTCATCGGGTTGTTGAAGGCCCCCCGCTTGTACGCTCGGGAAAACTGTTTCATAAATTCTTCGTTTTTCGCTTCGTTCAGCAACTTGGTTAGACCTTTCTCCCTAGCCTGGGCGGGAAATGATATTCCTAATCTGGTTGCTTCCGTCCTTTGTCGCACTTTCGGTGGGACTCTTGAGGTTTTTGCTTTGGTGTGGAGGGTTTTTGGTTTGGTTTTTTGTTTGGTGGGGAGGGTTTTGAGTTGTGAGCTCGGTTTGGTGGGCTTGGCGTTAGACTCTATCTCACTAATCGGTAGGTGTGAGATAATTGTCTTTCGCTTTGTCAGCCTCATATTTTTTGTGACAGACATCATTTTTGTAGTGCTATATACAAATGTAATAGCAAATATACTTTTCTCAAAAACGGAAATTAATTAATAATTATAAAGAGAGGTTGTATTCCTTCAATTGGGTGTATATTCAAAATTGGATCTATTTATTTATTTTCTCATAAGTTTTGAAGTGCTATACAATAACAAATATACTTTTCTCAAAAACAGAAACTAATTAATAATTATAAAGAGAGGCCTGTGCCTGTGGATCTAGCCTTTACCAAAAACCTCAGGGTACACCTAGCCCAACTGAACACGTCGTACAACCTGTTAAATGGGTTGTAGCAGCACACTACTTAAAACAGTGCCCGCCAGTGATTGTTATTTTGGGGAGACTGTCACATTATACTTCCCATCCCCCCTAGATGAAGGTTTTGGAATCTGGAACTCATCCACGAATTTAAGGTCTCTATTCTCGACGACCGAGCTAAAGAGTTGAAAAACTATTATCCGATTTCGGTCGTTCTAGAAATTTCAAATTGAAATCAAGTTTTCCCAAGTTATAAACCTCAATATTATGAGTATCTATGGGCCAGATAGTTCTTCCAATTTATTATCCCCACCGAAATACAAATATGATTCAGGTGGTGGATTCACCCCCACAAAGAGTGAGTTTGTTTACCTACCGGGAAAACCGTAGCGCTGGTTGATGACACTGTGGCTTCAGCTACAAAGCACATTAGTACAAGTATAACACAACTGAGGACGGACGTCCTAACATCTATAACACAAGTTCACAAAGAGGCCCGGAAGGGGCTTGAGGAAGTCCGGACGGAGATTGAGAAAGCCCAAGCAGAGACACATGCGGACCTTACGGAAGCTTATGGGGTGTTGCGCTCTAAGGACCAGACAGCACTTACTGAACTAGACGGAAAAATAACAGAATTTCGGGAAGAGGCCCGGGTGGGGATTGAGGGAGTCCGAACGGGTATTGAGAAAGCCCGATCAGACCACCAGACGGACCTTGCGAAAGCATATGGGGTGTTGCGCTCAGAGCATCGAACGGGTATTGAGAAAATCCGATCAGACCACCAGACGAACCTTACGAAAGCTCAGAGCAGCAAAAGGTTTATGAGGAAATTGCTGAAGCACTCATAGTGCGGGACGTCGCGATGGGAGAAATACGCCCCAGAAAACCCATCCTAACAGTTTGGGCTGAGGAGCGTGGCCCATTGAATGAGGGGACCTATGAATATTCATTTGGCGCCAACGCGAACAATAGATATGGGGGGTACGTCATGACATTTCCAGGTACACTTCTCCGAATGGCGGTCTGCTCGGTTAATTTTAAGGGTAATTATGTGGGCGCGGTCACCGTACATCTCGTGTGGATGGGGAAGAACGGGCGATTGGAGTCACTAAACTCGCTGGACAGAGGTCAGGGATGTTTTTGTCCGCCGATGACAATCCAATTAAAGTTTCCGAAGGTAGTATTATTAACTTTGTTACGAAAATCGCTGACTCAGCGAGTTCTTCCACTGTTGTAACATTGTTAATTCAACTTGATATATATGGCGAGTGATTCCCCCAATTTCAACGTGCTCGGGAGCGGAGTTCCAATCGCGATTGGAGATCGGAAGTTGGATGTTGGCTCTTCGACCCCTTCATATTTTAGATTGGAAAATATCGTAGAGATGCAGGATATTCTAAAACGAGAGGGTGAAATGAGGAAAATGAATGCTAAAATGTATACACATGCGGCAAATATAGCGGAGGGGGTCAGCGCCGTCCTGGCAGCGATTTCTATAATGGGTGGGGCTGGAACCGCCGCACTGTTGTCCACAGTTGTGGCAATCCCTTTCGCAGGGGGTTTGAGTGGTGTGGCCGCATGTGTTTATTTCTCGTATATAAACCTAACTTGGTTGGGGCAGTTAAGTATGTTTTATTATTTGTTTTATTATATTATATTATGTTTTCTATTTAATAATAGAGGTGTTCAGCTTTAAATTAATAAAAAAATAAAATAACGAACCATCCGGAAGATATCGTGTGAACTATGTAACCTCGCTAAGTGTGAACTATATAACCTCGCTAAGTGTTTATAAATAACCCGTGTCTGTGTAAATCGATAACCCTGCTGTGTAAATCGATAACCCGTTTTCATACCGTCGATAAGGAGAAATACACTGGGCTATACACACATGTTCATAACACGTGTAATTGGAACATTGTCATCTGCTTGGTGTTTGTGATGCTTACACCGAATATGTATGTACAGTGAAACATTTATAAACTGGACACCTACTATGCATGTAAGGTGGAACATTTCTAAATTGGACACTTAATATGGTTGTACAGTGGAACATCTCTAAATTGGACACTTAATATGTTTGTACAGTGGAACATCTCTAACTGGACACTTAATATACATGTAAGGTGGAATATCTCTAAATTGGACACCGAATATGCTTGTACAGTGAAACCTCTCTAACTGTTAATTGAAACCATTGCAGATCGAGGACGGATTTTAGGTAGCCGAAAACCAGTCCGAATCGGGGACGGATTTTATTTTCTCACAGAAGAGGGTTTTGTTGACTGGCGTTTTCCACCGTTTCTCACGGTTTTTTTTGTTATATATGGGGTCATATACACATCGGTGTG
>CM055279.1:65763744-65812594 GCA_029237695.1 Conchocele bisecta | reverse complement strand
TAAATGACCACGGGATGGGATAGAGTAGTATATAGGGAGTCAAAATGATACCACCTACGTTGGTATCATTTCCACCCCTATATACTACCCCCACCACCCCCACCCCCGAAAAATAAAAAATTGGTTAACGAGGAAATTGTTCCCCACCACCCCCGAAAAATCAAAAATTTGTGTCATAAATACATCATATATTTTTCACGTCCAATTGAACAGATAAAACTATACTAATAAAAAGGATTTATTTTTGTCTCGTCGTCATAAATACATCATGTTTATTTTTCAACACGGCATTTTCCTCCTCCAATATAGCTAATTGATTTCTACGATGTCGAATTGTAGTCCAATTATATTGGTGTCTATCGCAATGGTATTTGGAACTACTATAGGCGGGGTAGTTGAAACATGGTAGTTGAAAACCTCCTCAATTTTGCCACGGATTTTATAAATTTCTTCTAATAAATTTCCGATTTAAATGCGTCCTCGCGCAATAGTCTATATTCCAACACCATATTTTCCTCCTCCGATATAGCTAATTGATTCCGTAGATCAGCAACTAATTCTACCAGCTCTAGTCTATCACGTTCCCCTTTAGCTAATTGATTCCGTAGATCAGCAACTAATTCTACCAGCTCTAGTTTACCACGTTCACCTTTAGCCACCTGACAGCGTAGTTGCATATGTCTACAAAGAGTTTGGGCACTAACGAATTTACAAGGGCATCTGGGGCATTGAAATTGTGGGGGGACACAAGGAAACTTTCTACGTCTCGCTAGATGCATTCGTAGATAGTCTTTACGTGTAAACGTTTTATAACAAGTCTCACACTCCATTATATATGTATATGTATATGTATATGTTTATATTCAATTGGACGTAAAAAAAACTTAATGTTTTACGTCCAATTGAAGATAAATTCATAGGTTATATATACAGAAAATATGATAACGCCAGAAATAGAAAGTTTGAGAAGAGAAGCCGAATCTCTAGGGATTACTTATAGTACACGGTTGAGAGTTAGGGGGTTGACAAAGCTGATAAATGCCACAAAGAATGAGGCGTTTATGAAGCGGTTTACCCGCGCCTATAAAAGAGGGGCATTTAAAGACCTCTCACTAGCGGAGGAAGTTGGTAACAGAATTCAAAAAGAAAGTATTGCGGAGCTAAGGGCTAGTGTAATTAATTCTAAAGAATTACCTTCAAGCACAAATAATTTGTCTCAAATTAGACACACAGGTGACCAAATACCAAATAAAAGATCTATAGTTCGCGCAATAGTGGAAAAAGGTGAAGAAATATTGGGGGCTCACGATGAAACATTGGAAAAGGTAGAAAATGGAAGACGGGTAGTTACATTATCCTTTCGTAAAACATTGACATCAACGAGTCTGAACGCATGTCCGATAAACTCGCTCCGTATCTAACAACAAATTTTTATTTGAGATATTCATATTCTTACAAGCTAGAACATATGGAGGAAACTAAAAATGGAAAACCTAAAACTATAATATTTCACAAAAATCTCGGTGGTAGCGAACCACTATCATCAATGAAAACCGTTAAAAAATGGCTGTCAGATAAGGAGCAAACACGAATAATGTCCGATAAAATAGACAGACCAAATACAAAGTGGAAGTTTGTAAGATGGGTAGAGGTTTTTGTAAAGCTAATACAGGGCAGTAGGGGAATAGATTTGGGACTACAATCCAAAGAAGCAGCAGGAGGAGAACTTCCAGAATGGTTGAGGAATAGAAAAGGTATGTATTCTTTAGATAAGTATAATGACGATCTTTGTCTGTTCAGGTGTCTAGCTATGCACCTTGATAAAAAGATCAGACCTGACAGATGTACAGAAAAAGCGGAAGAACTTAGTAAGCAATATTTCGGTAGTAATGTTGTTTCACCAATTCCTTTTTCAGATCTAAAAAAGGTTGAAGAGGTTTTTAAGGTATGTATTGAAATATATCAACCAACCAAATATGATGTATGGTGGTTGAAAAAGGTACCAGCACACTATAATGAAATAGGTAATAAACCAATGACAATAGGACTGTTTAATAATCACGCATTTCTGATAAAAAACCTTAAAAACCTATCTAAAACTTACGCCTGCCAGAATTGTAAACAGAGATTCACAAAAGCGAGTAATATGAAGAGACACGGACCAACATGTATGAAAGGTGAGACAAGAATAGTATGTGATGGTAATTATTTAGAGCGCCCGCGTTCGTCGTTCGAGAAAGCGTTTTACCCAAAAAGTTATAACAGTTATGGGGCGATCGATTGGATGTATTCTGTGGAAAAGCGGGAGGGAATTCACATTCACCACGAACAGTGCGGACACGGGGTGAAAGATGGATTTTAGGAGCTCCAGTAGATGGATACTGTCCAGAAACCAATACCGTATATCAATATCACGGCTGTTACTGGCACGGGTGTGAGATTCATGCAAAGCATAAAAAAGAAGAACGCGCATCCACAATGAGAAGAGATAAAGTTATTAGAAAAAGCAAAGAATTCAACCTAGTAGTTATGTGGGAATGCGAATTTCGAAGAACGGGTAAAGTATATAAAGATCGGTTTTCGACACTACTCTTTATCCATATCAGATAGTATACGATTTTGAGGCGTATCTCAACCCAGAATTTGAAACGCTAGGTAATAGTTTAGAGTACGAAGCTGAGCACGTTCCGGTAAGCGTTAGTATAGGAGATAATTTCTCAGGAACAGTAACTCATATTTGTGATAAAGATCCCGCAAAACTTATAGAAAAATTCGTAGAAGATTTGAAAGTCAGGGGAAAAGCTATAAGAGAAGAAGTGTGGTCAAGATATGGGTTTAATACAGAACATTTACGTAAAAACCAAATCGCCAAGATCGAACAGAGGATAGAGCAAGTGCCGGTTATAGGTTTTAACAGCAGTAAGTACGATATAAACTTAATAAAGAAGTACCTAGTAGGCGAACTGGCATCAACAACAAAGAAAGTAATGGTCGGAAAACGGGCAAACGCAACAATATTTCTATTTACTCCAGAGTTTAGATTTCTTGATGTAATACTTTATCTAGGACCTGGTGTAAGTAATGATAGTTGGATAAAAGCCTACGAATGCAAAGGACAGAAATCTTTCTTTCCTTATGAGTGGTTCGATTCTCCAGACAAACTGGATTACCCAGGACTACCGGATATAGAGAATTGGTATTCCAAACTATCTGGGAAAATGTTAATAGATGAAACAGAATTAAGTAAATGTCGTAGAATTTTCGAAGAAAATAATATGAAAACTTTCAGAGATTGGTTGAAATATTATAACGATTTAGATGTAGCACCGTTCCTAGAAGTGGTGGAAAAAATGTGTGAATTTTATAAACACAGAGGTGTGGATATTTTCAAAGATGCGGTAACACTACCTGGAGTAGCTATACAATATTTATTGAGAGGAACCATTAAAGAACAAAAATTTATACCGGAGGATGCTCTATATGCACCAACAGAAGAAACATACGAAATGATGAAGGACGCTCTAGTTGGCGGTCCATCAATAGTATTTACACGATATGCAGAAGCCGGTGTTTCAAATATTAGATCATTTGGATCAAATGGAATTAACAAACCTTGCAAGGCTATTTTGGGGTATGATGCAAACGCGTTATATTTATCTACGTTAAATAAAGATATGCCGTGTGGGAGAGAAACTATACACCATATAGATGCCCCACATAATCCTAAATTTATTAAAAAGTTTTGTAAAAGAGTTTTATCTGGAGACTGGTTTGGGTTTGCGGAGGTGGATATAGAAGTTCCACACAACTTGAAAGATAAGTTTTCTGAAATGTCCCCAATATTTATAAACAGAGAAGTAGATGTTGATGAGGTTCCAGCACACATGATAAAATATTTGAAAGATACTGGAAGAACTAGAGGAAATGGAAGAAAATTGGTGGGTTCTATGTCGGCCACCAAAGTATTGCTGTACGCGCCACTGTTGAAATGGTATTTAAAACACGGCCTAGAAATAACGGGAGTTCATCGTGTTATAGATTATATTAGTGGTAAACCCTTCGAATGGTTCGCAAAAGAAGTTACAGCCGCAAGACGAACAGGTGATGTAGAACCAAATAAGAAACCAGTAGCGGATATAATGAAATTATTAGGCAATTCGTGTTGTGGAAAAATGATAGAGGCAAAAGAGAGACATTTAAATACGACATATACACAAGATGAAACCTGTGTTGACAAAGCGTTAAGATCTGCATTCTTTGACGATTTGGAAGAGATAGGAGATGCGTACGAAATATCTTCCTGAAAACCCCGGTGTGCAGTAAAGAGCCCCTTCCACTGTGGAATAGCGGTTTATCAACTAGCTAAATTGAGAATGTTGGAATTTTACTACGAAATTCTGGACAAATACGTAAAAAAAGAAGACTTTGAATTAATACAGATGGACACGGATAGTACGTATATAGGAGTTAGTGGAAAAACGATAGAGGAATTGATTAGACCTAACTTAGTAGACGAGTTTGAAAAAGAAAAAAATAAATGGTTGGCTTGGGATAAATGGAGCGAAAGAGAGCCCGGACTTTTAAAAATGGAATTTAGCGGGGATAGGGCGATAGCGTTATCTAGTAAGTGTTATTTCGTAGAAAAAAATAATTTCACTAAAGATAAATCATTTGAATCAAATGTGGAACAAATTAAAATTAATAAAAACTCTGCGAAAGGAATGTCCAAGAGAACTAACAATTTAAATTGGGATAGATATAAACGAGTACTAAGTGAAACTACAGAAGATGGAAAACACATTATAGATGTAGCACAAAATAGAGGATTTAAAATGAAAGACGGCGTTATGAAAACGTACTGTCAACAAAAATTAGGACTCTCGGCATACTACGATAAAAGACGCGTGTTACCAGACGGAATACATACAGAACATCTCTAAAGAATCTGACGATCCGGGGGTAGCTGGGTGTCAGAAGGCACCATAAGAAGTTCTTCGCGAACAAACCCTCGAGATGGCCCATCATCCAAATAGTAGAGCACGGGCTCATCAGGTTTGGTAATAGATCGATCTAGATGATATACATTGAGAGACCACACGGGATCAGTCGCGCGGCGGCTGCCACCTTCGAGCTCTCCCGGTTGATAGAGGTACCGGACGTCAATATCTGATGGAAGCCGCTGCTCCTCTAAACCAACGGGTCGCCCGCGCGAGACGGTAGAGGGCTTGCTCGTCACCCTTTTAAACTTGATAGCATCTACAGGCTTCTTACCTATCAATCTGGTCACCTCTCCGTTCAGTGCGGAGACCACGGCAGGCAGTCTGGCCACCCACTCGGTCGATCGTGAATGGGGGTCTACAAGTTCTTTGGCGTATTGGTGTCCGAACAGTCTCTCAGCAGGGTCGAGGGGGTTCGATTGAAGCGTTCCACGATCCCCTGGTCCCGGTGGATGTTGACGCGGCCGCGTCTGATAGAAACTTTGTGCTTAGACAATAGATGAGAGACCGCGCCCATGAACTCGCGGCCGGGATCGACCTGGAGAAGATTCGGCCATTTGAGAGGACTCCTCTTATATCGGGAAAGAGCCTCGGCCACCTCCTTAGACTCTTTAGTGGCCAACGGCTCAGCCCCCTTATAACGACTCGCTACGTCAACGATTGTCAGTGCGTACTTGTACGTTTTGCGACCGACGCGATCGTGAGGGAGAAACAGGAGATCCGCTTTGTGAACTTGGTTCGGCACCGGCACGTCGAATTTCGGGCGCGGAATATTGTGAGGCGCGGGTAAATAATTCTGCCAGATGGCCTGCTTCTTGAGCCATTCCTTGACAGCGTTTTCTGAAACCTTGGTCGCCGCCGCGAGGTTCTTGATGGCCGCGAGTCCCTTCCAGTACCCGCGGGGGCTATAGTATGTATTCGACAGCTTGCGCGCTAAGCGAACCGAGGGTTTGGTATCAAGTTTGCGCGTGTTCATCGTATGCGAAGTATTCTAATATATCGGACAATCTCCAACATGCCCTCGCAGTTCGTCGGTAATCTGCGTCGTTAATAATAAACCTTTGTTGGAAGTTTCGCTGCAGCCCCAATCGCGTTTGGGTTGGAACAGGAGAGGGGAATCTAATTCATCTAACATCCGCTTTGCGAAAAGGGTGGCCGCTTTTTCGTCCTCGCGCCACGTCTCGAGAGAATCTCGGGCCAGACGAATCATACTCTTTGCACCAGGTAAACGATGTTTTTGGGCAGTGTAGCCTACATCGATCATAGCGTCATAAAGTTCGTCAACTAACAGCGTTCTATATATATATTTTTATAAAAAAAAATTGTTTTAATTAATTAATTATTTTATATAGTAGCCGACGAGACCCACCACACCCATTCCCACGACGATGAACGCGATCTCGCGGTCTTTTTGGGCCTCTGACGGTACATAGAAATCTGAAAGTTGTGGCTCGCGATCCATTGGATCGAGACTTTTGTGCGGATATGCCAGCGCGTACTCGCGGTTGGCTTCTTCAACGTTATGGAAAGTTCAGTATTTGTTCAGCAATTGCTAAGCATTGTTCAGCAATTGCTAAGCATTGTTAAGCATTACAATAGCTTATTACTTTGTAATTTTTTCAAAATTATTAATTAATTGATAACTTTATAAGCAGTTGGTTGATCAGTCTTTAGCAGAAGCTTGGCGTGCTTAGTTTCGGAAAGCATCTGTCGAACCTCCAGGCGCTCCTCGCGCGTTGGGATAACGTCATTCTCTCGAAGACAGTCATCGAATGAGTCTCGGTCCTTGCAGTGAAAGAGGGCGACACATTTCGTTTGCTCGCGCAGATCCTTGAGGACGGCGTTGTATTTTTGAGTGGAGATCCATACTCTTTGCCTCGCATGGCAGCCAGAAAATGCGAGCTCGGAGAGCATGTCCTTCTTTTTGGTCATCGCCGCCTTGGCCGAGCAATCGTCAATCACATATAGGGTGGGCTCACCCTGGAATCTTTGGTATAAACCACGCAATCAATCGTGAAGCCTATCACCCGGGTCAATAATGTATACCTCAGGGTCGGTCCATATCCACGGGCGCCGCTGATAAGTATCGTTGTGCCGCACAGTGGGACACAGGATCACAATGTGACGAAAGGCATCGCGGTAGGACTCCTCGAGCAAGTCGAGGATGAAAACCGTTTTTCCACATCCTGTCTGCCCACATATTATGGCAGAGTGAGCATCTCCAATCATGAATTGGTATTGATTGCTAGATGTCTTAATTAATTCTTTAGAATTATGTATTAATAAATCGTTAGATGATTTCTTTATTAATAAATCGTTAGATGATTTTTTTATTAAATCAGTAGATCGCTGATACGTATCGGCCATCTTCGATGTTCAGTTGTGCGTCTGTAATTATATATAAGTACACGTTCAATGGCCCGGCTCCGTCCGCCTCTTTGGTTATCTGGATCGTCACACCCTCACTAGCGTTCTCAACTTGGCGTCCGCTACCGTGTATTTGGTCATCGTCGCTGGCTCGCATGTCTAGCCATAACACGTATTTGGTATTCAGGAACTCCTCGAGGGAGACGGCCGAGAGCTGCAGGTCTTTGGCAACTGCTGCAACCTCCGGAGAGCGATTAGAGCCGGCAGCAAACTGCTTTCTTACTTCATCCCACTGCTGGTGCGCGCGAAGACCAGCGCTGTAGAGTTGATTGGGGACTCCCTCGATCGTCACCTCTACCTTCGTGATTTTGGGGTTATAGAATCTGTCGGTTTTTCTAGCACCGAGCGATAACCGAGCCTCCTCGAACAGCATTAGTATACCTTTCATCGAGCGGGCGGGTACGTTGACATTAATATTCCACAATGTGTCGCTTTTGTCTTTCGTCATCTTGCGATGGCGAAGAACTCGGTCGTAAAGTATGGCAACGCGCCCGGAGTACTGTGTTCTGATCAATCGCGCGAGTTCGGGCATCGTGACCATGTCGTACTCCAGCGAAACATTATCGATCGTATACGTTGATAACACGTCGGTGGATATGAGAACTCGGCCGTAGTCGTTGAACGTTAGTTCGTATTCGAGGCGGTCAGCCAAAGCACTCTGATAGTAGGGCATGTGGCTCTCCAGCAACTCAAAGTCGAGCGGGATGTAGAAGCGGTTGCCGTAAGCGCCCGCGACTGCGTTGTCGCTCGCGTTGCCATCTACCTTGTTACCAGCCCCGATTCTAAGTCTGGGTTACGTTCCTCTTTCTGCTGGTGTCAATACCCTGATATACCGCATTTTAGCACTCTTGCGCCGTCTTCCATAGGTCCTGATAACAATGGTAGACGTCGCTGTCATCGATCGACATCACCTCATTACCAGAAATCTTTATCATAGTCTTCTTGACGATGGCGCGACCCAGGTTCTGAACGACGGTTCGGTCCGCGTCCGTCGACGTTAGCGAAATAGTGAAAGCGAGACGAACAGTACCCGGAACAATGACGTCGTGAGTTCCGAGGTTGGGGAAGCGGACTAAGAGCTGCTGGTTCTGGTCGATCGTCGATGGGTTGTTCGTAATAACGACACTCTGTCTCACACCTTTTGCCCCGAGGGGCTCACGCAGTCTGCGGTATGGATTGAGTTTTCGACCGTATTGACTCGAAGACATAATTAATTTTATTGAAACTATTAAACCTGTATTGTTTTGTCTTTAATATAATAATAATTATTAAAGATGGCTGGTCTCGATATTGGCATGGACGAATTCGATCGCACTACGGGCGACCGAGACGATTACCTCGATGATTACCTCGATGATGATGATGATGATGATGATATCAATCCATATAGCCGCGGAGAGGGCTTGGACGGTGATGAGGACGAAACGACCTTCATAAAGCCCCCACCCGAGGCGAGTACATATTTCGAAATGTGGGAGGACCAACCCAAAACTCCGGCATGGGCGGGCGGTTACGAGATTCCTGCGGGATATCGCCGAGGGTGAGCTGGCGTCTCTCGAGGAAACGGATACTCTGGTGAAACGGTGGGAGAGTGAGGTGTCTCTACACGGCATCATTGCCCCGTTGGAGTTCCGCAGCACTAAAAGAGGAGACCTGTGGGTTAAATGGAGCAATAGCTGGAAGTTGCTGACGTACAAGAACGACCCAACGAAGTTCCTCAGCACCTCTTCATTGAACCGATATGGAGCACCCCTCCAACGAGCTCTCGGAGTGATCGACGACATTCGGGCGCCGCTGCCTACAAAACTGATAAAAACCTTTCAGGCTACCGACGAAACGCTGGCGAAGACGGCCGCCACTATAGAAACGATCGAGCTCAGCGAGATCCCTCGCGTAGCCACCGACGTTATTAACACGATTGAAACCACGGTCAACGAAATAAACGGCACGAAGTTTGACCCACCGTTACCTCTTCGCGAACTCCGGGGACTCGATAAGGTTCTGCAAACAACTCGGGGCGAACTAGTCAATAACCTCTCCAAACTCTCAGCGCTGGACAAACATATCGCTCTAGAAGAAAGAAAAATAAAGGAAGCACGGGGCGATATAGAATCTGCCGAGCGGATCAACAAACTCCTGCGGTCGTTGCGGGACGAAAGAGAAGCTCGATTGGAGGCTGCCTCGACTAACCGTGAGACGCTTTCCGGTCAATTAAGTCGGAGCCGCGAAACAATCTCGATGGTCCTGCACGAGGACACTACACTCGGTGCGCGTATTCGCACTCTGTTCAGAGAGAAGGGCGTCATGATAATAACCGTCATCGCGGCTTTCAGCATGATTATATCGACCCTAATTCTATCTATATCGTCTCTATTTGTAGCTGTCAATGCTGGTGCTGCACCAGCACCAGCTCCAGCACCAGCTCCAGCACCAGCACCAGCACCAGCACCAGATCCATCCGGTGGGGCCAAAAAATGGATAAAAAAACAACTAAAAGCCCTCGCCAATCTACTGGCTAAATTAGCAGGAAAGTTGGCTGCCGCGCTGCCTGGGTTGATCGGGGGTCTCCTCTCCTTCGTGTTATCAATATTATCAAAAACGGCCGGATGGCTCGCCAATAATACTTGGGCTTTAATCGTGGCAATCGCCGGTCTCCTATTATTCTCTGCCAGAGAGTTCCTACAACCAAAGCGTAAATAATCCGATCGCCACGAGGGCGATGACGAGCCCTAATTTCTCCTCCTCGTGTGTTGTGCTTCCAATTTCACACAATCTGCGATTGATTGGTGCTTCTCCAATCGCGATTGGTCTGTTGATGGAACTCGATGGTGCATCCAATTTACGAATTGGGGGTACTGGGTTCAATTTACGAATTGGGGGAGGTGTATCCATTTTGTGTTTTATGAAATCGGTTCCACTGTTGAACCCGATCATGTTGGGGTGGGGGTGCGCTTGATGATATCCGTGTTCACGTTACCGTTGTGGCCGATTTTTTGATTGGCGGTGGCGATTACGATCTGATTATTGTAACCGTCAACCGGGTCGTCTCGTAGTATCATATTGCTCGGTGCCATATAAAGACCTATTCCAAATACATAGTCTACTTGGGTGCTGGCATTCTGCAAAACGTCTTGATAATTCTGGATCGCCTTCTCCAGGTCCACCCTAGCTGAGATGGCGTCCTCTACAAGTGCCAAGAATTGTTT
This sequence comes from Conchocele bisecta, assembly GCA_029237695.1. Classification (NCBI taxonomy): domain Eukaryota; kingdom Metazoa; phylum Mollusca; class Bivalvia; order Lucinida; family Thyasiridae; genus Conchocele; species Conchocele bisecta. The sequence goes on along the minus strand of CM055279.1, from coordinate 65,801,964 downwards.
TTGTGCATCAAACGCTGTTCCCGTGCCCAGTATAGAACTGCGAGTTTGCTTCTGTGCGCCGAGGATGGCCCAGACGTACGTGCGAATGGAGTCGTTGACGCGAGTAACCCCAGCCTGCGTGAACCCTTGACCCGTATCTAACATAAATGTACCCCACGCGTTCTGAACCTCAGCAGCCTGCTGTATGTAATCGACGTGAGCCAGTTTCGGAGGTAACATTTTACAAGAAAACATGCCGCAGTGCCGACCTCCAGACACTTCCGGCCCGAATGTCATCGTCGCGGGGTCAAAATTCCCGGCATTCCGACTGACGATGTGGTCACCGGAGTGATCGTGTCTAAAATCAGTCTGTGCCCAATTTCCAGACTGGCCCCGAATGAGAACGTCCCCGAGGCCGGTGCTGGTAGGAAATGCTTTCTGTCTCCAGTCCGCGTCTTTTGAAACGTTAAATTCGTTACACAGTCTTTCCAACGCCATACGGTCGTATGCGTTGGAAATGGGATCCCAGGCGTCGTCTTGAGGTAGTGAAACACCTATTTCTTTGAGAATCCTCCTAATAGTATAATACGCGTGAAAGTTTGTAGACACTTTCGGAGCATTGACATTCTTGGATGTCAGATGGTCTTTTATGTGAAACTCACACCCGGCTGTTGCGCACCATACAGCGAAATTTATTTGGTTCTGCCAAAACTGCATCGGTGTTGCTTTCCACCCGTTTACCGCCTTCATCGTAGTAATCTTGGGCAACCTATATTGTTCAAAGATGTTAGGAAAATTGGTGGCAAAGCCGCTGTCCGGTCTAACCGTTACGGTTGGGTGTACAAGGTGGTTAACAACGTCTTTTTGCGTGTATTTACCTCCGACCGCGTACTTTACATTAGAGTTAAAGCTAAATGCTTTGGTATCCATTGAAAGATATTATTATGTTTGCTACTATCACTAATGTTCAAAAAGAGAGTTGTGAACTTCAAAAATTAATAGACAACTGCTGCGGAAAACGCCGGGTAGGCCTTAGATCAATCACCTTCACGGTTGGGTGGAAAAACATTGAAATGTTTAAGGATATCAAAGGAATAGAACGGGTAGAGGCTATCACACCCGTAGCTTTTGGGGAATCAGCTGCCGGATTACTTCCTGGCCTTTGGGGTTTCAGAAATGTCCAAGCTTTAATCGCAAGGAATATACCTAGTAGTGTCACTCTCGAAATCTCAAAAGCCACGGGGATTGCGACATTGGACGTTGATAAAAAATTAGAGATCACTCCGGGGTTGGCCTCAATGTTAGGATTTAAATATGAACCCCATTACAACGAGGATGAAGGGCGACTGGTCCCGGGGACCTTTGTCTTCACCGAGGGTTATCACCGCGGCGATACCCCAGTAAACTTCGCCTTCACGAAAACTCTCGGGGTGCACTTTGATCGGGTGAACACATCGTACAACAATGTAGACGGATCCCCCAGCACATTACGGAAAACCGTGCCCGCCCGCGACTGTTTCTATGGCGAGACTGTGACCTTAGACTTCCCACACCCCGAGATGAAAGTTTTGGAATCGGGACACATCCACGAGTTGAAGATTTCTATTCTTGATGATAAAGGGCGAGAGTTGAAGAACGATTACCCGATTTCGGTCGTCCTAGAAATTTCAAATTAATTAATAATTTTGAAAAAATTAAGAAACTTATTTAGAATTAAACGCATGTTCGTAATTTATATATATCAACATTATTGAAAATGAGTATATACGGACCAGGTAGTTCTTCCGATTGGGTGACAAATTCAAAGAATTTGGAACCGGCAGAAGGGGGATTCATCCCGACAGAGGGCGACTTTTTAACTACCCAAAAAACAAAGGCCTTGATCAATAGAACTATATCGATGGCCACGGACGAGATTCATAAGAGTCTACTATCACAACTTAGAGAATATGCCCTGGTTGTGAATACACAAAGTCGTGAAGAAACGCATACGGAACTAAACGAACTAGGTAAAAAAATAACCAAATTTAGAAAAGATGCCCGGTTGGGTATTGATAAAGTCCGAGAAGACCAGCAGGCAGACCTTACGGAGGCTTATGATGCGTTGCGCTTAGAGGACTCTCTCACCAGAGAAGCGACACTTACTGAATTAGACGTTAAAATAATCGATTTTCGAAAGTAGACCCGGTTGGGTATTGAGGGAGTCCGAGAAGACCGCCAGGCGGACATTACGGAGGCTTATGATGCGCTGCGCTCAGAGGACTCTCATCAGAGAGAAGCGGCACTTACCGAACTAGGAAAACAAATAACCAAATTTCGAAAAGAGGCCAGGTCGGGTATTGCGAAAGCAAGAGAAGACCACCAGGCGGACCTTACGAAGGCTTATGAGGTGTTGCGCTCAGAGGACTCTCTCATCAGAGAAGCGGCGGTTGCCGAACTAGATAAAAAAATAACCAAATTTCGAAAAGAGACCCGGTCGGGTATTGATAAAGTCCGAGAAGACCACCAGTCCAACCTTGCGGAGGCCATTGCGGAGGCTTATGATGCGTTGCGCTTAGAGAACTCTCGCAGCAAAGAATCGACACTTACTGAACTAGACGAAAAAATAGCCGAATTTCTGAAAGAGACCAGGTCGGGGGTTGAGGGGGTCCGAGAAGACCACAAGGAGGCCATTGCTGAGGCTTATGGGGCGTTACGCAGAGGACTCTCTCAACAGAGAAGCGGCACTTACTGACCTATACGAAAAAATAACCGAATTTCGAAAGGAGGCCCGGTTGGGTATTCATAAAGTCCGAGCAGACCACCAGGCGGCCCTTGCGAAGGCTTATGAGGTGTTGCGCTCAGAGGACTCTCTCATCAGAGAAGCGGCACTTACTGAACTAGACAAAAAAATAACCAAATTTCGAAAAGATGCCCGGTCGGGTGTTGAAAAAGCCCCTGAAGGCCACCAGGCGACCATTACGGAGGCTTATGATGCGTTGCGGTTTATGAGGACTCTCGTCAGCAGATGAAGCGGCCTCTTTACCGAACTAGACGGAAAGATAACCGAAGTTTCTTATAAACTGAAACATGATCGTATAGCAGCGACCAAATCTCTTGAGGAGGCCTCTTATAAGTTTCGTACTGAGGCATATACCTCAAACAAGGCACTTGCCGGAATAGTGCGAACAATGAAAACGCAAAAACGTGTGATAACAGTTTGGGCTGAGAAGCGGGGCTCATTGGTTGAGGGGCTCCCTGAATATTCGTTCGGTGCCAAAGCGAGTAATACATGTGGGGGATACACTATGACAACTGCAGGTACACTTCTCCGAATGGCGGTCTGCTCGGTTAATGCTAATGGTAAACCTGTGGGCGAGGTCACGATAAATCTCGTAGTAGATGGGGAAGAACGGGCAATTGGAGTCACTAATCGCGCTGGAGATAGTTCGTCGGTGGTTTCGTTCGCCGGTGACGATCTAATTAGACTTTCCGAAGGTAGTGTTATTAACTTTGTTACGAAAATCGCTGACCAAGAGAGTTCTTCCACTATTGTCTCATTGTTAATTGAACTTAATTTGTAAAATACTAATATATTGAAATAAATTTAAATATGAACGAATCACTGTATCCAATTCTCAATACCGATCCATCAACACTGTATCCAACTCTCAATACCACTCCATCTCCAATTAACGAAAGAAGTTCAGATTTTAGGTTGAATACTATCGTCGCTATGCAGGATATTTTAGTTAGAGAATGTGCAAATAGAAAAAGACACGCTAACAAATATAAGCGCGCGGTGAACATAGCTGAAGCATCTAGTACGGTTCTGGCAAGTTTATCTGTAATGAGTGGTGCGGGGACTGCTGCAACGCTATCTACAATTGTAATGGTTCCACTTGCAGGGGTTTTGAGTGGAATTACCGTTTTATCTGGAATACTTTGTATGGTAATTAGGGCGGCGGGTGGAAAACTCGAGAAAAAAAGTAGAAAACATGATAGAATATCCGTTCTCGCTAGGTCTAAGAAAAATAGCATCGACGTTATGGTGTCCAAAGCGTTGGCCGATAAGAAAATATCAAATTTAGAGTTTGAATCCGTGGTGGAAGAAATGGGGAGATATGAAGAATTAAAAAATGGTATAAGAATCAAGGCGCGCGCCACCATGCCCAAAATTGAGTGTACTGATTGGGATAAATTTAGGGTAAAACTTGGAAATAAAGTCGGAGGAAATGTTACAGCACCATTGTGATATTTTATAAAATATTTTTTTAAAAAATAATTAATTTTCTAATTTTGTTAATTTTATAATTTTCCTAATTTTTTCAAAATTATTAATTATATTGGTGCAGTAAACAAATTTACATACCTATACAACATGTGTTTTTCACTGAGAATTACGCCGTAATCGCATAACACATTCAGTCGAGGATTACACTGTAATCACCTGTGTAAATTGATACACTCGGCTATAAATAACTGTCTGTTTACCTCGGCTATCAATTTACGTATGGTTCATAACCCGTGTAATTGATAATTGTACAACACTAGGTAATGTTTATCATAACAGCCTACGTGGTCGTGTGGGTTAAGGAGGAGATACTCTATAGAGACGAGGGTCGTGGGTTCGCGCCGCGGTTGGAGCTAAACATTTTTATTTATTTATTTATATCCCTACAAATGTGGTCGCTATGGTAAACAACTGCTTGACAACGGCGTTCGGAGTCCGACCGCTTGAGGTTGATGAAAAATAAATTGCCAGTTTACAAAAAAAAAAAAAATGGGCAGACAACTCCGGCCGTTGTCATGACACGATCTTTGACCTTAGCAGGTTCATGGGGATAAATGGACGCGCGGTTTCAGGGAGATGTTATTTGTCTTAGCATCAACATTGCTGTTCAATAAAAAAAAAATTCAATTTCTTTATAAGCGATATCGTAGAAATGTATATTCGTAAACGAATCGTTGGGTTTTAACAATTTTATATAATACACCTTAGTTTCATATCCGATACGCATTATCCGTCTTAATGTTTGTATTTGCCTATTGTATAGTTGACATAATTGCCGGTATAATATTGTAAATGTAACGTTTTTATCGGAGCTTAATAAATTACGCTGGTATTTCATGTATTCGATATCGCCTAGTGTTCTCATTTTATAGAATTTATATATAGGATTATAACCCCCATAAGATTCGTAAATTTCTTCAACACAGTTATTAAAAAATTTCAATTCCAATTGTATTGTATTATCCATTTTCTCTAATAGTTGTTTTTTTCTGTTCAATTTCCAATTTCTTCTAATAATTTTCCAATTTCTTCTAATAATTTTCCAATTTCTTCGTTAAAAGTGATATCGTAGAAACGCATATCCGTAAACGAATCTTTGATTTTAAACTGTTTTATAAAATTAGTTTGATAATGTTTCGGTAGTGTTTCTCCGATCCTATTTAGTCGGTTCATTACATAAATTTGATACTTATACCGGCGACATAATTGCCGGTTTAATATTGTAAATGCAACGTTTTTATCGCAGCGTAATAAATTACACTGATATTTCATGTATTCGATACCACATAGTGTTGTCATTTTATCGTGTTTTAATACTGTAGAAACAGCGTAAAATTCTTCATCAAAGTCATTACAAAATTCCAATTCGTTGCGTATTTTATTATCCATTTTGTTATAATATTTTATTATAACCTATTAAATGTATATGTTCAATTGGACGTGAAAAAAACATGAGGTATTTATGACACCAATATAATTGGACTACAATTCGACATCGTAGAAATCAATTAGCTATATTGGAGGAGGAAAATGCCGTGTTGAAAAATAAACATGATGTATTTATGACGACGAGACAAAAATAAATCCTTTTTATTAGTATAGTTTTATCTGTTCAATTGGACGTGAAAAATACATGATGTATTTATGACACAAATTTTGGATTTTTCGGGGGTGGTGGGGAACAATTTCCTCGTTAACCAATTTTTGGATTTTTGTCGGGGGTGTTGGGGGTAGTATATATGGGTGGAAATGATACCAACGTAGGTGGTATCATTTTGACTCCCTATATACTACTGATAGGGAAACCTTGTTAAAAGCCGTCGACCAATTATTTCGTCTCTGCCGTCATACGCTGACAAAAGCACCGCCAGTCTCTCACTTTTTACCGGCGTTGTGATTTTGTCCGCGGCCGGCTGGAAAGGGGCCGCGTGGGCCGGATGTGAATGTTGGAGGCGGCTGCGAAGCGGGCGTACTACCGGAGAAACCTCTAGCATCCTTAAACGCAAAACAATTCACCCGCGAATGACTTTTCCCACAATATCTTGCGGGCATTAATTCCGATTCCGAATCCATCTCATGCATCGCTGCACACTCCGAAAATACTTCGGGTAGCCAACATCCCAAGAGAGATGTACACAACAATATGGCGTTCTGGATTCCACAAGCTACGATGCCGCCAATAGTACATGTGTAGATCCTCGCGACACTCAACCTCAATGAGACGGTCGATATCCACGTTAGTCGCCAACACACGCTGATTGTAGGATGTGTAGGGTGTAGTCTTCCTAGGTAAAATCTGGCCCACCACTACCGTCCGCACACCGCGACCATAATGCAAATACGACGCATATGACACGCATAATTATGACACAATGTCATTCGCTAGCTTCAAGGGATGACAACGTTGGTCACACAAATCGTTGGAGCCCATGTGCAAAAACAACACGTCGGCTGTTCCAATCTGCTCCTCCAGCACTCTCAGGCGCGCCATCTGCGACAACTTCAGACCGCCGGCACCAATACACCGGACACGAAACTCAGTCTCAAGTCCCAGATTCCGCCCGGGCAGATGACATCCTGGTAAACGAATCCAATCTCGATACGAAACTGTGTCCGAAGATTACACACTGCATCTCGGCCGTAGCACGTTCTCCGCCAGCCATGACGTCACACAATCCAATTGTTTATACGTCCGTGGCGTGACAAATGCACGGAAAGTCACAATACCCGTATTAGCCAGAAAACACAAACCGGCCCAGACGACACATAAAATATTCAACAATAATGTGGTAATAAATTAAACTCGTCAAAAAGTCTTACTTTCTCCAAAATACTAAAGTTCTGATACAGACTCGTATACTTGACCGATTTTAAAAGTCCTTTGTAAGCAAGAGGCTGTCACGTGACCAGAATTTCCGCCAATCGAAATAGAGCTAGGCTGTTATTAGTGAGGGTCAGTACAAAAGTATTTCCACTAGCGACGTGCGACGGAACAAGGAGTGATATTACAAAACTATTATCTGGAAATAATATTCATTTTCATTCCATAGCCTGCCCATGTGGTCTACATGCCGAAGGTCAACATCAAATGACTTTGAAATTTGTGTTAAAGTTTTTAAATACCTTATATCTCCACAACTCTTACTCCGATTTACTTCCAAAATTCAATACTTCTTATTCATCATCCATATTTTCATTCTATAGCCTGCCCATGTGGTTCACATGCTCAAGGTCAAGGTCATTTAACTTTGGGATTTGTGTTAAAGTGTTTACATACCTTATATCTCCACAACACTTACTCTGATTTACTTCAAACTTCAAATAATTCTTTATTATCATCCATATTTTCATTCTATAGCCCACATGGCGGCCCACCTGCCTAAGATCAAGGTCAAATGACTTTAAAATTTGCGTTCAAGCTTTTACATACCTTATATCTCCACAACCCTTATTTCAAACTTCAAATAAATACACTCTGAGACCATCAAATGCCTCGGCGGGCTCGACATGCGGGCTGCAGCCATCTGGTTATTAATTTGCCTCTCATGTTAAAATGGCTAACTAATGCTACTATTTCCCGCTTACACCTGCACATTATTACATGTAAACATGTCCACTAAAAAAATTACTCAACATCGGCTGTCAGTGCAAATGTTATTCTAAAAGCCCATTTTGCACTTACGAACTTACAAAGTTAAGGGCCCCTGCTGTGTAGCGTACACATGTTCAAGTCATCAACATTAATCTACGACTGTGTATATTTTTTCACATGAGGCTTGAATTTACAGTTTGCAACCAACAATGAGTTTATTAAAATACATTCATAAACTGTTCATTAATATTGAGATTTATGAATGGAAGAATCACAAAAATTCTGACTTCGAAATTTTACTTACCTAGTGTAAATTAAACATCTGTGTTAACCCTTTCAACACCACAGACCTGTATAGTCGTATTGGCAAACAGTGTAGATCCAGATGAGCCGGCTCGTGACGAGCCGGCTCATCAGGATTTGCACTTCTTGCAAATATTTTTCATATTTTTTAGAGCAAAAACACCCCGTTTTCATAAATGGACTAAAACTTATTTTGTGATGGTTGGATTGGTTGCAAAGTTAACATATAAAATCCATTCCAGTTACTTAGAGGTGAGAGGGTTAACTCCTACTTCAGAATCACCCATTCATCTTCTCCTTTATATATTGTATCGGCCAGTAAATATGTTACCGAACATAGAACATGATGAGTAACTTTTCTTATCACTAATTCCAAGGCATCTTGGGCATTAGAATTGTTGTCAGTTTGACATCACATTACTTAGTTGTATCCCCTGGACGGAAGTCTATGGATTTGACACCGAACGTCTGCCGCAGACACTTTCTTGGCCGGAGCATAACTCGTATACCCATTGGAATATTGTCATGAAACTTCACACATGCAATTTCCACAACCAAAAGGTGTGTCCTGCTCAAGAATGGCAATGCTTGCCTCACTAATTTTTTAGTTATCTCCATTTGTTTGCACACTGGTTTTGTGTCTGGAGCATAACAAATACCCTTTGGAATATTTTTATGAAATTTGACACATGCATAGGTGTGTCGTGTGTATGAATGACAACTCTTGCCTTCGAGTTATCTCACTTTGTTTGTGTTTTTTGTGTACTGATTTCTTGTCTGGAACATACCTTTGGAATATTTTCATGTAACTGCACACAGTCATAGACCATAACCCAAATGTGTAGTGTGCGGAAGATAGACAGCTCTTGTCTCACTAATGTTTTAGTTATCTCCCTTTGTTTTTTCGAAGATTGATTTCCTGTCAATCCAAAATTTGATTATTTTGTTGAATACTTTCAAGATATTTCACACTTGCATAAACCAGGACTCAAAGATGTGTCTCATGCAAGAACGACAACTCTCACCTTACTAACATATTACTTATCTCCCTTCATTGATTTGTTGACTGTCTATAGGCAGGGAGGGGGAATGCACATGTTCTTGCGGACAAGCATCACTTTCTAGTTTTACAGTGTAAACAACAGTGATAAAATAAGCAACGTTACTTGTGATTTTCAAAGTTTGGTAACCTATTTATAAGCCAAGCTGATCTTCTACTGCCTCGAGGAACTCTCCAAACGTAAAGGTGGCGAAGGTCTTGTGGAGGATGCGATCCTATTGGGCGCTCCAGTGTCAGGTGACCCGAATAACTGGAAACAATTGGCCAATGTGGTGGCTGGGAAGATTGTCAATGGCTACAGCAGGTTTGTTGTTGTTTTGATTCATAAGACTGGTTATGTGTACATCGTGTTTATCACATATTACAGTGCAACTGCTCTACAATGTCCAGCCGCGGGAAGACACACATTGGCTGTTGTCAGAGCTCCAGATATGGTGCGTAATGGCGTATTTTACGCACTTATTTTAGCTGTATACGCATTGATTATCAAACAAAATACTCACAGCAATGTGAAAATACGCATTAATAATCAAACAAAATACTATCAGCAATGTGAAAATACGCATTGATTATCAAATTAAGTAGTGAAAATACTGTCATAAAGTTTTGCTTTTTGCAGCTCAACTAAGTAAATTTTCACTGCATTACAGTGTAAATCAGTGGATAAGTAATAATACACTCAAATAAGTGAATGTTTAAATTTGTTTTGATCATTTAGTTCATAATGAAGAAAATCAATAATTGATTGGTAAAATTTAAATACGCATTTAATTTTAAATCAGTGGGTACAATACTCTTTAGACACAAAGCTTATCTGGAGCTCTGTGTTGTATGGAGGTCGCTGTTGTAGGGAGGTTCAATATTGAGGCAATTGTTCGTTCTGGATACAAAATATCTGGTGTTACAGAGATGGCCCATGTGATTTCCGTGATGTTGATGACTGGTTACATAAAGTATGCTTGAGGTCATCAAACTATCACATTTCAATAACAGCACTCTTGACTGACAACATTGATGAACATGAATTGAGAAAACCACATAAAATCATTAGCTGTTGTGTTCATTGTGGTATGTAAAGCACTTGGTCTGTTTAAATCCTTCAGACTGATAGTTGGATAAAAAGTGATTAATTCCAGAAAATGTGTTTTTGTCAGTGTAAGATGGATTTATTTTCGTTGAAAAATGCATTGATCTTACTCTGAAAACAACAATTATTCTCTTAGCCGTTAGAATGCGGGTAACGAATCTTGATGTCTGCTGTTGTTATATTTTGTCATCTTTCTCACTAAAAGCATGGTTTTACAGCACTTCAGAATCTTTTTCATTGGAAATGATTCTGAAGTGCTGTCAAACAATGTTTTTGGTGATGAAACTTGAAAAGGAAAAATAAACAGCAGACGACAACATTTATTTCAGCTTTATAAGGGTTAACCATTTCAACACTGCAGCCCTCTATCATGTCTATAGAGGTTTGCAAAAAAGTGCTGATCCAGATGAACCGGCTCGTAATTTTCATGTTTTTTAGAAAAAAAATACACCCCCTTTTCATAAAAGGACTAGTCTGAAAAACATTTGGGAATGATTGAATTGGCCAGAAAACTAACGTATCAAATCCATTCCAGTTACTTAGGGGTGTAAGGGTTAATGTCTATGCTCCTCTGTTTTTAGAGGCGACTGGCTGCTCCAGTTCGTGTATCGAACCTTGTCGTTGACATTTTGTGTGGCCGGGGTCGGTCCCATACAGTGGGACGATCGTCGCATGCACAACATCGACCTCAGCGACATGGTACGTAATTATCAGTAGCCGATTTCACCAAAATTGTAAAGTACATGTATACTTATCTTGCTAAGTACACTTTCAGGGAGAATTATGGGTTTTGCGACCCGTGTAGATCCAGATCATCCTGTGCATCCGCACAGTCTGATCAGGATCTGCACTGTTCACCATTTCACCAAGGACCCATCTGACATGCTTCTAACAAGCGTGATCGTTACCAGGCTACATGAGTGTGCTATCTGATCAGGAGCAACACTGGTCACAACTCCCATAAGCCCCATTTCTCTAGTCGCAGCCACATATTATATCCCGAGTCATCATTTGATGTATATTACACATGGTAAAGGTACATGCCCACTCAGTAGGTACAAAATGTCCTTTATAGGAATTAAATAAGTGTATAATTATGTCACTATTCCACCAGTCCTGATATCAATGTGGAAATTCATTTCTGATATAAAATGTATAATAATGACAATCAATATGTGGGGTAATGGTGAATGAATGTTTATTTTGCCAGAAAATGTCTCCATTGATGTCTCTGATATAAAGAACATTTTGTCTACTGAGTGGGCATTTAAAGATGCATGCCCACTCAGCAGGCACAAAATGCTCTTTAAAAGAATTCAATAAGTGTATAATTGTGTCACTATTCCACCAGTTCTAAAAAGTACGAGTGACCACTTTACAGATATAATCATTTAGTAATATTTATTTTTTATGATAATGACTTGCGGTGGTATCAGGCTATTTTCATATGCAAATGAGGCATGATATTTTATTTATACTAATTTAATGCGTCACCTGAAAAAATAATATTTTCGACAGATTATAAAGTATGATCTTTGCACATTAAACAATAAATACAGAGAATAAATAGTAAAATATGTTAACATTTTAAGGAAACACGGTTATCGCCCCTGATAGCAGTGTGGAATTGTACGTCAGATATAAAATGTATAATTAATGTCAATCAATACGTGGGGTAATAGTGAATGAATGTTTATTTTGCCAGAAAATGTCTCAGATGATGTCTCTGATATACAGAACATTTTGCGCCTACTGAGTGGGCATGTACCTTTAAAGGCTCCGTGTCTCAGATATTAAAAAAAAATAGTTTTCACTTTCTCCTGTTTATGGACTGAAAAAGCGTTTGATAAAATTCCAAGGAGCTTGTGATTTATTATGCTATCATAGCGCATTCGTTTGATCAGAATTTGCATTTTTGTCCGATAATCTGGAGGATCCCCGAACTTTTGGCTATTAAACACATTAACTCTAAAAGAATATTAAAATGTAAGTACATTTTCATCAATAATAAAAATGTCACCCTCCTCAAAAACAATTATTTGATTAAATTCCCATAGAAAATTGTATTTTCCATATAAAATCATTATTTAATAGGATTTCATCAAATAACATGTTTTTGGGAGAGTGACATTTTTGTTATTGATGAAAAAGTACATACATTGAAATATTATTTAGATATAATGTATTTAATAGCCAAAAGTTTGTTGGCAGCAAAACGTAGCATAGACGCTAATTGAATTAATTTAAATAAAATTAAATTAGTAACAATCAATTGCACAAAAGCCTGTTCATCAAATGTCCTACGGTATTAACCCTTTTATTGCTAAGGATACGCCATTATGTTTGAGGAAACTTCTAAATATTTTGTTCTATGCGCTCAGAAGAATATGTCGCGACCACCATTTGAACCGTCTCGTCGAGACTGTTCAAATGAGTGGTTACAACATATACTTTCATTGAAAAGTAACAAAAGTAAAATATTTAATAAAGTTCATACCCGTAAAGGTGTATTCCGAAAGGAATGGGTTGAACCATCATCTATGTAATGTGGGTGGTTGGTCGGGCGAACACGACGGCGTAAATTAACGGTAGGGGTTCCTCCTTATAGGAATCACGATTTGCCTGGTTTGGCCCTCAGGTACGTTTTTATCTTTGGCTCTTTTGTTACCTGGGAGTTGAATTGGGTTATTGCCCATTATAAAATTAGTAAGATTAGTACTGATCCTACTGCTTTTGGGGGAGTGGGCCAAGGGATTCTGGTGTGGCGAGATCCTGGTATCAGATCAGGATTATTCTGATTGCAGGGCTGAATGTACAGTTTTTTGTTGAGCCCGCTTGCGGACAGCGAGACATAGTGATCACAATGACGTCCGTGCGTCCGTGCGTCCGTGCGTCCGTCCGTCCGAAATATGCGTTAAATTTTGTAATACCTTATATCTCTGCAGTCCTAAGTCGCATTGACTTGAAACTTCATATGCTTATTAGTCATCATTCATATAATCATGCTGTATCCCACTCACACGGCCCCTGTACCCAAGGTCAAGGTCAAATGACTTAGAATTTTGAGTTAAATTTGTGTCAAAATGTATGTTAAAGTTTTCACATACCTACTATCTCTGTAACCGTAAGTCAGATTTGCTTGAAACTTCGTATGCTTATTGAGCACCATCCATATAACCATTATGTGTCCCACTCATGCGTCACCTGTGCCCCAAAGTGAATGCCAAATGACTTAGAATGTTGTGTTATGATAAGATCTGCGTTAAAGTTTTTACATTTCTTATATCTCCACAATTGTGACTCCAATTTACTTCCAACTTCTAATACTTTTCATTCCATAGCCTGCCCAATAATTCTTTATTATCATCCATATGTTCATTATATAGCCCACCCATGCGGCCCACATGCCTAAGATCAATGTCAAATGACTTTACAATTTGCGTTAAAGCTTTTACATACCTTATATCTCCACAACCCTTAATTCAAACTTCAAATAAATACTCTCTGAGACCATCAAATGCCTCGGAGGGCTCCAAATGCTGGTTGCGGCCATCTGGTTTATTGTAAATATTCAGTTCTGATTTTGGGATTTTCCCCCTATTTGTACAATGTACTTGAACATGTACATGTACTTGTACAGGTCATATATGGGATTTAGTACTAAACCCATTGACCCGGCCTTAAATGACCTTAGCTGTTGATAGGACGTTAAACCCCAACAAACAAAGAAACAGACCTATATATCTACACATGCAATAATTTCCAGATTGATGGACACATGGACTACAGTAAGAACCTAGATATAATCATGAAGACAGTTGGAGTCCGAACTGAAGCCAGTCATGCCAAAAAGTAACTCTGCAGATATCTACCAATCAGAGACAAGTATACAGACCAGCCAATCAAGTCCATGTGTACTGGAAGACAAGAGCAGTGAGAGTAATGGCCTCTTAAAGATTCCGTTGCAAACAAACATTAGCCAATCAAGTCACTGTTTACAAATAATGACTGTGAAATCGGAAACAAGTTCCAACAGCAATATCAGCCAATCAGGAACTAGCATAGAAGATAATATTAGCCAAGCAGGAGGAAGTTCACAGGGAAGTGCAATTACACAAACGGATTTCATAGAAAACCAACCTCTAGTTATGTTAATGGCTCATAAAACTAAATCCAGTTTGGAAAGTGCCACGACAGTGTCAGAACCCTAGCGACGAGACAGCGACTCATCCAGCCATTGTGAAGGCCTTGATTTACATGTGCCTTTTAGGAAGACTGAAGGAATTGATAACAGAAGTCGTGATAGAGTTACGACTAGTCAACCCACCAATACGATGAATGCACCTGCGTCTGCCAATGATGATTACAAACCTTGTTAGTTTAAATTTACGTTTGCATTTTAATTTTGCGTTTACATGTTTTGTATCCAGATATTGTGCCCGCCATGACAAAAAGAGGCTTATTTGCGACCAGTGTAGCTCCTGATCAGCTAGGACAAACAATTTGGTCTGACATTGACCTACAGTCTCTGTTACCTGTGTAAAATCATGCTTCCCTAATTCAACAGCAAATAGTTCAGTTACTGTTGAAAACGCATCTAATGTACCGAAAATGGAAAGTATGCATCTGATTTAGGGGATAACCATGCTTTGTTTTTAGATTTGGAGCTGTATGTGGGAGGTTTTATGGTCTGTGAATCAGTGCTACGGCGACGCGTTAAGAGAGCCGTAAAACTAATTATCAGACCATAAACTGACCAATGACTGACAAACATGACTTCAGGGTGGCCCTTCAACAAATTCGCCAAAATATTACCCCACCCGCCCAAAAGGCAACATACAGTGTTAAGTGTATACCGAAGAAGTTACTAAAATGCTCGAATGCAAACTCAATATGCCAGTACCAGCCTATAACTTTACGAATGCCAATGGACATACATGACTATACATAATAAACTGTATTGCAGATGGGTAATCATTTGAATTAGGCGTAAATCCCGGGAAATCCTGTTGATTTCCTTTGTAAAAAATCACACAAACTCACTGCAGAAATGTTGACATTTCTTTAAATGAATAAAAGCACTTAACTGTTGCAACTACAGATGGAAAAACAATACAATTGTTAAAATAAACTTCAGAGTTGAATACATGTATACATGTCTTAGAAGAAGTCCCGTTAAATTCAATTTGAAATGGGAATATTCTTCGGCGGAGTTACATTTCTTCAAATTCATTTGGTGTGAGGCTGTTATCGATGACGACAACAACCTGGTGACGTATTCAAATATATCACTGGTCGCAATATGCTACGACGTTGCAGAAAGTAGGGAGCACACTAGGTGCATTGGAATGGGAATAGCTATGCTTTGTTTTTAGCTCGCCTGCACGAAGTGCAGAAGAGCTTATGGCATACCCGCTGCGTCGTCGGCGTCGGCATCCACAAACTTAACGTTGGGGTAAATGTCTTATAACTTCTGTTTCCTTTCATGGAACACCTTGTTATTTCATACATACATTCCTCATATGACCCTCTATCATGATGTAGCAAATCCATGACCCACCTCCCAACCCTTACCCCAAGCTCAAGGTCACAAACTTAGCACATTCATAAACTTAACGTTGGGGTAAATGTCTTATAACATCTGTATCCTTTCATGGAACGTCTTGATAGTTCATACATGCATTCATCTGATGATACTCTATCGTGCTATAGCAAATCCACGACCCACCACACAAACCTTATCCCAAGGTCAAGGTCACAAACTTAGCATGTTCATAAACTTAACGTTGGGGTAAATGTTGTGTAACTTCTGTTTATTTACAGGGAACGCCTTCATATTTCATACATTCATCTAGTGATACTCTATCGTGGTATAGCAAATTCATGACCCACCTCACCCCTTTCCCCAAGGTCAAGGTCACAAAATAACACATTCATAAACTTAACTAGGTGCATTGGAATGGGGATAACTATGCTTTGTTTTTAGCTCGCCTGCACGAAGTGCAGAAGAGCTTATGGCATACCCGCTACGTCGTCGGCGTCGGCGTCGGCATCCACAAACTTAACGTTGTGGTAAATGTCTTATAACATCTGTTTCCTTTCAAAAAAACGCCTTGATATTTCATACATGCATTCATCTGATGATACTCTATCGTGCCATAGCAAATCAGTGATCCACCGCCCATCCCTTACCCCAAGGTCAAGGTCACAAACTTAGCACATTCATAATAAACTTAACGTTGGGGTAAATGTCTTATAACATCTGTTTCCTTTAAATCCATGACCCACCGCCCATCCCTTACCCCAAGGTCAAGGTCACAAACCTAGCACATTCATAATAAACTTAACGTTGGGGTAAATGTCTTATAACATCTGTTTCCTTTCATGGAACGCCTTGATATTTCATGCATGCATTCCCCAGATGACCCTATCATGCTGTAGCAAATCCACAACCCACCACCCAACCCTTACCCCAAGGTCAATGTCACAAACTTAGCATGTTCATAAACTTAAAAACGTTGGGGTAAATGTTGTGTAACTTCTGTTTCTGTACAGGGAACGCTTTGACATTTCATACATGCATTCATCTGATGATCCTCTATTGTGCTACAGCAAATCCATGACCCACCCCCACCGCTTTCCTCAAGATCAACATCATAAACTTGACGTTGGAGTAAATGTATTTCTATAACTTCTGTTTCTTTACAGGGAACGCCTTGATATTTCATACATGAATTCATCTGATGATACTATATGGTGCTATAGCAAATCCATGACCCACCCCCACCCCTTTCCCCAAGGTCAAGGTCACAAACTTAGCACATTCATAAACTTAACGTTAGGGTAAATGTCTTATAATATCTGTTTCCTTTCATGGAACGCCTTGATATTTCATACATGCATTCCTCAGATGACCCTCTATCAGGCTGTAGAAAATCCACAATCCACCACCCACCCTTACCCCAAGGTCAAGGTCACAAACTTAGCATCGTTGTGGTAAATGTTGTGTAACTTATGTTTCTTTACAGGGAACACCCCTTTCTCCAAGATCAACATCATAAACATAACGTTGGAGTAAATGTCTTTACAACTTCTGTTTCTTTAAAGGGAACGCTTTGATATTTCATACATGCATTCATCTGATGATCCTCTATTGTGCTACAGCATATCCATGACCAAACCCACCCCACCCCTTTCCCCAATGTCAAGGTCACAAACTTAGCACATTCATACATGCATTCCTCATGTGAATAGCTATCATGCTGTAGAAACCATCAACTTAGTGAGTGCGTTCATAAACTTAACGTTGGGTTAAATTTTGTTTTACTTCTGTTTTCAGGGAGCGCATTGATATTTCATACATGCATTCATCTTAATATGCTACATATGCTATAGCAAATCCACGACCCACCTTCCACCGCTGACCCCAATGTCAAGGTCCACCGCACACCCCTTAACACAAGGTCAAGTTATATAATATTCATGTGTGTTATACAACTGTGCCAAGTTTCAGTTAATGCTGCCAACAGGCGAGCTTCGTTGTCTTCCGACAACTCTTGTTCGATTTGGAGCGGTATGTGGGAGGTTTTATGGTATGAGAATCAGTTTTACGGCTCCGCTGTTAATTGGAGTGGTATGTGGGAGGTTTTATTGCCTGGTGGGTCACATGATTTGTGTTTTACAATTGTATTAATGTCATGCTTCAAGCATTTCTTTCTTTGTAATCCTTTCAACACTACAGGCCTGTATAGTGGCATTGGCAAACAGTGTAGATCGAGATGAGCCGGCTCGTGACGATCCGTCTCATCAGGATCTGCACTTTGAGAACAAAAACACCCCCTTTCATAAATCGACTAGTCTGAAAATCATTTTGTGACGATTGGATTGGTTGCAAAATTAACATATCAAAATCCATTCCAGGGGTGAAAGGGTTAAATATTTCTGGGATGTTTGCTATGTATTTTGCACACGCTATTGCCTAACCACTTCAGTTCTAATTATGACATACATGCCCGTGTTTTTGGTGCTTCATACTATAACTATCGGGATGTCAATGGCGTACGTGCCATCGCAATATACCCAAGTCCGATCTGAGGGCCGAATAAAAATATCCAAATTCACTTTGTGCACCCGCATACCTACTGTCAGTTCCTCATTTTCCTGCCGACGAACGTTTGGCTATTAAGCACATTAAATCTAAAAAATATTTAAATGCAAGTACATGTACTTTTTCACTAATAACAAAAAAGTAACCCTCACCAAATTGTTTTGTTTGATGAAATTCCATCAAATATTGATTTAATAGCGAAAACAACATTTTCCTATGGGACTTTAACATGGGGGAAAATGAGGCGGATGCGGTGAAAAAGGGAGAGTAAAATGGCTAAAAAAATTGTAAATTGACTCCAGAATCTGACTAGATAGCTCGGAAATTATGTAACTAAGAAAACAAAAGTTAGATTTTGAAAATCGGTCCACAAATAAAAAAAACTATCTTTAGCCCCCAAGTTAAATTCCCATAGGAAAATCGTTTTTTCGCAATAAGATCAATCTTTTACGGAATTTCATGAAATCTTTTTTTTTGGGGGAGGGTGACTTTTTTGTTATTGTTGAAAAAGTACTTACATTTAAATAGTTTTTGGATTTAATGTGTTTAATGGCCGAAAGTTCGTCAGCAGCAAAACGTGGAACAGACAGTAGAAAAAGAGCTTACTTGTTACCACCTAATGATACAATCAAATAAACTCTGATATCTAAACTTAGTCTAGTTAATCTATATTGAACCCATACAATGGATTCTCACCACAGTGTCCGATGTAGAAAGGTTCCAATAATCCAGATGGGAAACTGATGGTCAGGAGCATGTGAATGGTAGATTTAACGATGGGATTCATACTTATCGAATTCCAATCGGAGACCTGGGCCCGTATTCATAAAGAATCTAAGATTTATCTTAAACTTAGACTTAAGTCCGTCTTAGTAAATATCAAAATTAAGATTTATCTTAAATTAGTCTTAAGTATAATATTAGACCAATCTAAGACGAATCTCAGTTAAGATTTGTCTTAAGTCTAAGACAAAGGTCACGCGCATAATTTATGAGAATCCAATACGATTGTTAGCAACACCGGAAACGCTCTTCTACAATGAAAGTAAGTAAGGCATTGTTTATATTATATTTATATTATATTTAACGGCCTATCAACAGTTACGGTCTTTTAAGGCCGGGTCAATGGGCTTAGTATTAAATCCCATATATTACATGTACAAGTACATGCTCCAAGTACATGTACAAATGGAGGGGGAGGGGAGGGGTCCCAAATCAGAACTGAATATTTACAATAAAAATATATATATAATTATTCAACCCTGAAATCAGAATAATCCTGATTTGATGACAGGTCCTCGTCACATCATAATCACTTGGCCCCCTTCCAAAAGCAGTAGGATCAGTAATAATCTTACCACATTTATAATGGGTAATAACCCAATTCAACTCCCAGGTAACAAAAGAGCCAAATACAGGTACCTGAGGGCCAAACCAGGCAAATCGTCTGATGGAAATTTAATCTTGTGAAAATGTTCACTACATAGTTTCCAACATCGGCTGGTCAGACGATGGTACGGGAGTAGACTACAAGAGTTACTGTTCGCATGCTGATTCAATGGACTTTTTCTAAATGGCCCAGAATTATTAATCCAATGGGATATACTTTAAAGGTACATGCGCCCACTCAGTAGGCACAAAATAGTCTTTATAGCAATTAAAATTGTGTTACTATTCCAGACGTTCTTGAAATTACGAGAACCCGCTATACAGATATAATCATTTATTAATATTTATTTTAATGATAGTGACGGACGGTGGTATCAGGCTATTTCATATGCAAATGATGCATACTTTTTTTTAATTATTTATACTAATTAAATGCGTCAGCTGAACAAATTATATTTTCGACAGATTATAAAGTGTGATCATTGCTCATCAAAAAATAAATACAAAGGATAAACAGTAATGTATGTTAATATTTTAAGGAAACACGGTTATCGCCCCTGATATCAGTGTGAAAATTTACGTCTGATATAAAATGTATAATAATGCCAATTAATATTTGGGTAATGGTGAATGAATGTTTATTTTGCCAGAAATTGTCTCAGATGATGTATCTGATATAAAGAATATGTTCTACCTACTGAGTGGGCATGTACCTTTAATACCCAATGGGAAATCACACAGAACCAGCACAAATAAGATGAGAAAATGGAAATATAGACAATAAAGAACAATACCATTTATGGAATTTAAAATAAATCTGACCAATAGCTGTAGAAGATTTTAGGTGCTAAACAAGAGCCAACAAGGGGAGATAACTCATTGAAAACCAATAAGGTTCTTGATCTTGACGTGATAAACATGTATACCGAATTTGGTTATGATCCGTCACATAGAACCAGAGTTCTTGCTTGGACAAGGGTACAGTGTGCGAAAATTAAAAATGGCCGCCAAAGGGAGATGAAAATGCATAGGTTTCATCATCTTGCCATTATACATGTAGTATACCAAATTTGGTTACAATATTTCAAGAAGAACTCTAGTTATGCATGGTCAAGCTGTGCCCGCCCGTCAGCCTGTACAAGGTGAATACATAATATGTTCTGTATTTTCAAACGGGTGTATAAAAATGTTAAACCAACATAATTATACAAATAATTTGTTTGACACATTTAAGTTACATGTACTTGACCATATGGGTGAACTATAGAATGAACACAGGGATGTTGATAAACAAACATATGTATGCAATGTAAAGGTATATGCCACTCAGTAGGCACAAACAAAATCTTTATATGAAGTAAATAAGTGATTCTGTCACTATTCCACCAGTTCTAAAAATTACGAATGCCCGCTGTACAGATATAATCATTTTGTAATGTTTATTTTACTGATAGTGACGCGAGGTGGTATCAGGTTATTTTCATATGCAAATGAGGCATGATATTCTTTAATTATTCATACTATTAGTACCGGTAAATTAAATGCGTCACCTGAAAAAATTATATTTTTGACAAATTATAAAGAGTAATCATTGCATATCAAACAAGAAACGAGGCAAAGCCACGAATGCCACTTGGATAACATAATTATACCCACTTTTTGTAGACTAGATGGCCGTGGCCTGCATGTCGCGCCTTGGGGCGAGGCATGGACACTAAAATAGATATAATACATGGAAAAACTTTAACCAAAACACTTTAACCGGACACACGGACGTACGGACGTACGGACGGACGTATGCCAAAATGCCGACGATATCGCGCTTTCCGCAAGCGGGCGCGACAATGATGATAAACACCCATGTGAAGTATCAAGGTAATGGGTGAAGCAGTTACAGAGATATAGTACACGAAAACAGTTTAACAAACAAATTCAAAGTAATTTGACCTTGACATTGGGCACAGGGGCCGCACGATTGGGGGTAGAATGAATATATGGATGATGATAAACACGAAAAGTTAACATTGAAAATGGAAATGAAAAGTCGACTGCGCGGAAAAAATGGGTCAAGTTCAAAAAAAGGTAACATGTTGGATAGTGATATGTGGTGGGCACCCCTTGATTATGAAGCTGTGAAAGTTTGGTGGTCCTAGGTGGTATAGTAATGAAGAAATGGACTCAAACACGAAAACTTAACATTGTAAACGCAAAAAGTTAGCATTGAAAATTGCTAAGGCGACTGCGCGGAAAAAATGGGTCAAAAAAAGGTAACATGTTGGATAGTGATATGTGGTGGGCACCCCTTGATTATGAAACTGTGAAAGTTTGGTGGTCCTAGGTGGTACAGTAACAAAGAAATGGACTCAAACACGAAAACTTAACATTGATTGTCGACGCCGCCCGCCGCCCGCCGCTCGCCACCCGCCGCCCGCCGCCCGCCGCCTGCCCGCCCGGCTTTCGCCAAACCTGGCTAAAAATAAATACAGAGAATAAATATTATTGTCCGTTTACATTTTAAGGAAACACGGTTATCACCCGACATCAGTGTGGAAATTTACGTCTGATATAAAATGTATAATAATTCCAATCAATACGTAGGGTAATGGTAAATGAATGTTTATTTTGCCAGAAAATGTCCCAGATGATGTCTCTGATATAAAATGCATTTTGTGTCTGCTCAGAGTTCCATATAAGATGCGTATTGGTGTGTTTTACCAATTATTTTACCTGAATACGCATTGATTATCAAAATTCGGAATACAAAATACGCACAGCAATGTGCAAATACGCATTGATTTTCAAATTGAGTAGTGAAAATACTGTCATAAAGTTGAAAATTCACTTAGTTGAGCTGCATTGCATTCTACAGTGAAATCGCGATGGCTCGAAATGCGATGGCTCGTAATGTCGGGCTCGCTCGAAATGGCATCGCGGTCCCGATAATTTTCCCTATATGTTTAATGTATTTTACATGCGACCTTTAATCCGACGGGTACAGAAGTCGGCAAATATAACAAAATCGAAAGATGCGATGGCTCGAAAGATGCGATCACTCGAACAAAATGTGCGGTCCCGTGGCAGTTCGAGCCATCGCAATTTCACTGTATTAGTAAAAGTAAAATACGCAATGATTTTGAAATCAGGGGGTATAGTACGCTTTAGACACGAAGCTTATCTGGAGCTCTGTCTACTGAGTGGGCATGTATCTTTAATATAAAAGGTTTTGACTAAATCCCGACTTATGGTTGCAGAGATAATAAGTACCTGAAAATGTTGGTTGATACAGGCAGAAGGAACCTTAAATCAGATAATTGGACATACTAGAACTGTATATCCATCAGCATACTGTATATACATGCAACAGGGTATGTGATCATCTGGTTTCCAAACGGCATGTTGTCATGTTTTTAGATATGGTTACAATAGGTTTCCTTTAATATCTTTCTAACGGAATGACAAAAGTTGATGAAACATAGTGCAGCAAATGCAAAACTGTTGGCCCTATATTGTACACTCCATGTAGTTTGGTTTGATCTCACCGTTCATGTAAGAAATAAACGGTCAGCTTGATTCTTCGTGAAAGTTAAATATAAGATTTTGTAAAGACCTTTTACAGCAACATAAAACATGTTTCATATTTGTTGAGCTATATATTATCAAAAGGAAGATTTTTAAGAAAATCTACTGTTTAAATAACGTCAAAGATTATGTCACGTCTGAAAATGTTCGGAAACTTTTGTAAACCACATGATCCCATACGCTGATACAATGAGTATAATTAATCCAGATTTTAGCACAAGTGTCTTGAATGAAAACTTCAATGTAAATTCTGTAAGTGTTCACAATAAATGATCAGTTTACTCCGCAAGAGTATGTCCAGAGGCTGCACCAATTTCTGTCACGTCCAGTTCAGTCCAGTGACGATTCCACAGCAGCCTGTGATACCTGAAAGAGATAGTACAGGTTTAAATCAAGTGTTTGAATGTGAAAACAATAACTGTTGCAGTACCCTACTCGATGACTTGACTATTGTCAGCCACAGGCAGTCGTCATGATGATAGGGTGGTGTAATATACTGTTTCAACTTAAAATATGCACTGAATTTGAAATCGGCCTGTGCCCACCATCCATAAAATGTGACACAGGCATTCGTGTCTTATGTCTGTTTAACAAAGTCTAGTAAACACATTGGGTAAGTGGGTCACATTAGTCAGATAGAGAATGAATGCATTGATGACAAAGAAACACATGCATTAAAGTCAATCTAAGTTTAATATCATGATTATGGTAGCAGAGATTTAAATTATTTACATTATATAAATGTAAATTAGGATAACCTGATCTGGTGCAAGGTCCTCATCACACCAGTCACTTAGCCCCACTCCTAAAATGTAATAGGATTACTACTTTTATAAAGGGTATAACCGGATTACACTCTCAAGGCACAACTTTACAAGGAAGCCAAAACTATAACCGAGGGCCAAACCAGGGATATCGGAATTCCATTGCGTTAAGGATGAAACCCATCATTAAATTGTGCATGCTCCAACCAATCGCCGAAAGTTAATTGCAAAGTATACTTTTCTAGCAAAGTATACTTTGAGGGAGTAATCATTTATTGTTCCTGAAATGCATTATATATGATGATTAAAAGTATGCAGAATTATTATACTGAATTTATTCCATTATCACAGCCAAAATGGCTGTGATAATGTAATAAATTCAGTATAATAAAAATTAACAAATTTATCATAACATTGAATATTTCTAGAAAAGTATACTTTGCAATGTTGGTGAAATAGGCTACTGGTTTGGCTTTCAGGTACACTTTATGTTTGGCTTTCTTGTAACTTGAGAGTTGAATCTTGTATACCCATTTTATACACCAATGCTCCCCGTGCCCAAGGTCAGGGTCAAATAACTTTGAAATTTCATATTCACTAGATGTATTCACTAGCTTTTTACATTCAGTAGATATGTGCACGTTTCTCCATTCTCCTGCGACTTCTTTAGACAGATTGGCTTCAAACTTCATGTACATGTTTATTATCGTCCATATATTCATTCCCCACCCCACCCATGACCCGCCCCCCCCCACACCCCCGTGCCCAAAGTCAATGTCAAATAACTATTAAAATTTCATATTCACTAGATTTATTCACTAGATTTACAAGTTCAGTAAATGCGCATTTCTCCATTATCCTATAACTTCTTTAGTGTATGACCGATTTGCTTCAAATTCCATGTATATGTTTATTATCATCCATATTTTCAAAACTCACCCCACCCATGCTCCCCGTGCGCAAGGTCAAGGTCAAATAAACATTTCATATTCACTAGATTTTCACATTCAGTAGATACATGTGCGTTTCTCTATTCCCCTATACCGTCTTCACTTCATGAGCGATTGGCTTGTAATTTCATTTTCATGTTTCTGATCATTCATATTTTCATTCCCCGACCCACCCTCGCTCCCGCACACCCAAGGTCAAGGTCAAATAACTTGGGAATTTTACATTTATTACATGTGTGCGCGTTTCTCTATTTCCTATAACTTATTTTCTGTATAAGCGATTGGCTTGAAACTTTTTTCGCATAATTCTTATTTTGATTCACAGCCCCCAACTCTGCTCCCCGCCCCGCCCCGAAGGTTTGGGTCAAATAATTCACACTCAGTAGATGGGTGCGCCTTTCTCCATTCCGCTATATAACTTCTTTAAAGGGTACAAGCGATTGGCTTGAAACGTCATGTACATGTTTTTTTCATCATTTATATTTTCATTCGCCACCCACCCATGCTCACAACATTCCCAAATTCTAGGTGAAATAATTTTTGAAATTTCACATTCAGTAGATGCGTGCGTGTTTCTCCATTCCACTATATCTTCTTTATTGTATCAGCGATTGGCTTTGAAATTTATGTGCATGTTTTTCATCATTCATAGGTTAACCCTTAGACCACTATCTTTATTTTTTGTCATCTGCTGTTTATTTTCTATTTAACATTTTTATCATCAGAAACATGCTTTGACAGCACTTTAGAATAATTTACAACATGCTTTGACAGCACTTCATAATCATTTCCATTGGAAATGATTCTGAAGTGCTGTCAAATCATGTTTTGATTGAGAAATAAGGCAATATATAAAAGCAACAGCGGACGACAATTGTTGTGAGTAGCGGTCTAAGGGTTAATTCCCCGCCAGACCCATGCTTTCCACGGTCCCAACATCAAGGTCAAATAACTTCATGTGCATGCTTATAGATGTGTACGCGTTTCTCCATTCCCCTGTAACTTATTTACTGTGTGAGGGATTTGCTTAAATGTACATGCCCACTCAGTAGGCACAAACTGTTCATTATATCAGAGACATCATTTGAGACATTTTCTGGCAAAATAAACATTCATTCACCATTCCCCCATTGATTGGCATTATCATACATTTTGTATCAGACGTAAATTTCCACATTGATATCAGGGGCGATAACCATGTTTCCTTAAGATGTTAACGGACATTACTATTTATTCTCTCTATTTATTGTTTGATGTGCAATGATCATTCTTTATAATCTGTCGAAAATATTAATTTTTTCAGGCTACGCATTTAATTAGTATAAATAATTAAAAATTTGCATATGAAAATAGCCTGATACCACCGCGAGTCACTATCAGTAAAATCAATATTACTAAATGATTATCTCTGTATAGCGGTCACTTGTAATGTTTAGAACTGGTGGAATAGTGACACAAGCATACACTTATTTAATTACTACAAAGAACATATTGTGCCTACTGAGTGGGCATGTGCCTTTAAATTTCATGTGCATATTTATTATCTAAGTGCCAGAGCAATGGGATACATGCCGTTGGTGGTAAAGCTTTACAGATGACAGTACAGTACGAGACCAGGTGGGAGGGGTAATGGGTAATGGGATGTGTTATACCATACCCCTCCCCCCCCCCCCACCACCCGGCAAGGAGGAGTATATAATTATCGTAATTATGTCTGTCCGTCCGTCTGTCCATTTTAAAGTTTTTGTGTACCCATTACCTCTGTAACGTTAAGTCGGATTGACCTCAAACTTCATATACTTCCTTATCATCATCCATATTTTCATTCCATACCACACTCATGCGGCCTTCATGTCCAAGGTCAATGTCAGATTGCTTAGCAGTTTGCGTCCATAAGTTTTGCATTAAAGTTTTCGGGTGTCCAATGCAGCAGGTGTGGAACGCGTGGTCGAGCGGTCTGAGGCGTCGGACTGCTGATCTTACGGTCGTGGGTTCGAGCCTTACCGGAGGCGTGCGTTGTGTCTTGAGCAAGACACCTTATCCACACTGCTTCAGTCCACCCAGCTGTAAATGGGTACCGGCTAATTACCGGGAAGATCGATTGTATTGGAATTGTATGTACAAAAATACCTGCTCGAAATTACCCGTGAGGGTGTGCAAAGAGATAGGATAAAACGGGATCGAACTCGTTTGCCCAGCCTTACATGACCTTACATGACCTTAGCTGCTGATAGGCCGTTAAATACAAATAAACAAACAAACAACATATTATCTCTGCAACGGTAAGTCGGGTTGACTTCAAACTTCATATACTTCATAATCATCATCCATATTTTGGTTTCATACCACACCCATGCGGCCTTCATATCCAAGGTCAAATTTCTTAGAATTTGCTTTAAAGTTGTTTTTTATTAATATGTGCATTAAAGTTTTTATGTGTCAGTCCTGGCGGCGGCTGGGGGTATACGTGAGCCCCTGATCACTTTCTCTAGTTTAATGGGCATTCTTTGTTGCCGCAAGTCCGAGTCTTCCACCTGTGTGATAATGTAAAGACCAGTGATATTTAGTCTAAACTCCATTTTCATTAAACTCAAAAACTTAATAAATTTAATCAGTGACTGCATAGCTTTGAAACAACTTGTACTGTAATAACATTATAACATTACATCAGCTTAGTAAGGGTTAAATAAGTATCCAATTGTGTCCAAATAAGGAAACCCCGGAACTGCTAGCAGATGTTAGTAAGACTGTTTGGCATGACTGGCGTAACAGGGCAGCAAATCACTCGGAAACCCTCGCACCATTCCGTAAATCGAGAATTCATCCTTTGACGCCATTTTCTTTACTATTGAACGCGAAAAGATGAAGGAGTGGAAAGAATGTGCAGCACATAAAATGGGCTGATTAATCCAGTTCAATCATGTATACCATAATCAGATGGCGAGAGCCGCATTACCAGATTACCATGTCAATTGGATTTGGTAGAAAGTGTCATTATTAAATGCAAATATATAAATGCCCCTTTATAAATCAATGCACGGCTACATAAGTCGTTCTATGGATATCCATTCAATCGTTAAATTAACAGCAAAAAAAAAGACATCATTATTTCGAGTGCTAATAAGACAGGTCCGAATAAGGCCATAT
The DNA here is from genome assembly GCA_029237695.1 of Conchocele bisecta. NCBI lineage: Eukaryota > Metazoa > Mollusca > Bivalvia > Lucinida > Thyasiridae > Conchocele > Conchocele bisecta. Next base: position 65,773,734 of record CM055279.1, on the reverse strand, counting down.
CCGAATTAGCCTGATACCCCAGAGATAGCCACTTTCAGTTTTGTAGTTTCCGCCGTTTAGCGCAATCATCTGTTTAGCCTATTTCACCAAAATTGCAAAGTATAGTTATTATCTTGCTAAGTACATTTTGAGGGAGAAATATTCAATTTGAGGATACATTTATTAATTATTATAATACTGAAATTCACAGTCAATAAATGTAAATTCAATCATTGTTTACAAGGAAACAATGTTAATGTGAAATGTATAGACTATCATAAGTTTGCAATTATGAACATTTTAGTCGTACGAAGTTTAGTGAAACGGCCCCATGTACCGACATGCGTGTCTGAAATCCTAATACCTCGTTTTATAGTAGGCTTCTCATGCAATAAGCAATTGGGAAGGACTGCACATAATTAATATTGTTAATACGTGTAGCCCAACCCGTTTGCTCTTATTAATAGTAAATTGTATATCTTGAAACTATTGTATACTGTCAAAATACAGTGGAACCTCTCTAAACCGGAAAACAGCGCGCAGTTTCTATTTTTACACTGACATGAGAGCTATGTTTACAGTGTTATATTTATAGAATATAGGACAACTTAATCTAAACGATACATTAAATAGCTATGATGGCCGTACACATACGTACGGTGCATATATTTCTTTGATTTACTGCACAATACTAATGTTGTCTTCATCTGTCTGTGTGTTTCTCGCATCTGTTTAAGGATATTTTACCACCAGAAAACGAAAATGAATCTATCGCTTGACGTCATTGTTGTGACTTTAAATAGACAGGCCGCCACTGAGCATGCTCGGCCACGGATCCGAACAGGTCTCGACAAGATGTGCCCGGACATGAATGAACGGTGATATCGGAAACCTTATATAAGTGTCGGCTGGTGATCATTTGCTAACACACTGCAGTAGTGGTTTCAACAGACAACTCGGCAAGACGAAAACGCGGGAAATAATCTGAGTTGCGAGGTTGAAGATTCAGAGAAAAGGTAATTCATAAGTGTGATGTTTTCTAACAGACTATAACCAAACGATACATACTTCTAATAACAACTCGGGCCCGTAGCCAGACCTGTTTGAAGCGTTTGGAGCGGGGGGGGGGGGGGATGAGTCGTTTCGAAGGCCCCAATGGGCCTGAGGTATATAGGGGGGTCAAATAAAAGTGGACCTCGATGCTGAAAAAGTGTACTTCGAGGCTGGGCGGGGGGTCGACGACCGCTCCGACCCCCCGCCCGCCCCCCCCCCCCTTGGCTACGGGCCTGCAACTATGTGTTCAAAGACGCTATATATTCTAGTTTATGTCGTTACACTTATTTATTAATACTGCGGTAAATCAACTATTATTGATTATTATGTACACAGTGCAACTACAATATCAACGCAATTACCAATTGTGTCGTCTGCATTTTTTTATTTAATTATTTTCACTGAACATGTGTATAATTATATGTTTGTGTACTATGATGGGTTCACTACTGATATACTTACCATGCTTACTTAATTTATTGCTATTAATATTTCAGAATATAAGGAGCAGAGACTACAAAAAAAGAAGATGGCTTTACCAAACGGACCAATAGAAATCGTGTTTTCCTTTGACACGACCGGAAGCATGTCTGGCTGCATCAATGAGGTGAAGGGTTACGTGCAGGACATGGTACAGCGCCTCCAGGCGGACATTCCAGGCATTAGAATCTCAATCCTGGCACACGGGGATTACTGCGATAAACATATTTACGTGACGAAGTACGAGGACTTCACAGATGACGTGCCGAAACTCTGCCAGTTTGTGAAGGACGTCCAAGGAACCGGCGGCGGCGACTCTGACGAATGTTACGAACTGGCGCTTCATCAGGTAATTATGTGTGCATTGACTGAATACATTATTTTTATAGTTGCGGCCAGTAACTCTGCCAACTAATCCTAGACAATTACCAAATACATGCTCATGATGTCCTAGATACAATGTACGATATCATTGTTTACTTGTCCTGTGATTGGGGAAATGGGGCTTATGGCATTTTAGGCCAGCCTACCTCTCTGATCAGCTAGCAAAATCCTGCAGCCTGATTATGATCTCCGATGTTTGTTAAACGTATCGCTGACTAACTGCCTAACAGTGCAGGCCCTGATCAGACTCGATAAGCCTCGGAATTAATATACGTTTCCTAACAACGCATGATAAACTCATCATCAAAACACACTAGCGGTGTTTCCTCTCTGTAACAGGTGCGCACTGAACTCTCGTGGACGGCGGGATCACAGAGGGCGCTCGTCATGATCGGTGACTGCAGTCCTCACGGGGTCAACTACCCGCAGAACACGCTGAAGCTCGACTGGAGAAAGGAGGCGGACGCTCTGGGAGCTGAGGTTAGTTGTCTCTTTGTTTGTTATAATCAATAGTATATCCATATGCCATGTATTGTAAACACGTGATGAAAAGATGCTGCATAATTATATATATCTTTTCATTGAGTGTTTTGTAGGTTCTAAAATATACACTTCACAGAACAACTAATATTCCAAAGGGAATGGCACTAAAGTTTCAATAAACCGCAAATCAAAGGTTCGATCTAATAAGCATAATGCCTCATATTTCTTGTTCTTTCCTCATTGCAGGCAGTGTAATCCTATTCATTCCATTACGTACTGTATGATTCTCAATTCACCGTTCACGTTTTCATGGTCCACGTCTTCATGTTTCAGGGTGTGAAAATCTACGCAGTTCAGTGTAACAGCCACGGTGGATCGACAAACTTCTACGAGACCATTGCACAAAAGACGGCCGGACGCCATTTGAAATTGAGCGAATCCCGGAACATCTTCGATTTCATCATGGCGATCTGTTATAGAGAGAAAGGCGGAGATTTTCTGGATGTAAGTTTAAGAATCTGTAGAACCACGTCTTTCAACACCACTGGTCATAGTTTGATGATTACAAAACAAAAGAAAATAATTAAATGAGCACAAATTTTAGAGTATATTAATTTCATAACCCCACCATCCTGCATAGGAACTATGCTGGTCACCTAATATGTTTTCTGAAGTGGTCTCCTTTACATACGCATTACACTGATGTGTTATGAGTTGAGTTTTACCCTTTCAACCATACACACCATAAAGCCAGCGTGTACAAACACTGTAGATCCAGATGAACTGGCTCGTACGGACCCACCTTATCCGGATCTGCATCGTTTGTCATTCAATGATTATTCAATCCTAAAAACACCAATTTTCCTCATTATTATGTATATTCAAAAACAGCATGGAACCCCTCATGTTGGATATGTCGTGGTGAAAGGATTAATATACCATGTTTATATAATCAATAACATGATTTCATTCAGAATTACGAGAAGGAGGTGAGAGCCCGGGGTCTCGGCGCCGTCAACAAAGATTTAGACAAGCTGTTCGGAGACCTTCGGGATCCGTCGCCCAGCGGCTCGGCGCCAACGCCAGCCAAGACGCCGAAAAGACCAGCAAAGGCAGCAAAAACGCCGGCTAAGGCAGCAAAACCTACTGGTGCCAAGGTTGCTAAACCGAAAGTCGCCCTGAAGAAAATTCCATCCGCCAGCAAACGACTGAAACTGACGAAGACAGCGGCCGCTAGGAAAATGAAGAGAGCATCTGTGCCGAAATCCCTTAAGGTAAATATAATGTGAATTACTTATTCTATGTTGTTTGTGTTTCATTCATTTATATATATAGTATTTGGATCATCTATATCTTTCTTTTCCCCAACACTGACACTACAATATGCAATGTTAAAACGTTAACTATATTAGAAAATACATGTATATTAAACAATTTCCAGATTAATATGTGTGTTTCATTACTACTAGTAACAGACTTAGTAGTTTATTTGAAATTGATCGACATACAACAACGCTTCTACCCTAAATAGTACGTTTAAGTTCTACCTACGACAAAGACAACACTTCTATTATATTAAGTTTGTTTGTACAGTACCTTGATTGCAATCACATTATCCTACACCTGTATGTAACTTGTCTCCAGGCATTCACACTGGAAAAGCTTCCCCGCCTTCGTCGAGAAAATGTCCCAGAATGCAACTTCATGCTGAACGACATGTCGTGGTCACCATGGCAACTGGCAATAAAACCTACGCCTGGCAACTCGGTCTGGCAGAAACGAAACGGCGATGGATGTGGATTCAAAACGAGGCGGATTTTTGGCGGGAAAACGAACATCCCGGCGCTGTACGAAATTGGAGTGCAGACGACGTACCGTTCCAGGAAACACGTGGTCTACAGTAGATACTGTAAAGGATTCTTAAGCAGTTCCGGGTCATGGGAAAGAAAGCTTGTGGGTAAATCGCACATCAAGAAGGAAATTGACCACGTGTTGAAGCATGAATGCAGCGTTTTCATCAGGCGTGTAGCCATTAAGGGCAAAATGATGGACAACAAGATTAAGCCTGCCCTGAGCAGATATGACTATGCATGGAGCGCGATTCCATCAGTGCGTAAGGGACACCGTGACCTCGTTAGGGGATACTGTAGAGCCGACGGGTCCGTGAACATTTCTAGTGAAGCCATGGAAATGTAAACGTTCGTGGAAAGGACGTTATACCTTACAACGGGGACATATTTGAAGCTGTTTTGTGGCAACTTAATTAATCGTTTAGTAGAATTCGATCCGAAATAAAGTGCATATTATATATAAAGAATATAAGGATTTCAAAGTAAAAATTGCTATCACACATGTCATTTTTCCCCTAAGTATATTCCACCAGCATATGGTTACCATATTAACACAGAAATTGTGGTAGCAATTTTGTTTTCCAAATACATACATATAATCAATTGAAGTATCGTTTGGCCATACTTTAGAAATGCTCTCATATGAGGAGATAATTCTAATCAGTTACAAAACTATATTCCATTAAAAAAAAACATTCATCGCACTTTATAAAGGTTATAGATCTGAGGTTCTGAATAGATTCTTAAATTATTGGCCCGTTTATCAGTCTGCAGCAGAACCCATGTGTTATACATGATAGCTGGACTTTGGGTTAATCATTTTAGAAGTACATTTCTGTAAATACACTTGTACATATTAAATGTATAAATATGCAGATATATGTCGTGTATAGTACACTGTCGACAATGTTGTATAAATGTTACGGGATCATTGTGCAATTACCATTGTGGTATTATGTGTGTGTAGTGCGGTGTATATGTAAATACAAGATCTTACACTAGTGATGTATTAATACGTCTAGCTCATCCGCTCAGACTGCTCGAGTCAGAGAGCAATGACTTATTTGCAGCTGAGTGTTTGTTTTTCACCGTACCAATTGTTATATTAGAACAAATGTTACAATCACAATCACAATAGCTATGCTTCTTAATACTGTACAACATCCTACATTTGTACATATTATTTCAGTGATAAATACAGCATTATTTGTACGTGTAAATAGAGAATAGTAGGTTAATGCCGTGAATGGGAAAACATATTTGACAAGGCTCATGAAGCGGGATGGGCGAGGCTCTGCAGAGCACATCCCGTTTCCGTGCCGCGCCAAATATGTTTTCCCATTCACGGCACTAACCTACTATTATATTCTATTTATCCCGTCAAAACCTACAAATGGCTGTCAAATGCAAAAATAGTATTGACTGGATATCCAAAATGTTTCACGGCACCGTGTTTCACGGCACATACGCACTGTGTTGACGGGATAAATAGGTTTTCACTGTACATGTAGTTGTTTTCATACTTCATTGTGATACATGTGCATCTTATAAAATACACATATTGTTGTGTTAAAATAAAATATGAAATTCACATTATGCCTTGCCTGTTTGTTTCATTTTCTTTCAAGTGCATCTTCAGTTGAAATGGATCATGCATGCAGCCTCAAATTCAGTTATCCCAATTGTCTGACTGTCACAGATAATTACACATGTATATAGCAGGTTGGCCGACCAGGATCATTATCCAGCCATAGTGTACCTTTTGTCATGATGGGCTATACATGCAGTGGATTGTAACTTGTAAGGTACAAGTATTGCCTGAGGCTGAGATGACCAATATTGAATGAATGGAAATCTTGTGAGATTGCTCATGGGTAATCTGTGGTCAGTGAGATGTGTTTTAGTATACCCGGGGACAGCTTGTGTTTGAGGGAAGTCAGTATGTGTTGAATGTTTATGGAGACAAGATGTGTTGATAGACAGAGGACAGTTTAGGTCTAAGATGTAGAGAAGTTTACATACAATCGTATTGGATTATTTCATGCTGACGGGGAAGATGGTCAGGTATGTTTAATTAGTCATTAGATGTGTATCGTGCATTGTACTCGCGTGAAATAGGGCGGTCACATGTAGTTTATTGGAGGGGTAGATAGAATATCGGGGATTGTTCTTTGATTTCAGCAGACGGACGGGCTGTCACTAGGGCGTATTTAGAGCAGGGCCATAGGTGTAGTCGAGATACGAGTCGGGACGTGGTTGAGCGGATAGATAGCGGTCTACGATGCAGGCGCATCGCCTATCTACAGTCAGGCATATGCAGGAATCGTGATAGCGGTATACGATGCCATCGCATCGCCTATCTACGGTTGTGTACATGTAGGAAGGTTTCCTGATGTGATCACCTTGCAGGTTAAGTCAATATAGTGACGTCAGCGGTGCTATATATCTATATACAGTAGTGAACGGAATCGTGGGGATTGTCGGGGAAATACACATATTTCAGTCTTGGAAATATCTGGATGTAGAGCAGCCACTACATATTCGGACGGATGTTTGACATTTTTGTGGAATGAGTCATAGTGGTATGGAGGGCGCTTTGGGTGCAAATTACTGTTGAGTGGAAATCAGTTACTAGTTGTGAACTTTGACATTACATATACCATTGAAGGGATTTACATTGACTGTATCATTCGGAAGAGACTTCTTATGCGTGTGATGAATGACATTTGGTGATAGGTGGCGATAGTAGTAAGGGGGTCACTTTGGGTACAATTTAGCGTATATCAAACATTTAAAGGAACTGTGACTTGTGCGTGATTAAATTACATGTATTTTGATCTATAGTGTTACCATGTGGAAATACCAATTTCAATGATCATTACTTGTGACAATAGTGAAGCCTTAACAGACTAAATTGTATTCTATCTGTGATATTGATGTATGATATGTATGAATGGTGTGTATGTGTGTGTGAATTCTGTATTGTGTAATACATGCTGTAAATAACATAATTGTACTATACATGAAGAAGAAAACCATTGGCTCAATATCCTAAATCCAATTGAATTCAGACAATGTAGAAGAAGGTGATATATGGTTTCATAATTATGTACTACTTATTTCCCTTCGCAACTCATTCATGAAATATGTATAGTCTTCGTCATTCTGTCATATGAAGTTCGTGAATAATTATGTGTACAAATTTACTGTTTTACTACAAATAGCATAATTCCGATTGCAGTCCACAAACACCGAGTGTATGTATCGCATCCGGGCTCTAACATTGGTGTCAGAAGTGGGGTAGTTCTCGGTTAGATACGTATATCAAGGCTAGTATAAGTAGCGGGTTACATGTGGGATTTCGGGTGTGTTTGGTATCTAGTCAAATCTGAGGGTAGATAGTTAGGTTGACTAATCACGTAGCTAAAGCAAACACACACAACTGGACTGATATCCAGTGTCACTGATCACACGTCACGGTGAAACAGCATACCACGGCTTTTTCTTCACACCACAACTCTGTCATCGTGACCATAGTGTGTGATCACTTTTTGATAGTGACATCTAATATAGCATAGAAATAGTTGCCAGCGACCATGTCGTCTATCCAGGAGTTGTCTGCAGTGGGTAAAGAATTAGGTATGGAAGGTGAAGCACTACGGACATTTATTAAAGAGGAACATGCTAGAGAGAGGCAGATTAGATTGGAGACGAGAGAAGCAGATAAAGAGGCCAGGGAAGTAGAAGAAAGGTTAAAGTTAGCTCAGTTACAGGCGGAAAAGGAAGAGCGATTAGCTAGGTTAGAGAAGGATAGAGCTGATAGAGTAGCAGAAAGGGAAGAACGTGATCGGCTATTAGAGAAAGAAAAGATAGAGCTGCAGTTATCGATGGAAAAGTTGCAGTATGACTGTAAAATGCAGGAGTTACAGAATGATCGAGATATTAAGTTAGCCAAAGCGGAAATGGGACTACCTGAGGGTGGGGACAGGGTATCGATAGAACATGCAGAATTAAAGGTCCTAAGCTCCCATGTTTTGAGGAAACCAAAGACTGTATTGATGCTTATCTGTTTCGGTTTGAGAAATATGCCGAGTTGCAGAAATGGAACCGAGATGTGGGGAATACAACTGAGTTCATTGCTAAAAGGTAAGGCACTAGAGGTGTACTCCAGGCTTCCCGCAGAACAGTCTCTGAGTTACGACAGTTTAGCCGCAGCCCTACTTAAAAGGTTTGAAGTAACAGAGAAGCATTACGCAAGAAGGTAAGGGACAGTAAACCAGAGAGAGGGGAGACATTTGAGCAGTTTGGCGAGAGGCTGAAGAGTTACCACACTAAATGGTTGGATTTGGGTAAGGTTGAGCACAGTTTTGACAACTTACAGGATTTCTTGCTACGGGATCAATTTCTACAAATAAAAAAACATGTGGTAAGGACTTAGCAACTTTCTTAAAGAACGTGATGTGATTAATTTTGGTGACATGACGAGACAAGCCGACAGATATGCTGAGAACAGAGGAGGGGCTTTTAACGTTGTTTCAAGAGGATCTCGGGGTCAAGATAATCAAAGGGTAAGTACAACTCGAGTTAGTCAGCCATTACAAACGAACCGGACAACAAGTAGGCCGGGTGAGATATCATGCTTTGCCTGTGGACGGAAAGGGCACATTGCGAGAGATTGTCCAGACGACACAGGGGTGCATCAGCTTTTGGTGAGGAAGGCGGTGAGTATTACCAGCCATTCGATACCATGGAAACACACTTGGGAGATCGAGGAAATGGGTTTGGCCCACAGGTAAGAGGTCGGGGCAGAGGGTAACGAGACAGTGTCACGTGGTCGTGGATGGATAATGGGTCACACCGAGGTAGAGGTCAGTATTGGGACTATCGAATGAAGAGGCGGTCGAGGTGGTGTAATGGGAGCATGTGTCCTAGCTCGAGGCATCCTAGGAGGGATAGCGAGTGGCCATACCATGGGAGGACTATTGATTAAGCCAGGGTTGGTCAATGGGAAGACCGGTGAATGTGCTATCAGATTCAGCTGTAATGGCATTGTAGTGAAACGGGACTTGATCTATGATGACCAGATGCTAGACAAGAAGGTGGGAATGTCGGATGATAAATGGGCAAACTATTGTAGTTCCCGTTGCTAGAATTCACATAGATACACCATATTTACAGGGCACAGTGAAGCATGGTGATGGATAGTCCTCTGTGTGATTTAGTGGGTAAGGTTCAGACGGCAGTAGAGACAGCAGTTTGTAAATCTCCAGACAAAGGTGAGAGGGTTGATAGACATGTAGGGAAGCAGTGACACAGGCTGTAGTCACCAGGGGACAGCATGTTAAAACTCAGAAGGAGTACCCTCAGTTGAAAGTACCGGAGATTACAGTCTAAACAAAACTCCAGAAGAGATTAGAGAGATGCAAGGTAAGGTGAAACGTTAGACAAATGTAGAGAGAATACAAGACAGCAAGTGGTGAAACAGACAAGATCGGGGAGACCAGCTGGACATATATAGAAGGTACACTATATCGACAGTTCCAATGTAGAGATGGGCAGAAACACTACCAGCTTGTAGTGCCAAAGATACTGAGGACCGAGGTCATGAAATTGGGTCATGAGACCATGATGGCGGGTCACCTGGGAACACGTAAGTCCACTGATAGGATCATTTCAGAATTTTATTGGCCAGGGTGTAAAAGCGACATCAGAAGGTTCTGCCAGTCATGTAAGCCCTGCCAGTTAACAACACCGAAGGGGA